>OX401413.1:14100458-14427958 GCA_947846245.1 Cerastoderma edule
CCTCATAACCGAATTGTTAAGAGGAAATACACGAGTATGCCTTTACACATGCCTCATAACCGAATTGTTAAGAGGAAAAACACAAGTGCGCCATTGCACATGCCTCATAGCCGAATTGTTTAGAGGAAGTACACGAATGCGCCTTTGCACAGAATTCACAAATGAATTGTTTACAGGAAATACACGAGTGCGCATTTGCACAGATTTGATTAACGAATTGTTTAGAGGAAATACACGAGTGCGCCTTTGCACAGACATCACAAACGAATTATTTAAAGGAAATACCCGAGTGCGCCATTGCACATAATTCACAAACGAATTGTTTAGAGGAAATACCCGAGTGCGCCATTGCACAGAATTCACAAACGAATTGTTTAGAGGAATTACACTACTGCGCCTTTGCACAGACATCACAAACAAATTATTAAGAGGAAATACACGAATACGCCTTTGCACAAAATTCATTAACTAATTGTTTGAAGGAAATACACGAATACGTCACTCGTATTAAAGGTATGGGTCTCCAAATAAAAATATGGGTTTGCACATAATTAAAGGTACTGTTTCTCAATTGTACATACACACATGATGTAGGTTTATCCAATGGCTTAAAGGCTTACGGTTTATCAGACAGTATTTACGACATGAAATCCGTCGCCGACCAATTTCGTTTTCCTACAATAAACATTGTTCCCAACATCATCTTGAAACTAAGATCACTGAGTACACTTTTTATTGTTTTCTTTTTTATTATAAATATTATCATTTCTTCAGAATAATTACTAAATATCATTTTTTATTCTCTTTTTCTTCATCATTTAGTTTCCCAGATAAAAGCAATCGTCGGTTGAAAAGGCAGGTCTCTCGGTCACAATGCTAATCTATTCAACATGGTATTCATAAAGAGACGTGCGTAAAAGAACTCCACTAATTAATTAACAGCGATTTCAATATAAACATAACGAAAATGATTGGACCTATATCATATGTCAACAATCATAAAGGCCATGTCGATATTTCGAACGATATACAGTCCAACTTGTGTTAAGCTGTTAAGCAACCATCCTGTGAAGCAGACAACCTGCCTTAAACAACCATTACAGAAAGTCCCATTGTTAGATTTATAGTGTTCACCAATTTGTGTTAAGCAGTCAACCTGTCTTAAACAGCCATTTTCTCAGTTCAACAAGCTGGCCGCTTTACACAAGTTTGACTATAACAATATATCAAGTTTGAATTGGTAACAACAACTCGACAAGATTGAGAGAAAGTTGTGTCTACGATGCGTCTTACAGATGTTTAAAGTGCTTTATCTCACAAATGTGAGAAATGTTTAGGTTAATAAGCATTATTCTCCATTGGAATCAAAAGTAGTTCGCAAAATAAGTTCTTAGAGTCTGCACACAGGGAATTATTAATTATGTATCTATATCAAAAAGCGATGCAACGGTGTTGTGCTGTATTGCATATAACTGTTCACACTTAGATATTACAACACGTCCTTAATTTAATGTCTTCAATAATTACTTTTGAATGTTAATTGAACTTTCTGCAACTTAACATAGATTGTATTGTTTCAACGACATCTCATTTTGACTTTCAAATTTCCTCATATGTGATCAAAAGAGATCAGAACAAACAGATCAGAACAGAAAAGAACAGAACAGAACAGTTTATTTAACAAGTACATGTGTACTTAAAAAAGAGTCGCTTTTTTCATAGTCTGTACAAAACATAATGCCATGTGGTTTTTAAGGAAAGTTATGCTAGATACGAAAACCATTTTCGATATCAAAGATTGAAAAATTGTCAAAAAAAAACAAAAATCAGATTGTTGTGTATGATTAGATCTATATACACTTAAAAATACCTGACGAGCCGTCAGTGCTGATTTTATATATTTTGCGCAATTAATTAACAAAGCTTCATCATTTGTCGCCGTGACAGTAATACACTTAAAACAGACGGTTTTATATACTGTAGTAAGACTCGGTAATATAATACTTTCTGATTATTTGACAAGTTTCACAAATACATATAAAATGGTAATCATCCTCAATATCATGGAATGTGCAACACATACAATATTTCTCATTTCAAGGTAGAGTATTCCGAATGTATCAACCTGTCCGAATTCTTAGATAATATGCCGATAATCTCATTTTCGACAAAAAGAGTCTAAGATTTGACGGCAAAATGTTTAACCCATTACCAACAAATAACTACAGTCGATGTGTTTGTTGCAAACGACTCTGGAAAATATTGTAGAAAAGGAGGAATTGCTCTGAACGAGCAAAGTATCCTTTACCAACAATGTTTTCCGACATATCCGTCGGGAAATTCGTTCAGTTTTGGACAGTCAAAAATTTGACATTTGCTAAAGGGTTAAGTAAAGTATGTGATCAAGTACTGTTAGATATTACTTTTCAAGAAATGAGGTCGGGAAACGTATGTAGAAAACCTCGTCGATGTTTGACGCTCTCCGCCTCTAGCGATTGGTTGGTAAAAGAAATCTTTGTAACAGTTTATCTACTATGGTAGGTATTCAAGATCATTTAGGGCGCAAATGAACGCACAGTCTGGGACTTCTTTTAAGGCAAATAGTGTGAATACTCATAGTCCGCCACTCGTGCATTTCATTTAAACAATTCATTTATGCAAATGATACAATTTAAACTGCATTGGCACTATGCGACAGTTTCCTTCGTCGAATTACTTCGGTCGTTCTCTGTATATACCGGCCGGGGCCGGTACTACTCGGTTCCAAACGAATAGTTCATTCTCAGACCGATGTATCACGAGAACGACAATCGAAGTAATCCGACGAAAGGAAATGTTTCTAAAATGCATATTATGGGTATTTTACCTTATAGCAAATATTGTCCGAAGATGTTTTAACACTGATCTTTCGACAGACCGCGGCTTTCCAAATATACGTAGGCGAGAAATGGCGGGACTTCGGGACTTCGAAACAAATCCCACATGCTTTTAAAAACGCACAATCGCCCCATTTTACAGCGACGGTCGTAAATTTAGTTTTTACCACCACCTTTCAATCGCTAAAAACAAGGCAAGACAAACATAAAAATCCGGGGGCATAGAAATGAAATTTATAATATTTAATTGTTCTTTGAACACCGCTTTGTTACTTTCCCTTTCTTGATCAAAAGGCTCGCCCGGGAAAATTGCTTTAGATGAATAGCTGGGCGGTTGACGGGAAAAGAGCACGTCTAGAGGAGTTATTGCCGGCGGCTAATTGCTTCTTTTCGGGGCCCGCCAAGCGGAAGGGTTTCGCGTGCCCGTCCGTTATATAAACCACGCATAGTTTTACTCCCGACCCTCTGAAACAATGGCTTTTTAATCGTTGTGTGAAGCGATGGTGGTCAGACTATAGGATCACAGGGCCGCTGCGTGAATGCCTCTATTATTTTAATGTTGCTCGCGGTCGTGTGAAGCGAGAGCTACCCATCTATTAAAGACATTAAAACGGTCTCGCGTTCCGCTCATTGTGTCCATCGGTATTTCGCGCAAACTATCCGAACAATCCGAATAATCTGCGCAGTTTATTCGTCGGGCGCAGATTGGGAAAGGGGTAGAAAGGGGTGTGCATATGCGTGGGCTTTTGCTTGCATGTGTGTGTTTTGGGTTTTCTTTTTCCTTTTGGTTTCGATTGTCAATTTTGCGTAGACTGTATAGCAATTAGAAAGAGGCTGTTAATTTCAGGAAAGGGACACTTTATAATTTCCTATCGATTTTGAATCGGCGTTGCCCAATCATGCATCCACATTAAGGGTTTGTTCATTTTTGTTTTTTATATACTTTTAAAGGATGACCGGGAAAACACGAGATTTCACATCGTAAGCATGACATTCGATTTCATATGAAATTGGCAAACAAAGTTGTGTTTACATTTCGTCACCATAAAGGCACCTCCGTTACATCCCCGTGAGACCATTTGAATTTTCATGAGAGGCAGTTTCCCGACTTACTTAGATAGGTTTTTACCGGGCTCGACCAGCCTTTATGGGCAGTTAAATATGGGACATTTCTTCATCATTTGGAGTTGGGTATAGTAACATTAATGAAATAATGTTGACGCAATATGAAGCATATAAATGAATATATACTCCCTCACCATTACGTGCATTTTAACCCGCACAGTGCTGGAACTGACTTTATGCTTATTCAAACAGGTTAGATCCAGGCCAGCCGCCAAGTAAATTGGCGGCTGACCTGTAATCTAACCTGCTTGCCACTCTGCGTATCTTTCCTCAATAAAATTAAGCAGACATCGAAGGTTTTGAAAAGCAGACGACATAAAAGTCTATTTTTAGAAAAATTACCCAACAATCTAAGGGTTTAGTTTCATCTGTGGATCCTGTGTAGTTTCGCGGTAGCACTGTCGTCTTGCGTTCGGAAAAAGAAATGTATAAGTGTCGCGTAAATGTTCAAAGGGTCCTTTATTGTATGTATTACACGTAATTTCTCTTCTGTATCGGTTACAAAGCAGTTTATATGAGTTATTGTTTTAAGGTTTTTTCCTCTCTCCGCGTAACCCTTTCATCTCTAGTGAAACGTGTTAAGAGAATATCCACGTAGTATTTCGAACGGGATTTCCCAAGAAGGTTTTAGAGGTTACCGAATGACTTTTCGACACACATACATATACCGTGGGTGTTTATGCGACATTTGTCCGAAATGATGCATAACTATAACAATTACACTTCACTCCTGTCGAATCAGATTCGCTCGGCTTACAGGAAATTCGTGTTTTTGACATCTCGGGTAGGGTCTGTCGCGTTTGTTGTAGATGTAATTGTCCGTTCTCGAAATAGCTGGGAATATTTAAGGCCAATAGGTCATTGATGGACTTCATCCAATCCTTTATAATGTCGACATTTATACGCTAACCTAATTTTTATCTAGATTTTTTTTCCCGAATCAAACCTGCTCTTTGACTCTAATCTTCTCCAATGCATACACATGTCTTTTTTATTCTTACCATTGCTGTACGTGTTTGATTTGTTACGAGAATACGTGCAGTTTGTGTACAATATAATGCAATATTGCCATGACCGGTGTTGTTTGCAACTCATACACCAGAATAGGAGAGATGTAACCAAGTTTTAGAATGTGTAGCTCGACTCATTTTACTCTTTTGGCTGATTATGATTGATACTGTATTTCCATTTTGTGACTTTGCATATTTTGGGCAATAGAATATGTTTAACTCTTATAGTGCTGGATCTTTTATGGCAAAAGGGTTAGATCCAGGCCAGCCGCCAGGTAAATTTACGACTGACATGTGATCTAACCTGTTTGCAACTCTTTTCGCGTGAAAGTTAAGCCGATATTTAATGTTTTGGAAAGCAGACGATACAAAAATCTATTTCTAGAAAATTATTTAGTATTCTAAGGGTAAAAGAAATAGTACTGAGAGCACCATTTATTGTCGAAGCCATACACCGCGCCTTTTGTTTGATTTGGATGTATTTTAATTATGAAATCGATTTTGACTGAAACATTGTAACCTTTGCAATAGATAAACTAGTTCAACAATACAATACAACAAATACACACATCTATTTCAATAGCTCCGGCCTCAGGCCCATAAACCATATTTCACAATCATGTTTTTAACAAGAGTACAGACACCTAGTAACCTAGTAACAGGGTTACTATTATGTCTAGTATAATATACTCTGATGATTGATGTCTGTTTGACAAAAGATGATACATTGCGTTTATTCATTCATGCACCATTATTTTTCAAGAGGCCCTTTCTCAACTGAAAAGCATGGAACAAGAAGTTCACAACCCTTATTATTTCAACTGTACTTGTAGTATTAAATCTAAGAAGCCACAATGGAAACATCGAACATTTCCACATAAAACGTTCTTTCACAGTGGTTTATAATAGAACGGAACCTTTAGCAGAACAGAACATATCTTAAATGTATTCATCGCAAATCAAAGTAAAAGTAAATGCTTATCATTGTTCTTGCGCAGCAAACTTGTTATATGCTGTTGATTTCAATTTGGATCGGACCAACAAACTCCACAAGTAACCATCTGTAAACACTACTCAAGACAAGGTATAAGCATTAAAACTCGATAAAAAAAGGCAAAATCTAAAAGACAAAGCTGGAAAAGTACAGCTTTGTTGTATCAGTCGACTATTATTATTCGAAAATTGTTTCACAATTCGAGCCCACTGTCATTCGATTCCGAAGTTGTTCGAACGGAAAGGGTGTAAATGGAATAAATCACCCACAAGGAAAAGTGTAACGGTTTTTAATCGCGATTTAAATGTGGTTTATGTGCCTTTCAAATAGCCCATTATTCCTTTGAATGAACCGTTTTCGCTTATTCATGTTTTGTAATGTTTCTTTCAAACGCCATCAGTGTTAAACTAACTGTTTTGTTGTTTCTATTTAGTCTTTATTGTTCGAACTTAGCTTAAACTCTTGATATGTTCATATTTCATCAACGCATTTCATTTTTTTCTTTTTATTACTTATTCTTCTTTTGTTCTCCTCCCTCTCGTTATTTCTCTTGGGATTCTTGTTATTATTGTCCTTCTTTCATTCGTGTCCTTATAAGTACTTGAAGACACGTAAGATATTTGGTCAAACAACATTTCTACACTCCAATTGAATTTAAAATTGAATTTAGAATCGAATCGAATATTACGCTTTGATTGAATTAACTGTATGTATAAAGCGGGATCTGCTGACGGAAAAAATACATATAGATAAAGAGAAAACGGTTCGGGTCGCCGTATCACTTCGACGTATAAAGGACTTCGACAATTAGAATCATCAAACGCCGATCACCTTCTACTCAATTCTTGTCTCAATAGTTCTACAGTTTCATTGCTTAATCATTTGATATGTTAACCCTTTATCAAACACATAAATTTTCAACCGTCCCAAATTGAAAGAGTTTGCAGACGATATTTCAAAATATGATGGAATTGAAGAATAATCTTCTAATAGGGCTGAGAACATTGTGGGTAAAGGAGAAATTGCTCGTTAAGATCAATTTCATCTTTTTCCACAATGTTTTCCAGAGTCATCTGCACAAAAAAATGGTCAAATATCGTTATTGTTTGGTAATGGGTTAAGCAAATGTTCAGCCTACCATCCTTAAGGGCCAATGTTCGGTCATTTGGCTAGTTCAACACCTAAAATAGGATGTTTTAACTTGTGTGCTCTCGATATGCAATACTGTTTTAGTTCATTGCAAATCTGTTCGTGACAGATGAAGGATACATTTTGAGATGTTAACATAAAGGCTTTGAAGGCTTATGAATGGAGGCTTATACTATATCAAGCCATATTATTTGGTAAACTTTTGGTCGGATTCGAAATGTTTTTAAAAAAAAAACACCATCATCACAACTTAAACGTGAAAGCCAAAGAGAAATAATCCATATCAGCCAGTTTAAATATAAGTAAGATTCCCAATTTACTTGGCGGCTGGTCTGGGTCTAGCCTGTTTGCATAAGCATGAAGACGATTCCAGCACTATAAGGGTTTAAGCCATTTGCGTACAGGATTGGCTTTTATAAAATAACTCTAACGTCCAAACTTTTCACTTTTATTTTTGGAAAGCCATTTACTCTAATAGATCGGCTTTCTTAAACTAGAGAATGTATCCATATTAGTGGACCTACGCATGTGAAATTCGGCGAGGGGGGTATTTCCGATTTAAGAATCGAAAACTCACTTACTTTAAAGGCACAAAAAGGAGATTAATGCTATATCAAACTATATTATTTGGTAAACTTTTGGTCAGAACCAAATAGTTATTCCAAGAAAACCCCATCAGCACAACTTAAATGTGAAAGTTGATCAGAAATAACCCATATTAGCAAGTTTAATAATTCAGATTGTGTGGTTTTTTAGCCCTGACCTTGACAGTTGATACACAACTATTTGAACCGACCAATCAGAATTCGGTATTTTGAATATGTAAACAAATAGGTTGTTGATAAACATGATTGAATTGGAGACAACTATATTTCAAGCACAAAATAACTTATGTTAAAGGAGTCTATTTAATTGGGTCTCAATGCTTTCGTATATTAATTATTATGACTCTTATGAACATAATAAAAGAACTCCTTATATTATTTCAGTAATTCATCCCCTTTTATGTGCCTTTAACTCATAGACCAGCTATCTTAAATTAGAGAATGTATCTATATAAGAGGACCTACGCATGTGAAATTCGGCGAGACATTTTCCGATTTAAGAAACGTTATCACGACTCCATTCATGAATACACCGAATTGAACCGAATTGAACCCGCACCCTGGGAAAAGATAACGCCAGCGAATAAACAACCCGGACCACGTGTGGCTATGACGTCATCCCAAACTCCCGCGCGGAGCTTCGCCGGGATATCAGACGTAATGCTTTTTATGGCGGATTAACGCTGGAATTTTTTGCTGTTGAAAATATTTTTAAAAAAAAAACGCTTTATTTTTATGCTCTTTCCTCGTGTACACTTCTTCTTCTTCCTGATACTGAGCTTGGTTCTCATACAAACATAATGAGCTTAATTAAACAATATGGTGGCGCACAGATTATCATGAAAAAAATATAATAATAATAAAGATAAAAGAGGGAAACTGTAGCAGTGTAACTGAAGTATAGTTTTGAGCGATTTCTCCGCCTTCAGTCACAATAGTCTTTACTCGCTAGAAATTGATAAAACCTTTCATTTGTATTGTTTAGACAGAAAATGATAAAACCTTTCATTTGTATGGTTTAGACAGAAAATGATAAAACCTTTCATTTGTATGGTTTAGACAGAAAATGATAAAACCTTTCAGTTGTATGGTTTAGACAGAAAATGATAAAACCTTTCAGTTGTATGGTTTAGACAGAAAATGATAAAACCTTTCATTTGTATGGTTTAGACAGAAAATGATAAAACCTTTCATTTGTATGGTTTAGACAGAAAATGATAAAACCTTTCATTTGTATGGTTTAGACAGAAAATGATAAAACCTTTCAGTTGTATGGTTTAGACAGAAAATGATAAAACCTTTCAGTTGTATGGTTTAGACAGAAAATGATAAAACCTTTCATTTGTATGGTTTAGACAGAAAATGATAAAACCTTTCATTTGTATGGTTTAGACAGAAAATGATAAAACCTTTCAGTTGTATGGTTTAGACAGAAAATGATAAAACCTTTCATTTTTATGGTTTAGAATTTGATCAGATAGCTTAAATTCAAATTCATAAGACTAATTGACCGTTGTCGTTTTGCTCCAAAACTGACAGCATACATAAGCATTTTCATCATCGTCAGTTTTTTTATTCATTACAGGGGTTTTGCTTGTTTTTTTTATTGCAGTTTTAATTTGCACCAATAGTTTGATCAGTCATATTGCAATGCCTTGCTCATTGCCGATAGAGGATATTCTAAGCTTAGCTTTTAACAGTACTCTGTGAGTCAACTTAGAGATCGCCCATCAAGAAAGATAAATTTTGATTTGATAATTTTTTATGAATTACTTAAAAGAGATGTAACGCATTTCGTCTTGACAGTCATGAAGGTTTTTATTTTGGTTTATGGCAATGCAAAAGTTCATTGGGTTGGTGCTTATTTGATCTATTTAGTAAATAACAGGACTTCACACCGACAGCTATTGCCATCATTAAGAAGGACACAAATATAGAAGTGAAAATCACTTCCCCTTTTATTGCGTTTTCCTTGGTACATGCATTAGGTGGACTTTTGGTATATCAACACTAAATTGTATTGTGGTACACGTTTTTTAATATATATATCTTTAACTTTGTTGTTTCCATGTATTTGTTACATCTTTTTACCAACTAAGTCTATCGATATATTTTGATTTCCGATATATATCGATATATACCTTGATGAAGAGACGCCACACCTCTAAGCCACGGACTCTCCCGCTTTTGTTACTTATAAAGCGACTTTTCAAATGACCGTCTGCTGAATTGGGTATTTACACGTGGTGATATGTTAGAACCGCTTTAATAGTGTTGTGCGTCATCTGATAACAACGAATGGTACTTGAATGTGTGTATCCGTGTACGTTAAGTTTATGACGATCATCCACAATGGAAACGTCCACCCATTGTTTGTTTTTTTTTCTTTTTTCTTTCTTTTTTGTGTGTGTTTTGAAGTGGTTGTTTTTAGTCCTAAATCAAAAGATAGCGTAATAAGGAATGCCATTGGTTGGGTATTGATATTGGCCGTCTTGCCGTCCATATCGACATTATCGACATTCTTTTCAATGTCATCATTGGTGAAAGTGCATCGAATCAAGGCGGTGTATCTCCCCAAAGACCTCCAATCAAAATTTCGGAAATACTAGACCCCCTAACCAATTCAGGAACGAAATGGGTTGAAACGGGTGGCACTATGTTGCATTTGATTAAATATAACTAGCATATATCTCACGCAGGTAAAGCCAAGGTAAAGCCAAGGTTAAACTAAGTTAAAACAATTAAAATTAAAATGAAACGAAATGGTATACTATCAGCCACCGACTATTAACGGCAATTGCGCTTTTTGCCATCGATATCCTTATTTCATTTGTATGTGGGCATGTAATTCAATATCAAACAACAATGCCAATACAAATATAAATACAAATATCAATACAATAATATATTGTTGAAACGACTTTCTTTTAATCTAAAGTTTTTCTTTTCTGTGCACAAGCACCTTTTAATTTGTATTTGTGACAGTGTATGCGTCAATTTGAAATTTGACACAAGATTCCATGAGAACATCTTTGCCAAAGTAGCGTCGGGGTTTAACATAAGAACACACACAATTCGAATATGAAGGAAAAGGGTTGTCAAGCAAGGCCTGATATGCCATCTGGGGGTCCACACCACATGTCAAAGAGGATGGGCTTTCGGTGTTTACCCAGATGTTTAATAACAATTAAGAGGGAAACTTTTCTCTGCGTTCGATGAAATGAATCAGTCTATCGGAGGTAAAGTCAGAAATTAACCCTCTACCAAACGCCAAACTTTCGACTGTCACAAATTTAAAGAGTTTGCAGACGACCTTTCAAAATATGATTAGATGAAAAACAATCTTCTGATAGGGCAGAAGACAATGGGGGAAAAGGAGGAATTGCTCGTTACGAGCAATTTCTTCTTTTCCCACAATGTTTTCAAGAGTCGTCTGCAACAACCTGGCCAAGTGTGGTTATTGTTAGGTAATTGGTTAAACAGGTATTTGGTTTCAAGACGGAACGCGATACACCGCGTTTTAAACCGTATCTTGTTCATAATATTTGTATTTCGGTGTGATTATGCACACTTAGCCAGAGGTAGGGGGTAATTTATTATACCCACTGTTTCGCTGATCCTTCATTTCCGCATTAACCGATCCCCTCATTTGGGGATTTTTCATTGGTTCTAATTTAAGTCCACAACAGAATTCAGAAATAAACCTAGTCCGAATTATCCAAACGTAGATCGTTTACCGTTACAGCTTGGATCATCCGACTTAAAATTAACCCGAATTGATATACTCCCTGTAGTTTTTGGTAGAAACTATTTTGACAAAAGGATCAATATTTCATTTGGAGTGATCTTTCGTTTTGTTAAAATATTTTCATTTTCAAATTGACAGTCGATGTGTCAATGCTGGGTGATTTGAAGGTAGAATACCCATAATCCGCCATTTTGAAACTAATTCGTTTGTCGGATTGCTTCGGTCGTTCTCTGTATACATCTGTCGGATAAAATGGACAAAACTCTTCAATGAAATGCGAATAGTTCCGATCCCGACCGATGTATACCGAGAACCTCCGAAGTAGTTCGACGAAAGAAAGAGTTTCAAAATGACAGATTATGAGTATTTCACCTTAAGTAAGGGGTTGTAACGAGAAAAAGACGCATGCAGTTGAATATGGCCACCCCGCCCCCTTCTTGTTGGACCACTTGTTGGTTCGCAGAAGGCAGTTAGATATAAAAATTTGTCTCATTCATTAATTAATCTAAAATTAGTAAGCGGGTGGCTAATTGAAATTAAGGCCGGTGCTCGAAGGTGCTGATCTAAGCGGGTGGCTAATTGAAATTAAGGCCGGTGCTCGAAGTATAAAATAGCCACCCTGGTGGTATTCTCGTCTGTAAACATGATACGTTCCACCAACATGTGTGGGCTTCGAGCAAACGGGTGGATAGAATGTCATACACGCATACGGTAGGTGTGGGGTTTTATCTCAGATTGATTCATAACAACTTTCAATACCTCTATCATTAAAGTCACGGAAGCACGTTTTCAGGCGGGGGAAAATCACGTGACCAATGTTTACGATCTAATGTCCGAACAAGATGGCCGTTCCCATTACTTTTTGCTTTTGCTTTTTTTCACCTATTTTTTTGTCAATGATAGCACCAATGTGTATTCCGCATGAGTTGACCATCAACTTGAAGGTTTTGGTAAATGATACATTGTAACCCATGATGTATAACGGTGTTACCTCTAACACTCGGCAGAGAATTCGCAGAGGAAAACCGGCTGTTTTGAACATGCGCGCCCGTTGACTGTGATTTCTCTGCCGAGTGTAAGACGTAAGGTTGTTTTTATCATGTTGTGTACTTTGGTCAAAACAAAGATCCGTTCTGTTCTATTCTGTACTAAAGTGGTCCATTTAACGTGTGTATATGTAGGTCTCTATGACGAGAAGTACATTTCGTAAATAATGTCCTACATCTATCACATGGCTTGGCTAAACAGAGCCGATATCTACGACTTCTGGCTTATTTACGACTACTTTACTACTTTACGACTTATTGTACTATAGTCGTCCACTACACGTTTATATGTAGGTCTATATGACGAGAAGTACATTCCGTATAGAATGTCCTACATCTATCACATAGCTTAGCTAAACTAACAGATATCTATGACTTCCGACTTATTTACGACTACCTTACTACTTTACGACTTGTTGTACTATAGTCGTCCACTACACGTGTGTTTATGTAGGTCTATATGACGAGAAGTAAATTCCGTATAGAATGTCTTACATGTATCACATGGATTGACTAAACAGAGCCGATATCTACAATTTCCAACTTATTTACGACTACTTTACTACTTTACAACTTATGGTTCTATACTCATCCACTACACGTGTATATGTAGGTCCATATGACGAGAAGTAAATTCCGTATAGAATGTCCTACATCTATCACATAGCTTAGCTAAACTAACAGATATCTACGACTTCCGACTTATTTACGACTACTTTACTACTTTACGACTTATTGTACTATAGTCGTCCACTACACGTGTGTTTATGTAGGTCAATATGACGAGAAGTAAATTCCGTATAGAATGTCCTATATGTATCACATGGATTGGCTAAACAGAGCCGATGTTCACAACTTCCGACTTATTTACGACTACCTTACTACTTTACGACTTGTTGTACTATAGTCGTCCACTACACGTGTGTTTATGTAGGTCTATATGACGAGAAGTAAATTCCGTATAGAATGTCTTACATGTATCACATGGATTGACTAAACAGAGCCGATATCTACAATTTCCAACTTATTTACGACTACTTTACTACTTTACAACTTATGGTTCTATACTCATCCACTACACGTGTATATGTAGGTCCATATGACGAGAAGTAAATTCCGTATAGAATGTCCTATATGTATCACATGGATTGGCTAAACAGAGCCGATGTTCACAACTTCCGACTTATTTACGACTACTTTACTACTTTACGACTTATTGTACTATAGCCGTCCACTACACGTGTGTATATGTAGGTCTATATGACGAGAAGTAAATTCAGTATAGAATGTCTTACATGTATCACATGGTCACATGGCTTGGCAAAACTAACCGATATCTAAGACTTCCGACTTATTTACGACTACTTTACTACATTACGACTTATTGTACTATAGTCGTCCACTTCACGTGTATATTTAGGTCTATATGACGAGAATTTAATTCCGTATAGAATGTCATATCTGTATCACATGGATTGGCTAAACAGAGCCGATGTTCACGATTTCCGACTTATTTACGACTACTTTACTACTTTACGACTTATTGTACTATAGTCGTCCACTACACGTGTGAATATGTAGGTCTATATGACGAGAAGTAAATTCCGTATAGAATGTCTTACATGTATCACATGGCTTGGCTAAACTAACCGAAATCTACGACTTCTGGTTTATTTACGACTACTTTACTACTTTACGACTTATGGTACTGTAGTCGTCCACTACACGTGTGTATATGTAGGTCTATATGACGAGAAGTAAATTCCGTGTAGAATGTCCTACATGTATCACAGGGCTTGGCTAAACTAACCGATATCTACGACTTCTGGCTCATTTACGACTGCTTTACTACTTTACGACTTATTGTTCTATGGTCGTCCACTACACGTGTGTATATGTAGGTCTGTATGACGAGAAGTAAATTCCGTATAGAATGTCCTACATGTATCACATAGCTTGACTTAACCCTTTCCCAAACAATAACGACATTTGACCACTTTGTTGCAGACGACATTAGAAAACATTGAGGGAAAATGAGAAATTCTCGTGACGAGTAATTTTTCCTTTTCCCACAATGTTTTCTGCCCTATCAGAAGATTATTTTCCAATTTCATCACAATTTGAAATGTCGTCTGCAAATTCTTTGAATTTCAGACAGTCGAAAATGTGTTGTTTGGGAAAGTGTTAACACCGCAAATATCCACGACTTCCTCTGGTAAGGCGACGCCAAGATTCAACGCCCAGCCGCCTCAAATTTACCACACGCACACGCGTAACACTACCGATGGTGGCGAAATCTCATTTTGATTTACTTGTTTATAGATGCCATATCTTTTTCTGTACTTGGCATCAAATTGTTCTTTCTATATGTTGTGGGTGATATACTTTGTACATGTCTAATCAAACGTCTCTTCTGTTCTATTCTGTTTTGTTCTTGTCCGTATAATGATAGTTAAGAAATATTCCGTCAAAGTGCACTGAAGTCGTCATTGACCGTTAAAGGGTTTATCTCACAGATTGAGGGTTTTATCCTGTCACTAGTGCCATTTTGGGACCGATAACTAGGTGTCGTATAACATTTGTGATATCCGGCACTAACCATGTAACACATACACGTGACGAATCATGACGTCATAAGAGCGCAATGACGTCATGTTTACACCATTCTATACTTATTTTTTCCTTTTTTCTTTTATTTACATCCAGTTTTTTTGAAAGAATGCATAAAGGTAACAGGATATATAGAATAGATGTTTGGTGTCTTTGAATTGGAAAAGTTATCAGGCTCGGCTTCGGATTATTATCCGTTTCGCCTTCGGCTCACCGGATAATATTCCAAAGCCTTGCCCGATAACATTTCCGATTCACAACACCAACCATCTATTCTCTATATAATAATAGTTTGTGACAAATAAAGTTGTTTCCTTAATCAAATTAAACTACTTTTTAGATTTCATATTTATGATCTATTTTTAGAAAACAAAAGTGAAGTGACGTCGTTCCGTGGGAAACAATATGGCGTCATCCCTATTCTTTCAGAGGTGTTTTCATTGGATAAACCCGATGTGTTCAAACTGTTTATTATGTTGGTCTTACAAACGCTTCACTTTTAATATGTAAACCTTGTTGCTTTCATTGGAAATATAAGTGAAATGAATAAGACCAGAGTTTGCCCTCAAAATACTGAAATACATGGCACTCTTTTCAGTTTTATAATTGAAAACAGCAATCTTTGAATGAGAAATGAAAATAAATGGTCTTTTGTTTATTGACGAGAATTGATTGAATCATCATTATAACATATGTTAACTACATATAACTAAGAGCAAAGTGTGTGAAATAGTTCTTTTAAAACTTTAAGACAAACTAGACAATGCAGAAACATGATTTTGCCATCTCTGATAGGCATAATGCCAATACACTGAATTCAACCAATTGTCGGATATGAACTTCAGCGGATGGATCGAATACGACTTTGTTGGTATTCATGGGGGTATTTTACGAGGAAACCGATTTGACACTTTAGACTGACAATCCTCTATAAGTCTGACTCAGTTAATTTGGTACCGATCCTATAAGAACAGTATGTACATTTGTTAAGACTTGTACAAAGTATATTTTCGACAACATATTTAGAGTACAAATTGATGCCAACGTGACAAACATAAACTGGTTGCATTCAGCATTTGATAGGCCAATACTATCTAACTTCTAATTGTTGGTTCTTTTGGAATGAGAAACTTCGACCGCTTACTTCGATCTGAGAGTACATGTACCAATTACATACTGTTATACTTGGATAAACGTAAAGTTATATTCAATTCAGTATATATTCAATTCAATTTCTGATCGCTTTTATTGTTCTGAATAAGTCATTGATAAAACAAAACATATTGCATAATTCCGGTTCAATTTCGTGCTGCTAAATACAGCAATGTCATCTATTGTCATAACTTCATTTAAAGAGTGACAGTCGCAGACAATAAGTACGGTGTGAGGTTGAACCAATGTGTTAACCGCGCCATAAAACCGATCATCTTTCGTTTTTGGACGTGACTTTAATGAGTATATTTTTAATTCATGGTAAATGTAAATCAAATATACAATACCTCCTCATAAAACCACTTCCTAATTGAAAACAGTAAACAATTAAATGACTAAAGGGTCTTTCATCCTGTGACAATACCTGTCCATGTGAATGAGATATACAGTTTGTTTGCAAATTGCTGCTGCAAAGTCCGTGTAAGGTGCACGACCTTTCAGTGGTTTTGATAAACATGGCAGATGTTTTCGAAATTTGATCTTAATGAGGGACATCCTGCTCAGTGATGAAGAATAGGGAATATAATAGAAACTGAAAAAAAGAAAGTGTAAAATAAATAAATGAGGAAATGTAGGAGGATAAGAAGGATGAGAGGAATAAAGGAAAAAGAAGGAACGAAGAAGAAGAATAAGAGGAAGAAGAATAAGAGGAAGAAGAATAAGAAAAAGAATAAGAGGAAGAAGAATAAGAATAAGAAGAAGAAGAAGAAGAAGAAGAAGAAGAAGAAGAAGAAGAAGAAGAAGAAGAAGAAGAAGAAGAATAGAAGAAGAAGAAGAAGAAGAAGAAGAAGAAGAAGAAGAAGAAGAAGAAGAAGAAGAAGAAGAAGAAGAAGAAGAAGAAGAAGAAAAGGAGAAGAAGAAGAAGAAGAAGAAGAAGAAGAAGAAGAAGAAGAAGAAGAAGAAGAAGAAGAAGAAGAAGAAGAAGAAGAAGAAGAAGAAGAAGAAGAAGAAGAAGAAGAAGAAGAAGAAGAAGAAGAAGAAGAAGAAGAAGAAAGAAGAAGAAGAAGGAAGAAGAAAGAAGAAGAAGAAGAAGAAGAAGAAGAAGAAGAAGAAGAAGAATAAGAAGAAGAAGAAGAAGAAGAAGAAGAAGAAGAAGAAGAAGAAGAAGAAGAAGAAGAAGTAGAAGAAGAAGAAGAAGAAGAAGAAGAAGAAGAAGAAGAAGAAGAAGAAAGAAGAAGAAGAAGGAAGAAGAGAAGAAGAAGAAGAAGAAGAAGAAGAAGAAGAAGAAGAAGAAGAAGAAGAAGAAGAAGAAGAAGAAGAAGAAGAAGAAGAAGAACAAGAAGAAGAAGAAGAAGAAGAAGAAGAAGAAGAAGAAGAAGAAGAAGAAGAAGAAGAAGAAGAAGAAGAAGAAGAAGAAGAAGAAGAAGAAGAAGAAGAAGAAGAAAAGGAGAAGAAAAGGAGAAGAAGAGGAAGAGGAAGAACAACAACAATAACAACAAGAAAACAAAACGGAGAACAAAGAGAACAAGAAATAGAAAAAAACAAGAACGAGGTCAAAGACAGAAAAAGAAAATATCAAGAACAGGAAGCAAAACAAGAAAAAGTTAAAAAAAAAAAAAAGAAAAGATGATAAAATAAAAAAAGAAAATGAAGGAAAAATGAAGAAGTCGTGGCAAACGTTGATAATCACAGGTATTTGACTAGCATGCAAAATATATTAAGCCCAGCAATAAATTCCGCTGACGTCAGCAAACCCGGGGAGGTGTCTCAATGTGTTCCCTTGGTGTTTTATGACCGCCCCTCAAGCACAGGGGTTGTGCGCACTCGAGCCCTTGTAATGCTGGAACCGGCTTCATGCTTATACAAACAGGTTAGATAAAAAACCAGCCGCCAAGGCTATCCTGTGATCTAACCCGTTTGCTACTCTGGGTTTATCATCTTTTCTCATCGAAATTAAGCAGATTATTCGAGGTTTTGGAAAGCAGACGACAAGAAAATCTTTTTTTCTTTTTAAATTACCCAGCATTCTAAGGGTTAATTGCCGGTAGTACATATTGTTGATTTTGTCCGGGAATTTCTATACATCTTTTCAGTTAGAAATTTCGTAGAAGACTTATGGTATTCAGGGGCTAGCGTGGAGGTCACGACCCATGCGAATTCGCCGTAATAGGGGTATACGCATGGGCCGGGACCCAAGGTTAGCGCACGGGCCAGGACCAATGGCTAAAATAAAACCGACTTGATATCATTTACATAAGGGCTGGCCGAAATAATGTTGAATCAACGGATTTCCGTTAAACAGGCAGAGGACCCTCTCCCACGAAAAAGGAAATAGTTTCTTATGTCGATATTTATAGCCCGTAAATCACAAGTGGAGGTGTCGTAATTGGATATTGAAATGTTGAAACAATAGCTTAATGGGTGGGACTTTCCGCCATTACAGAGTTACTCGAATGTATTAATTCTAAAGATCCGAGTTCAAAGTAACAATCAGGATAAGACACTTGTAAAACATTTTTAAAAAAGAAAACATAAGCATTCGCGCCTTATAGTGACTCCATGAGAAAACAAGTTTATAAATACACATAGGCATTTTTTCCCGCTCAACTTATTGCTGTAGCAGATCGTTGTTTTCAAAAAACGTTTAACCCTTTACGAAGCAATAACGACATTTGACCATTTTGTTGCAGACGACTCTGTAAAATATTTCGGGAAAAGGAGTAATTGCTCGTAACGAGCAATTCCTCCTTTTCCCACAATGGTGTCTTGCCTGGCAGAAGATTGATTTCTATTTTCATTTCATTTTGAAATGTCGTCTGCAAACTCTTTCAATTTAGGACAGTCGAGAAGTTGGCGTTTTGTAAAGGGTTTACCGATTTGCATCATCTGCAACATAGATGTTCTTGATCTTTTCTTTATAGTTATGAAGAGTATTGGGAACCTCTCAACAATATAGCATTACGTTACTTTGTAACATAAGTAGCAATGCTGTCATTTTATCGGTAGAAAGCAACTTTTTAAAACAGAAATCAAAATCAATGCTGTCATTTTAACGAGAGAAGATAACTTGTTTTAAATATGTGTGATAGTCCTTTAAGGGCTCGGACGGATTTATTGCAGTCGAAAATCAAAGATGAGACTTCGTGAAAAGAAATCTACGTCGACGATCCCCGGGTCGTGGAATGTAAACAGATTTATCGTAAGATTTATGACGATCAGCTGATTCCTAAATCAGGATGTTATGAACATCGAAGGAAGGAATGTTCACTTACTAAACTAAAACTATACTTTCTATTTTACATCGATTGTGAAACAAGTCCTTAATGCTTAGTCACTTTCGATTCTGCTTCCTGTGTCATGACCAGTACTCGCGCCGAATGAATCCATGTGTATTAATCAATAATCCGACTTTCACAAATATACTGCTCATTTCCAAATAAAAATCGTAGTTTTTCAAGATCATAGTATGTTCTCAATCTTATCTTGAGATGCTTTTGATGTCATACTTTTCGAAGCCAATACGATAAATAGATAATCTCGCCACAAACGATTTCGAATTCATCGTTGGAAACTGAAGAACAATGTAATCAAGGAAAAATTGATTTTTTTCTACTTTCTACCTGTCGTCTGCTGTTTCTTTTGATTTGGAACATTGATAAAGACCTTACAAAGGAAATGGATCAAACAAGTTATAATAGTTTAACCCTTTACCAAACGCCAAATGTTTGCCTGTCCCAAGTTGAGTTTGCAGACAACATGTTTAAACGTTATGAAATTGAAACAAGAAATCTTCTAATAGGTCAGAAAAAATAGTAGGAAAAGGAACAATTTCCCCTTTTCCCAAAATGCTTTCTCGAGTTGTCTGCAACAAACTGGTCAAATTTCGTTATCGTTTGGTAGTGGGATGTAAGAACAATTTCCCATTTTTTCACCATGTTTTTACAGAGTCGTCTACAACAAACTGACCAAATTTCGTTATTGTTTGACAAATGGGTTAATATAGCAAAAGACGCTAGGCCTGTAAAAATGTATTCGCTCGACCGCCAACCAAGAAAGCGGTAGACGTCTAAGGATCATATTTCACTCCGAAGTCGTCGAGGGGGGTTATCGCGGAGGAATTTTTATTCCCGCGCGGTTAGAGGTCCCCCTCTCGTCCGGTCTCGCGATAGCATAGGAAGTCCGTCATCGAATCACCCAATCTGAGCACATCGGGTTTAACCCTGGGGCTGGCCCACACGTATACTCCCCATGCGGGTATGCATTGGTCAAATCGGAACTACTCGGGTATTTCCGTGAGCTGAGAAAAACACATTTCCTTCATTGGATAAACCCGATGTGTTTGTGCATGGGTCAGGACCCCAAGCTAGTCCTAAATCAGACGATCCAAGCTGTAAGTGTGCGTAGAATGAAATATGCACGTCTGGATCATTCGGACAAAGGCTACTCGGGGTTATCCATAGTCCGAATGATCCAGACGTAGATATTTCATTCTGTGACACAGTTACAGCTTGGATCCTCCGAGTAAGCTTATACAATGTAAGCTCAAGGACGGAAATGCCCGAGTAGTTCCGATTGCAGCACACCGGAAGGGGTATATTTCAATCACACGCCGGGCGTGATCCGAAATGACAGGTGAGTGTTTACATTGCTTACACGGCCCTGACCTTTTACAAAGTGCCTGGATCTCTCGGTGAGTGTCTCGGCGACCTACCCGGTGTATGGTAGGAAATCGACCTACTGGGTGATTGATTTACGAATCGATCGGTGGTATATTGCCTGTATTGAGAATTGGTAATGGTTTAAGCGTTGTTTGATCGAATATTTTGGACTGTTTCGTTGTAGAATATGGTCGATTGTTTTAATCAATCAACTGATTGATTAATCTTAAAACTTTACCATTGATGGCTTGCCCGTAAAACTCGTGCGATTGAACATTACACAGTTATTGTTATTTGTGCTCGAGCTTTGATCCCATATAAGCAAAAGTTGCCCTTGGTCATTTGATCGGTTAATTGGCATTTTATGTAGCTCATAAGATGTGTGACCGAATTATACTCTTTAATTATGACCAATATGGAATGGGATAGGTAACGCTAATTCTATGTTTATACACAAACAGAAATGAACCTTATCAAAAGCATTAATGATGCATCTTTCTGTGTGTTGCGAAAACATGCAGAAAAAACGCATTGCTTGACATTTGACTCATCACTAAATAATATCGACGTACCGATACTTTGTGTATCGTAAGGGCTAGCTGCATCGTAGGACCATACGTAACGCCTCTACAAGCACTCTCGTCAACTGAAGGGCGTATGAATGAATGAATGAATGAATGAATGAATGAATGAATGAATGAATGAATGAATGAATGAATGAATGAATGAATGAATGAATGAATGAATGAATGAATGAATGAATGAATGAATGAACGAACGAACGAACGAACGAACGAACGAACGAACGAACGAACGAACGAACGAACGAACGAACGAACGAACGAACGAACGAACGAACGAACGAACGAACGAACGAACGAACGAACGAACGAACGAACGAACGAACGAACGAACGAACGAACGAACGAACGAACGAACGAACGAACGAACGAACGAACGAACGAACGAACGAACGAACGAACGAACGAACGAACGAACGAACGAACGAACGAACGAACGAACGAACGAACGAACGAACGAACGAACGAACGAACGAACGAACGAACGAACGAACGAACGAACGAACGAACGAACGAACAAACGAACGAACGAACGGACGGACGGTCGGACCGACGGACCGACGGACCGACGGACCGACGGACCGACGGACCGACCGACCAACCAACCAACCAACCAAACAACCAACTAACCAACCAACCAACCAACCAACCAACCAACCAACCAACCAACCAACCAACGAATAAACGAACAAAAGAACCAACCAACCAACCAACCAACCAACGAACAAACGAACAAACGATGCAATGTGGTGTATGGAAAAACTGGTTATGACCGCAAACTGTTAGACACTATTGAAATTATGTAAGTCAGTCGGTAAAGTACGTCGAAAATATGTCTCAACGATAATTACAGTCTTAAAGTACAAAGGTTCATTGTTATATAAGCTACCAAAGGTAGATCTCTTTTGAACGGTACACCAGACTGAGATACCAATCAAATTACCAAGACCAGTCAATGATAATCCTTAAAGTGTTGTTGTTGTTTTTTTTTCTAAAAATAGATCTTTGTGTCACCTGCTTTTCAAAACCTTATATTTCTGCTTAATTTTGATGAGGAACGATACTCGGAATAACGGTTGGCCTGAATCTAATCTGTTTGCCTAAGCATGATGTCGGCTCCAGTACTAAAAGGGCATACCAAGGTTATGCGAGTCGCTTCTCTCTCGTTTCAATGGAGGGGATAGGTTGGTTGGTTTCGCACAGTATATTTATAATGCAAACAAAGCCAGAGCCAACGCGGTGTGGTGTTTCCCTTTTAAACAGGTTGCCCTTGTGAAGCCTCCCAATCATAAAGTAAATGATAACTGTCGTATACCTCCCGTGGACTCAACGAACGGGTCATGACAAAAGAAGAAGGAAATTTACCGGGAAAATAAAGGAAAGTAATAAGAAATCGTTTGCTACGATACTAGTATGTTGTAGCCCTCAATGAAACGCGTCGTGACGTTTAAGAAGGAAAATACCGGAAAAATAAAGGAAAGTAATTAATACGAAGTTGGTTGATACGATATAATTTTATAGCCCCTGTCGAAATTGATTGTATTTCACATGCATTTATATGGGTTTTACATAGCGGCGACCAATCGTATCTACTCGGCAATCCCCGTAACAAGTCGGTAGATATACCTCGTAAGCAGTAAATGAATACACCAGAAATCCTGGGGTAATTCGCCTTTCTTTCCGGCGGATAACGCAAAATGCACACAGGCACTAAATATGTTTTTGAATACACACAAATTGGTTAAATATCACAATTGAATGGGTTTTTTTTACCCTTTTCATTAAAGATGATCATATCAACACATCTTTGTTTCATATTTTGTCAATCGGCTCTTTTCGGTAATCCCCGGATGGAGGAAGACACTATACTCAGCTGTTGGTACACTTATGTGTATATATGTATGGTTATGTATATAAGTATACATGCACATATGAACATGAATGAATAAACATTTGAAACGTCTATTAAGAACTGTTCCACCTTCATATCTCAAGTGTTGATGTCTATATGTGAAATGTGTGCGTGTGTGCGTACGTATGTTTATCATTCCTACAAGTGTATGTATGTGAAAATAAACTTATTGTCCTATTCCTTGTCGACCACGAGCTGTATATGCTTAAGTTGATATAAAAAGTTCTCTATTTTCTTTGATAAATGATTTTGCAACTTCCTAGATTAAAAAAAGAACAATTTCATAAAGTTATTCATATATTCTTAATCTTCCTAGACGTCACCATTATGTAAGGGGCTTCGTAGTCCAGATTTCTGGTCTTGAAGGCTATTGCTATTCTGACTGACGCCTTCGAAGCACGATAAATGTCCAAATGATGAATTAAGCTTCGTTCACGGATCATTATTGAGACTAGGGGCTTCGCAGACCATACGCAAGGTTCACGTTATGCCTCCAACATGTAATACCCTATCCAGACCGAGCCCAAATCTTGGTGCAAAGAACCCCCACCCCCTCTTTAGCATTGTTGATACGTACCAATATTAATTAATGGAGTTTATCCCTCCTTATAAAGTACAACGGAAAAGTCCCTTGCAATACGGCACTCAGGTGAACTGAACGAACTGTGCAGTTCGCGTGGTTGGGGGTCGGTAAGGTTTATTGTTGTGTTTGTTTGGAGGGGGTGGGGGCTATTTAATCTTTTTTATCATTTTTTGTATCTTTATTCTGTAAGTTAATTTTTGTCTTTTTGGGGCAAGTCAATGACAGACAACAGACGACGACTGAGTACGTGTCGTTTTAAATGCATGAAGCGTGACTGAATGCATCTGATATTACCCTTCGTCATGGTGATGTATCAGTCGAGTAAGCAGCTGTTTGTAAAAAGGCCTATTTTAACCCTAAGAATGCTCGGTTATTTTCTAAAAATAGACTTTTGAGTCATCTGCTTTCCAAAATCTTAAATATCTGCTTAATTTAGTTAAGGAAAGATACTCTGAGTAACAAACAGGTTAGATCACAGACCAGTGTCCGATCTACTTGGCGGCTGGTATGGATATAACCTGTTTGCATAAGCATGAAGTCGGTTCCAGCACTATTAGGGTTAAAGTTAAATATCGCTTGCAACAGAGCGCCCTTACGGAAAAAACTTTTGTAGATGCTTGTTCATAGATGAGAAATTTTGAACGTTAAAACAAAATGTCGTTGAAACAATACAGTTTTTGAATTGTTCTTTGATATACAAGTAAGATTATCTATTGACAGCTTGATACATTCTGGAAGCGTCAATTCATCGAATAATGTACATTATCTATTCGGTATATCCGAAAAGCGATAAAACGTGTTTAAATGAAAAAAAATAATGACTGTATACATATATATACCCACGCTTTAGAGAATTAAAAACGAGCTAATTCTGTTTCAAGTGACTATTCTTCATATAAAGGTACAGCTGATGTGCACTTTTACAGAATCGTTTTTTATTTCCAAATTTCCTCAAGTATATGAGCACCTTGTAGCCTTGAAATGTGAAGATACTTGAAACCAATTTACGAAGACTTAAAGGTCTTTCATTATCGTTTAAGTATCTACTAATGAAGATGGCCGTTTTAGCGAATATAAATCAGTGCATTGGTCTTTTACTTTAATTCCGTCGGTCGTGCACAATCCCGTCACGAACGATTCCGTCACGATTTAACCGGTAAATGACATTTGAAAATACATTAAGTGCTGATTTTTCTTTACCAAAGGACCTTTGGATTTACCGATAATTTGCAAACGAAATTTGAATAGAATGTTGAATAGGGATGTGTTGCAGTTGCTCGATTCTCTAGTATCAAGGGAACATCTTTCGAACATAATTTATACTTAACCCTTTACCAAACGCGAATTTTTCGACTGTCCCAAATTGAAAGAGTTTTGAAGACGACATTTCAAAATGTGATGAAATTAAAGAATATTCTTCTGATAGGGAAAAAGACATTGTGGGAGAAGGGCAATTTCTCCTTTTCCCACAATATTTCCAGAGTTGTCTGCAACAAACTGGTCATATGTCGTTATTGTTTGGTAATGGGTTTAGCCATCGTCTTTAAACTTATTTTGGGACGATAGCGATCATGGCCAAATATTGGCTGTTTTGTAATTTTTAATGTGTTTCTTCAAGACGATAGTCTTTTATTGCCTGGAATCGTTTTGAATATGGGGGGATTAGAAACACATCTGGTAACCTCAGTTTAGATTTGTCAAATTTTATTTGCTTCGATTGTTGAACAAGTTCCTACAATTTCTCCTTTTCCCACAATATTTCCAGAGTTGTCTGCAACAAACTGGTCATATGTCGTTATTGTTTGGTAATGGGTTTAGCCATCGTCTTTAAACTTATTTTGGGACGATAGCGATCATGGCCAAATATTGGCTGTTTTGTAATTTTTAATGTGTTTCTTCAAGACGATAGTCTTTTATTGCCTGGAATCGTTTTGAATATGGGGGGATTAGAAACACATCTGGTAACCTCAGTTTAGATTTGTCAAATTTTATTTGCTTCGATTGTTGAACAAGTTCCTACCAGTTAGATTAATTACTATCGCGATTCTGCTTTCTATACATGACCAATACTCGAGCCGAGATGTTGATTAATCCTGTCATTTTTCACATTGCCACTAACGGGGATCAATGCCGAGACCTTTAGTTTGGTTTAAACTTATTTATCTTACATCTATGATGACAAGGCACTCTCGATTCTGCTACCTGGATACATAAACAGTACTCGTGCCGAACGTGGATTGATGAAAGGTCGCAAGGCAGGTCCCACTACCTACGGGATTCCAACCCACGACCCTCGTGTCCCGAGACCGACGCTCTACCCCTGGACCACTGTCCGCCACAAGACCTTTGGCACCAGAAGCCAACGCGCTACCATTGTACCACCGTCACTGACTAGACAGAAACATAAAAATATGCCCTATCAGAAGATTGGTTTTAAATTTCAACACATTTTAAATGTCGTCTGCAAACGCTTTCAATTTGGGACAGTCGAAAATTTGGCGTTTAGTAAAGGCTTAATATAAGCATATAATGAACAGTTGTGGGCGTGTACCGACTCCTGGAACGGAAGCCACGTCATAATCGCTAACCGTTTGTTCGTAAACAATGACGAAGTACAAAAGACTGACGCTTTTGTGACGAGGCTTTTACATATGTAAGTACAACCAAAGAGGTCACAGCCTGGATGGGTGAATAAATGGATGAATGAATGGATGGGTGAATGACTTTGCAACTTGCAACTGTATGTGACTACGCACATGACCCTATACTGGGTACTACGAACTCATGAGGTCGCATTGTGGCGCATGAATTGGTGGATGTGACTATGTGATCGCTACAATCGGTACTACGAACCGTTGAGATTTCAGTCTGGAAGGAAAAAAAGGAAGGGGAAATGATTTTGCCGCTTCCGACTTCATATGACTAAGCACATGACCCTATAGTGGATTCTACATCCTGATGAGGTTGCCGTTTCGACGAATGAATTGTTGGATGAATTACTTTGCAGCGTGTAATTTTACTTGGCCAAGCACAAAACCCTTTAGTGTCTGGTGCAACCTGATGAGACAGCCGTTTGAAAGAATAAATGGATGGGCCTTGCCATGTGACAGAGCAAAAAACAATAAGTCTAATACTAAATGAGATCTCAGCATCTGATATCACATGGCTGCACGGTGGTTTATACATTTATCACCTGTTAAAGTTGCACTGTTCCAAAGTCATTCGGACAACCCTGTAAATATCTCTTGACCGAAATGTGGAGGAATCTTTTCACATGCACTAGGGCGCCCTCTGTGGCCTTGTGGTTAGAGTACAGGGTACCGTTTTACTAAACAGGTTACGCTTAAGATTTGCGTAAGTCTAAAACAACAATTCCTTTTATTTCAATATTGGACGAAGCAATATTGCAAAGTGACACATCATTGGAATCGTCTCTCCGAGACGCTTCCAATGAAGTGTCACATTGCAACATTGTACTTTCATTGAAGATACTATCCATGTTTATCAATTACGACTTACGCAAACATTTTCCGTTAGTTGTTTAGTAAAACGGGCCCCAGGAGTTGAAATCACATGGCACATTTCTGTGTGGTTTCAAGTCCCGTTGACAGCAATTGAGTTTTAATGAGAGACAGGCACCCGGCTGACATGCGGAATGCCAATGGTTTTACCCGTCATTATATCATTATTTCACCGATACTTCTCTGCTAAAGATTGGAAATAATGATTTTGTACGAACGTCTTCACACATGTTATATACATATATTTCGTAAGATATAAACATGGTTTTTATATTCAATGCTGAATGAAATTATGCTATGTTATGACTAACCCTTAAAGGCAGATATGCATGGGGTTCTTTCACCATCGAAATTGGTCGAGCATCCTAAAACAACTTTGATAATCTTGGCGCGATGCAAGACCTATAAATGAATAAGCAAAATAGATAAACAACAAATGCACTGACTCAGGGGCGACTTTATCATGTATATGTACTACAATGCGATGAAGTCATCAGCGTTCGGTGCGATGGGGGTGATGAAGAAATGGATGCTTAAATGACTTTGCAGCTTAATTAATAACCTCCGTGTGGGATTGACCGACATATTTTCCGCCTCACAAACCACGCGTGTCGTATCAGGTACGTTGGCTTGAACCCTTAGGATGCTGGGTAGTGTTCTAAATATATATATTTTTTTTATAGCGTCTGCTTTCTAAAAACTTAAATATCTGCTAAATGTTGGGGAAGGATACTCAGAGAAGCAATCATGTTGGATCACAGGCCAGCCGCCAAGTAACTTAGTATGAAGTCGGTTCTAGCACTATAAGGGTTAATCCGTTACTATATAGTAAAACTTCACTTTGTGGGATCTGTTACGCACAGAACATAACAGACTGTTACGGAAGAATTTAGAAACCATCATGGTAAAAGGATAAATTGTTAACGATTAGAAATTGAGTCGTCCATCACAATGATTTCTATCAACGTTATATCATAATGGTATTCTATTTTTCTTGTAGATTTCTTACCTCTTCTGTTGTGTGCAAATTGGATGAGTAACAAATCGCGTCAAAATGCGTATTATTGCTGTTAAGCAGTAAAGGGTTTTCACGCGTGGGTGCTATTGTTGCGAGCAGTTTTATGGTTAGTAAGGGGTAATTCGATAGCGTTGAAATAACCTGATACGTACCCTATATCGCAATGTCTTACAATAATTGTAGAATTCTCTGCGTGCGCGTTAACAAACTGAAAATAAACCGCACAATTCTTTTTAGATTCCTTTCATATCTTTATTACCTGTGACTTCCACGTGTTGATTATTATAATTGTTGATTTAGTGTTAGTAATATCCCATACGTTTTTTCTTTTTGGTTTTTTTTTTCTTTGTTTTTATTGTTGTTTTTTTTTCATTGTACTATGTACATAGCTTAGTACTGTTCGAGTATACATATAATAATACATGTATCTTTGCCAAATTGAAATAATAACAATATATAATTATCTAACATTTTACAAACATGAGTGTGTATGTTAAAATGTTATGATTGTTGATTTAGTATTAGTAATATCCCGTACGTTTTTTCGTTCATTGCACTATGTGCATCGTGTAGTGTCAGTTCAAATATACTAACTGAAGGTGTTGTTACGTTATTGGAAGAAGAAATATAGAGAATAAATGGTTGGTGTCGTGAATCGGAAATGTTATCGGGCAAGGCATAGGAATATTATCCGGTGAGCCGAAGAAATTCGCGGCTGGCCTGTGATCTAACCTGTTTGCTACTCTGAGTATCTTTCATCATCCGAATTAAGCAGATATTGAAGGTTTTTGAAAGCAGACAATATAAAAATTTATTTTTTGAAGATTACCCAGCACTCTAAGGGTTAATTATTGGTACCATGTTCTCTAAGCCACAGAGGGCTTTGGCTTTTGAGTACTCGTGTGTGGAAGCAATCTGAACTCAGCGTGTCTATTCAATAAAAAAAAACCTCTGACGTAATAAGGGAGCCGCCATATTGCCTCTTGCAAGACTATTCTCATTGTATCTTAGATTTGATAACTAGATAATCATCTAAATTGATTAAGGCAAAAGACAGATATTACAAAAATGATTTCACTTTTATGTATGAGTTACCGACCAAATATGATGATTCGAAATGATGTTCAACACTTCCATAAACAATTAACTACTCAACGTGGACGCTCAATGAAACGTATTGTTAATTAGCCGGGCAAAATACAAAAATAACGTGTAGCCCTACGAGGTGTTTTTCTCAGGTCACGGAAATACCCGAGTAGTTACAGTTGAGTGGTAGTTCTTAAACGCAATGCAGAAGAAACATTTAAAATTAAAGGAAAATATAACTCCCTGATAATCCTTTTGGGACGTATGGAGCAACGGCTGGCGAAAAATAAAAGCAGAGCTAAGCTGTCATTTAAGAGCGATGAATCCTTTTCACTAAGTGGCTTATAAACGCAGCAGGTGATTTAAGGTTTGATAAATATAGATTAATTAATTGGATTCCGGGGATATCAAAGATAGGTTACGAGTATTGATGCTAATCGGTCAAAATACTAGTCACAAACGAATGAGTGTTTGACATGAGAACACCCAGCCATACGAGTGCAAAGACTTTTGATATAACCGGAATCCAGTTAACCCATTACCAAACAATAAAGACAGTTGACCGGTTTGTTGCAAACGACTGTGGAAAACATTGTGAGAAAATGAGAAATTACTCTTAACGAGCAATTTCTCATTTTCACACAATGTTTTCTGCCCTATCAGAAGATTATTTCTCACTTTCATAACATTTTGAAAAGTCGTCAGCCAACTCTTTCAATTTTGGACAATCGAAAATTCGGTGTTTGGTAAAGGGTTAATCAATGCCCTTTTACATCGGATTTTATGATATGATCAGTTGAAGATAAATGAATACATTAACTTGGACACTGATTAAATTCTCATATCGCAGCCATATTGGATTTTCAGTGAAGGGGGACAATGTTAAGAGAAGCTGTAGATGCCTTATAAGTGATTAACCATGTGTTTACAAGTGTTTAACGCTTTAACCCAAATTGAAAGAGTTTGCAGACGACATTTCAAAATGTCATGAAAGTGAAATATAATCTTCTGATATGGCAGGAAACACTTTGGGAAAAGGATTAATTACTCGTTAAGAGCAATTTCTCCTTTTCCCACAATATTTCCTGAGTCGTCTGCGACAAAGTGGTCAAATGTCGTTACTGTTTGGTAATGGGTTAACGTGTTTAGATCATTTCATTTAACAAGAAGGGATCATGGTATCTCAAATTATTATATTCTGATTAGGTATTCAAAGTCATATCTGTATTGCTCAAAAAAAGTAGTCCCGGCAACAAATCTTTATCAAACTCCAATGCGATATCTCACCACAGTGTGATATAGAAAATGCTTTTTTCTTAAAACCATCACACTGAGAAATCCCAATATTGTACCGATAGGAGTACAACAATATTGAGTTATGAAGTTAAGAGTAGGAAAATCATCTCATATCCGAGCCTTCTGCTCACCAGATGATACTCCTACGCCTTGTCCGATAACATTTCCGATTCACGCCACCAACCAACTCTCTTTATCACAATCAATTGTGATAATTCACTACAGTGCGATATTGAAAACCGTTTTTTTTTTAATCATCACACTGATAGATCTCAATAGTGTACCGATAGAAATACAACAATATGGAGTTATGGGTTAGAAAATCATCTCATATCCGAGACTTCGGCTCACCGGATAATATTCCTACGCCTTGTCCGATAACATTTCCGATACACGACACCAACCATTTATTCTCCTTATCACACCTAAAAGTGATAATTCACTACGGTGCGATAAAGAAAATGAAAATATTCAAATTAATCATACTGAGAAATCCGAATACACGTATTTCACTTTAAGGAACATAATAGTATTGAGTAAAGGGTTAGAAGAGCGTCTCATATCCGAGCCAATAGATGTGATGGCTGTAAGACAATCCTGTTGATTAGACCAAGGCACATGTAAGATTAACTCGTGATCTCATCAAAGCGAGCCTTCCTACTTGTTTCTTTTACCTATTACACCATAACAACTTAATTCAAAAGACGCATGTGCTATCAGCATCTTTTGATGCAAATGGTACAGAAAGGATTAATTAACCCTAACAAGATCAACACCCCTTTGTTAACGCTGTTCCCAGCATTCATCACACGGACAACGATTCGAGTATTCCAATAGTTTTGAGTTTTATTTTGTCGTCTGCTATTTCTTTGAATTTGGACCAGGCACAAATTCCCGTATGGAGGAATGGATTACAATACGTCAGACGTTTACGGATGGTCACAATACAAAGGCATAAAACGCCGCGGGAAAACCGTTTGATGGATCTTCAAATAAGACAATATGAGAAAGGAGTGTTCGCAATCTTCCATCATAACGACTTCTTTCATTATAAGATAAAATGAAATAAAAAGCTGAGCATGATTTTCAATAGTTTTCAGTTGCACAAAGACAGTTATATTGGCTCATTTAGTTGAGAAATCTTTTGAATAGTATTTGACTATTCGAATATGTAATCTTCCTTTATAATAATATGAAATGAAATAAAAAAAAAATAAGCATGATTTTCAATAGTTTAAGTTACACAAATACAGTTATACTCGCTCATTTAAAACAAATATTCGAATAATTATTCGCGATTCGAATATGCAATCTACCTTCATAACAAAATAAAATGAAATCAAACTTAACATGATTATCAATAGTTTAAGTTGCACAAATATATTTATGTGAGGTTCGTTTACTTGGTTGTGTTACGGAAATATCCGTTTTCATTACGGATACGTTCGGGTGTTTCCGGAATGTATGGTCATATATATACCGCTAGCGCGGGTTTATTGGTCATCGACGTTCAGAGCGGGCTATAGTATAGATGCCCTCCCTCCTGCCCAAACTATTCAGAAATTAAAAACAAGTTCCATTTGTCTGGGAGGTGTTCATCCTCCATTTGCATTACCAGCTTGATGTACAGAGAAATACCAATGGTTCTCATTAACCAGGGAAAAAACAATTACTCGTTCCCAATGCCAATCGGAACTACTCGGGTATTTCCGTGAGCTGTGAAATACACCTCGGATATAAGTGTAGGGTTACAATTTTTCGGGTAAATCGGCATCCGCCAATTAACACCTTTTCTAAGCGTGCAAGTTAAGTAGTTCAATGTGTATGGAAGGGTTGGACATCCTTTTAAACAATCTTTTTATCAGTAACTCATACCAAATGGCAAAATTGTTGTTGTGACATGTAAAGTTGTTTCCTCAATCAAATTTAAAAACTTTTTAGATTTCACATTTAAGATCTATTTTTAAACACGAAAGTGAAGTGACGTCATTCCGCTGGGAACCAATATGGCGTCATCCCTATTATTTCAGAGGTGTTTTCATTTGATAAACCCGATGTGTTCAGATTGTCCCAATGCATAACTACTGATTGTCTGTTTCAGAAGTAGTGATTACCTGTTGTTGCCGATATCTAATTCGACAAGAAAACTGCGTGGTATGGGTGGAGTTGGTTTAGAAGAGGATTCCAAGGACAGTTATTCAGCAATCAGTGTCTATGATTGCTTATTGTGTTTTTCATATTAATAATGCATAAATGCATGGACACATTATATTGCCGTAGTCAATTGGTAATGTTTTATATGTTTGGAATCCTGAATGAGATAGTACATTGTTAATAAAACTGTGGCCCGTTCCGGACACTACTACACTTAATCGTTCTGTTTTCCTTTTACCGGTAGTAAAAGATTACTATATAAATGATTTATATTTGTCTGAATGTAATGAAAGAAAATATAAATACAGTTATAGTGGCTGTCTTTAAACGAATATTCGAATAGTCACTATCTATGATTCGAATATGTAGTCTTCTTTCATAACAAATTAACATCAAATTATATCAAACTTAACATGATTTTCAACAGTTCTAGTTGTACAAATACGGTTATATTTGCTCATTTAGTGTAGCAAATATTCGAATAGTAATTCACGATTCGAATATACAATCTTCCTTCAGTATAAAATCAAATCAAAGCAAACTAAACATGGTTTTCAATAGTTTTCAGTTGCACATATACAGTTATATTGGCTCATTAAAAGCAAACTTTCGAATAGTAATTAACTATTCGATAATTTGAATATTCAGACATAAAACCGATTATTCGATTATTCGATAATTTGTTCCCATCCACACTTCATGTACATATATACCCGTTTACTTTACAAGAAAGCATATGCAGCAGAAAATTTCGAAATAGAATGAAAAGAACATTCACTATCAAAGATTCCATTATTCACATCGAGGGACTACCTGGTCTTTTTCCGATTCAACCACTACAAAACATATGTCTCCATCCTATGCATGGACCACCACGTATGGAATGTTAGTGTTCATAAATTTACTAGTGGTTTGGTGCCGGTTTCAAGCAAAACTAGTCACAATAACTCACATGAGGAAGTACGTTGACCAATTCCAAATTGGTTAAATTTGTGACAGGTCAGAATTGAAAGAATCAACAGGTGACAAATAAAGAATGCAAAGAAAACGTTTTATCTAAGGCTTTACTTGGAAACAATTCGAGGAAATAGTATATTGCTAAATAAGAGCAATCTATTATTATCGTCATTATGGTGCAATGCGTCTTTTACAGGGGTTCAACTCAAGTTTAACTAAAACTCGACTGGTCAATACATGCATGGCAGTCACGCTTTGAAAGACTAGTTTACGGAAGCATTTGACGGGGACACATAAAGCACCGGCCTTTGTCATGGAGTAGCCACCCTGGTCATAAATTCCCGTGACCCCACGGGGTCTTCCATGCTCAAATCTTTCAATCATGATATACAATGTACTTATGAGCAGGTATGTCAGCCGGTTCATGCGTAAAGGTCTAAAAGGTCAATCGAGCTAGCACAATGCCTAACGTCCGGACATCCTGGTCACAAGAGCTTGGTAATATTTTCTATTTTCGAAACGATTTCCGCGAATCGACCGAAAAACACGTCGAAAGCGACTTAAAAATGATAAAAGACGGAAGGCAAAATTCCACACTAACACTTACAGTGCTGGAACCGACTGCTTATGCAAACAGGTTATAATTAGGCTAGCCGCCAAGTAAATTGGCGGCTGGCCTGAGCTCTTACCCGTCTGCTTCTCTGATTATCTGAGTATCTTTCCGTATTAAAATTAAGTAGATATTAAAGTTTCGAAAAACAGACGACACAAAAGTCTACTTTTTAAAAAGCTACCCAGCATTCAAAGGGTTAAAGGAAACCATTGCTCGTGAAACGGCTTGTTTCCTTTTCCTGAAACGATTAGCTATAAGCAGTTAGGAATACAATAACTAATGTTACCTCTAATGGGGCTTGACTACGCATTATTCAAAGAGGAGTCAATATCTTTCGTCAAGTTCAAAACATGTGAAAACCATCTTCCTTTTTTTCTAATACGAACCGTTTTATTCGAGAAAGGTTGGTTTATTTCAAAGCCTTTTTTAATTGTATATGATATATATTGATAGAGAACACATCTTTGGTTCTCTAAGGTCATTTGGCGCAGCGACATAAAGACAACTTCTAGTTTGGGATGAGCAAAGACAAGTTATTCAAAGGTAGCTTACGTAAACGTTAAAGCTACTTGTTCACAGACGTTATGAAATTTGGATGCTTATATTTGGCGCAGCGATAAAAAAGTAACTTTAGCTCGGGAGGAGTTGACAAAATTGTTTCAAGACAGTTTATGTTAGAATCAAAGCTGCTTGTTCACAGATGTTAGGACATTTGGATGTTAACATTTAAATTATTTATACATGTATAAAAGCTTTTCTATTGTGTAATACGCGCTGTAGAGCAACCATTGGAAGCAAAGTAAGTTAGTAATGAAGCATTGAAGTAAGTATTGAATTGTTTAGCCATTTTGAAAAAGGCTGGCAACAAACATTCCAAGAAATAAATTTTCGAACCTAGAAACATGTTCAACAATATAATGGTTCAAAGCTAGTCATTTCCAAAAGGGATGGTAACAAATGTTCTTGTCAATAAAGGGTTGTACAGTCATAGAGTAAGTGCTAACCTATTTTCAACGCTTCACAAAATTTAAATTCAAGATGCAGTGATAAAACAAACTGTGTCATACGAGTGCTTTGGTAGTAAACAAAATAGCCGGAAAGGAATGTTTTTGACTCAGATGTACCTCCATTAAAGATAAGATTGCTCTGCGATTTCTATTTCATTAAACTTGTTGCTGATTCATTGGTCATGTAATCCTGTTGGACTTGCGAAATCATTCCACGCTCATGATAGTTTATTAATTAAAAATGTAACTGGGGTTAATTGAATAGGAATATGTTGGGTTGAATTGGAACAGTTGTTCAACGACGTTGAATAAAGTATCTGTAGTTTGTAATTTGTGGTTTATATGGGGTTTCACATCGCGTCAACATTTATGTACCGATGCACGAGTCTTTTTGATAGAGGCAGACACCATACTAAAATGCCCATTAGAACAATCGGCATTATTAAAATCAGTCGGGAGACTACCTCTCGTGAAAATCCGTATGCAGTCTCAGAGATTTGAACCCACGTAGAGTTGGGCCATGTGATTGAAGTTCTGTACTCTAACCACTGGGCCAAGGATGACCACCCCCTCTATGATTAGTTTACAGGCGTGCTTTGGTGCAAACCCTGTGTCTGTCAATACAGCAGAAAAAGAAGAATAGGTTTCTTTTCAAGGACGGTTGTGAACTAGGGACATTGCATCTTGTCTAAAAGGAACCGCACTTAAACAGTTCACGAAATGTTATTAAGTCTGAGGCTATCTTCATACAGGACGCCATTCATTCAGACTCGCGTCTGTATCAAGGTAGAAATAGAGAATAGATGGTTTGTGTCGTGAATCGGAAATGTTATCGGGCAAGGCTTTGGAATATCATCCGGTGAGCCGAAGGCGAAACGGATAATAATCCGAAGCCGAGCCCGATAACTTTTCCCATTCAAAGACACCAACCATCTATTCTATTTATCCTGTTACCTTTATCTATTCTTTCAAACAAACAAAATGAAAATAAAACACGAGAAAAAAAGAAAAACATAAGTAGAGAATGATGTGAAGATGACGTCATCTCGTTTTATGACGTCATGATTCGTCACGTGCATGCGTAATATGGTTAGTGCCGGATATCACAAATGTTATACGGCACCTAGTTATCGGTCCCAAAATGACACTAGTGACAGGATAATACCCTTAATCGCCCATTTTAAACCCTTCCCTTCGTTGGATTCCTTCGGTCGTTCTCGGTATACATCGGTCGATGCCGTAACTATTCGCTATAAATGCACATAAAAGAAGAGGAGTACAAATAAATTACTGAAAAAATATATGGAGTTCTTTTATCATGTTCATAAAAATCATGAAAATTAATTTACGAATGCATTGAGACCCTATTACATAGACTCCTTTAACATCAGTTATTTTGTGCTTGAAATATAATTGTCTCCAATTCAATCATGTTTATCAACAACCTGTTTGTTTACATATTCAAAATAACGAATTCTGATTGGTCGGCTCAAACATTTGTGTATCCACTGTCAAGGTCAGGGGTAAAAAAATCACACAATCTGAATTATTAAACTGGTTAATCTGGGTTATTTCTTGTTGGCTGTCATGTTCAAGTTGTGCGTTAGGTTTTTTTTTTTGGTGATAACTATTTGAACCTGACCAAAAGTTTACCAAATTATATAGTTTTATATAGAATTTATCTCCTTTTATGTGCCTTTAAACTGAATATGACATACAAATGTATCTGCCATGTGGATATCTATATATCATTTATTGAGGAAGACCTTGAACACTCGACATATTAAACCTGAATAAACATCCGGGTAGGTCAGAAGGGGACCGACTTTCACAAATTGTAAGAGCTTTTAGATCATATTTCAAAATGTGATGATATTGGAAAGTAATACTCTGATAGAGTAGAAAACATTGTGGGAAAAGGAAAAGATGCTCGTTACGAGCAATTTCTCCTTTTACCACAAGGTTTTCTGAAGTCGTTTGCAACAAATTGGTCAAATGTTGTTATTGTATAGGAAAGGGTTAAAGAAACCATTGACGCCTGTTTTTGCTTTGAATTTGGACCGATCACAAAAATTCATATATCATGGTGGGGTTAAGGTCAGTCAGACTGATTTATGTACGTTTAAAGACACTTTCGCCAAATGTAACCTGTATGCTGTATTGACAATAGACAAGACAGTATTTTGTCAAGAAATCTTGTCAGGTCATTGCGCCTTCGTAAATGTAGGGCAAACAAGTCAAATGCTATCTGACGGTTCGGTATCTCAGATTTCACCATTTCCTTCGGAATCTGTCTCATTTTAAGATCTACCCTAGGTCTATCACAGTGTCACAGTATGTTAAAGTTGTATGCAATCAAAATCAAAAGTAGAGTAGCTCCGTTTCGGCCATTTGCCTATCTTTTCAAGACATGTTACCATATCTCAGCATGTCATGGTTGTATTCCATCAAGTACTTCTGAATTATGGTTTGGAAGTGATACAGTTAAAGATTATAACAAAGAAACTCATGAAACAAAAAACCATTTATTTGTATAAAACCTTTCTTATTTTCAACGACTTTATGGAAATCAACGCTGAAAGCTAGAAGATAAAATGACAATAAAACGTATAATAAAACGTATGTTAATTTACGAATGTTAAGAATATTAACTCCATTCGTTTTAATATGGGAGCAATTAGCCTAATTTAAAAACGTAATGATAATTAACCACGAAGTTCAGAAAAAATACTTTAAATACCTTTTCACAATTAAAACATGAAACGTAGATTCTCAAATTGATTTATCTTTTCATAAATACAGTATATCCTTTATTCTGTTCGTGCATTGATACATAAATTACATTTCGTTTAGTCTTCGCTGTTAGAGCCACAGGAATTGGAATTCCTTCATGTTCTGTTGCAAGTAAATGTTCCTTCTTGTCCAAACTATTTGAGCATTTCCCGCTTCAGCAACTGATATATGATAAGTTATGCTTCTTTATAGATTATGATTATAGATTAATGAAATGCCCCAAAGTAGACTTCGGTTCTCACAGGATTCGAACTAACGACCATTGTGTCCAGAGACCGACGCTCTTTCCTGCACCAAATTCAAGTTGTTAAGAATAAAAGATGAGACACAAAACAAAATCATTTAAGTTTGCGCATATGACACATACGTGAGGTCATATGGTGCGTACATTAAGGAAACCAAACAGAATCGGTGAGTGTCAAAACGTATATATGAATTTGCAAGAGAAATCTCAGGACGGCCAACATCAATGTTGACACCTGGGAAAGTCTTGCATCGGACCGCAATCACTGGCGCCACATCGGAAAGAGTATCGTTAAAAAGTACAAAAGGTCCCAACGTGAACTTCGATTCTAGTAGGATTCGAACAAACGAACCTTGTGTCCAGAGGGCGACGCTTTACCCTTCACCTAGCTAAAAAGAATCGGCGAGTATTAGAACTTATATAAACATTTGCAATAGAGACATCATGACGGCCAATATTGATGTTGACACATCGAAATGTTTTGCATCGAACTGCAACCACTGGCGCCACGCCGGAAAGAGTGGGGAGAATCAAACAGAAGAGACATGTTCTGAAAAAAGGGACCTCCGATGGAAACTGAAAGGCACCATCTTCAAGTGACGTCTCCGACTTCATTTGCCCAGTTCTGACACCTGGAAAAGTCTTGCATCAGACTGCAACCTCTAGCGCCACGCCGGAAAGAGTGGGGAGAATCAAACAGAAGAGACATGTTCTGAAAAAAGGGACCTCCGATGGAAACTGAAAGGCACCATCTTCAGGTGACGTCTCCGACTTCATTTGCCCAGTTCTGACACCTGGAAAAGTCTTGCATCAGACTGCAACCTCTAGCGCCACGCCGGAAAGAGTGGGGAGAATCAAACAGAAGAGACATGTTCTGAAAAAAGGGACCTCCGATGGAAACTGAAAGGCACCATCTTCAAGTGACGTCTCCGACTTCATTTGCCCAGTTCTGACACCTGGAAAAGTCTTGCATCAGACTGCAACCTCTAGCGCCACACCGGAAAGAGTAGGGAGAATCAAACAGTAGATACACGTTTTAAAAAGAAGGACCTCCGAGGGAAACTCCGAAAGGCATATTTTGCAAGTGACGTCTCCAACTTCATCTGTACAGTCTGAGCTAGGGACTGCCATTCAGGAATTGGCCTCCACAGCCACAGTACTGTAGAAGCAGTTTGATAAACATTATCAATAAGCGCAATCCATCGTCTACAGAGGCGGACGGAGGCCGATGATAATGATGATGATGATGATGTTTAAAATTCACGAAGAAAATCGTCAGAATGTCAATGCAATAAACCTGGCTTTACAAAACATATTCAATGCATCTTAGATTGATTTCCGCCTTGGTTCAATGACCCCCAAACTAAACCGGAAAAGGCATTACGCTCCTTTCTTCTAGTCCGTCGTGTATGTCTCGTCAAAATCGTAAACTTTATTTCGAATCATAAGAGATTGCTTTGGCTCACCTGTATTAAAAATATTTTAAGAAATCAAATATTAAGAAATCAAGACGGCAAAAGAAAGAATTACTTGTAACAAGCAATTTCTTCCTTTATAAACAATGGCTTCTCATTTGTCGCCTGCTATTGCTACCAGTTTAAACCCTATTCTAAAATTCTTTATATGAAAGCGAATGACTAACGCCTTAAGACGACTCATTTAAACACGACATACGTAGAGCTAACGTCGACCAGGTGTGATACGTTGATTAATTTATGACAATTCAAATGGCTGTAACGTTAAAAACGTTAAAGACGTTAAAAACGTTAAAAACGCGACCATTTCGCATCCATATTCTAGACAGGTCGTTGAATAGTTCTACTGTTTAATCTAATGACTGACTCACGTATTTAAGTGCCGATATTTGCATATCAACCCATTTCTTTTTGCGCACGCATTTCAATTTTTTCTTCCATTTGACGTAGTTTTTATCACATCGGCTCAATGTGGTTATTTTTGGAACATATGTCCCTAGAGTTGACCATAATAGGTACATTAGAATGCATATACATTTACCCACATCGAGCAAAGTCTTCGTTTGTGATCCACAATAGGTATCTTATAATGTACAGTCAAACTTGTCTACAGCAGCCACTCTTAAACATAGAATACATATGACTGCATAGCAACATTGAAGCTCAATACAGCAGGCAAGACATGCAGAAAGCTCCTGCAGGAGCTTTCTTCATGTTTTGCCTGCTGTATTAAGCTGTCAACGGTCTCAAAAAAAAACAGATCTGATGGCATTTTTGTTGGCTGCTTAAGACAGGTTTTACTGTATATACATTTACCCACACTGAGGAAATTCTTTGTTTCTGAACATTTTCTTTCAAATACCGTCTGCTTTAATTGTATGTATGCTATAAGGTGTTCCAAAATGGGGTTTTCGGATATAAGTACTCGTACTTGAAACAAAGTAAAATGCGATCTTTTTCTTTATCGGCGTTATGTCTATACAAATTAAACAACGCATGACCAATAGTAAAACTCCTTTTACATAGGACACTTGTGAGATATATAGAGAATAGATGGTTGGTGTCGTGAATCGGACATGTTATCGGGCAAGGCTTAAGAATATTATCCGGTGAGCCGAAGGCGAAACGGATAATAATCCGAAGCCGAGCCCGATATTTTTTCCCATTTAAAGACACCAACCATCTATTCTATTTATCCTGTTACCTTCATGTATTCTTTCAAACAAACAATATGTAAATAAAACACAAGAAAAAAAGAAAAAAATAAGTAGAGAATGATGTAAACATGACGTCATGTCGTTCTTATGACGTCATGAATCGTCACGTGCATGTGTTACATGGTCAGTGCCGGATATCACAATTTGACACAAATGTTATACGGCACTTAGTTATCGGTCCCAAAATGACACTAGTGACAGGATAAAATGCAACTAACGATATCAGAATTCGACTGCTCAACGAGAACTTTTCTTATAATAACGCTTAGAATGCTTGGTGTTTTCTAAAATCCAGGAGGAAAGCGCCGATAAGGATGGCAAGATATATCATGGCGACGTACTGTTAAGACAGAGATGTCAGAAATGCAGCATACATTGGGAAGTCTTCGCAAGATGGCGAAGGACAGACCCAAATGTCGTACATAACTTGCTGCACCATATGCCATTTGGCGGAATGGACAGTTGGTACGTAAGGTGATACCATATAGGGGCACTACTCAACATAAGCATACTTTTCCTGAAATATTTACCAACCTTATATACGGAATTTTATACACCAAACAATACCTGACACTTTCTGCTACAAAGACGTTTACCGACGCATCCATTGTACTTGGTTTACTTCAGTAGGAAAGACAAACTTTTGAGATTGCCTACAATAATGCCCCAAATTGAGTGCCATATCATGTTTTAAGGATTGACGGACATATTCTTCTTTTGATATTACATTTATCATGTCACTAGTGCCATTTTGGGACCGATAACTAGGTTCCGTATAACATTTGTGATATCCGGCACTAACCATTTAACACACGCACGTGACGAATCATGACGTTATAAAAACGAAATGACGTCATATGTATATCATTCTCTACTTATTTTTTTCTTTTTTTCTCGTGTTTAAGGCTATTCACATCCAGTTTTTTTGAAAGAATACCTAAAGGTAACAGGATAAATAGAATAGAAAGTTGGTGTCTTTGAATGGGAAAAGTCATCGGGCTCGGCTTCGGGTTATTATCCGTTTCGCCTTCGGCTCACCGGATAATAATCCTAAGCCTTGCCCGATAACATTTCCGATTCACGACACCAACCATCTATTCTACAAGTATACCCTGTACGTACAAGTATACCAAATAGCGATTTCATTCCATATCGGCTCATATAAATCGCTTTCGTTTGCAAAGGCGTATTATTCTTATACAACACTCTCAGTCTATCGAAGTCGATTAGTACAATCCTAGATAGGCGTATGGTCGTCAAAAGAATTAAAGATAAAGAGGACTTTTTTTTAATTTCCTGTCAATGATTATAGGGTCAATATCTAGTAGCTGGGTTCTGTACATGTGTGGAAATAGGATGGTTTGTTCTTATTACATCATTGGAAGTCAAAAACCGACTCCAAGAAAACATTCTGAAATGACAACGTGGATTGCAAAATGAATCATCAGGGTTTTTTGTTTTCTACGTGTTTCATATTTATGCCAAAGAATGCTTGATACTCTTCTAAAATTAGACTTGTGTGTTGTCTGTTTTCCAAAACCTTAAATACCTGCTCTACTTTGATGAGGAAAGATACCCAGGGTAGCAAACAGATTATATCACAGGCTAGCCGGGATCCAACCTATTTGCAGAAACATAAAGTCGGGTCCAGCACTAAAAGGGTTAAAACTGTCACACACTTTCGTATGGGATTGGTAAGTCTTACTCCGTTTTTTTTTCTAACGATTATCTCACAAGTTGTGCTCTGTAAGGTACACAATAAAAATTTAAGTTTCTTTAAATGGGTTTTACATCGCGTCAACATTATGTCAGTTATGTTGCGATGCCAAACTATTAATGATGCAGGAAGACCCAAAACACAACTGTCCGTAAGGGCTGGTCAAGCAGGTCAGTTGGGAGACTACCTCTCGCGAAAATCCGTCTTGATTCGGATCCGAATTGGGTAAAATGAAAGTAATAAAGAAAAAGTATAAGCAAAACTAGAACATCGAATTAAATTGGAGAAATTTCTTTGGATAGGCGAATTGCATCACCATGATTTTTTTTTTAATTTGTCTGCAGTCCGTGCGATGGTAGTAAGAAGTCTGTCTTTCGGGAAAGAGTTGACTCGACAAAATCATAAATGACAAACCCATGTTTCAATTATGTGTCCCAGAATATTACCCCACCATTCATTTGTACGAAGCCCCCGGTTTCTAAATAGAGACTCCAGTTCTATGTTTAGACTTTTTGTTACTAATGCTTTCGTGATGTTTGATTGGTCTATGACGAAAACTGCTAGATTAAAGAAAATGTCCTGTACATATTTTTGTTGTTGTTATTGTTGTTATTGTTGTTAATGTTGTTGTTGTTGTTGTTTTTGTTGTTGTTGTTGTTGTTGTTGTTACTGTTGTTACTGTTGTTACTGTTGTTACTAATGTTGTTGCTACTGTTGTTGCTACTGTTGCTGCTACTGTTGTTGTTCTTGTTGTTCAATCGATTATACCTTCAACAGTGTTTTCAGTGACGTATCGGCCTTTCCTGTAAATAAAGGGGACTTTTAAGGTCGTATCAATCACTTTTCAGTTATAACACGATTTTCTTGTAACACACATATAACAGGCAATGACACATTGGCCCGTCTCACACAAGTTCTTACGACAGCGAGACAATATTCATTATTAGACAACTACGTATGAAAGGTTCTAGTCGCAAAGTCAGTGTCTTTTAACAACCCACAATAAGCCGATTTGAAATTGTATAGAAAGTGTATGTACATATATAAGAGCGACTGTGAATGCTTCAATGATTTGAAGACGTTGGACGACTCGAAATAGATGAAAATGCAGAGTCAGTTGAATTCCTTCCGGGTTGGTTTTTTTTTTTCTTTTTTTTTTTCTTCTTTTTTTTTTCTTTTTCCTTTTTCATGTCTTTTTTCTTTTTTTTTGTAAGTTATCTAATGGAAAGGTACATAAAAGTACATTCATATCGTACGTTGAAAAAAAAACATGAGGAAGGGTGGGGGTTATAGATAATGACTAAAAATAGACCACAATCACGTACATTGCCTCAAAGGTCACCGGTATTACGTAAGAGGGGTTTTCCCAAATGCCCAACCCTTACAAGGCATGGCGATCAAGAATTCAAGATATGCAAACACTGTTTGCTTTTGAATTACGTAACGGAAGTCTGTAGGCTTGGACACTTCATCTTAACATGTCATTATGGATTATCATATTGTAATAGGCTTTTTCTAGTCCGGGTAACCGAGACGTAGATATCCCATACTTATTCAGTGCGACTCATTCGAGTTAACCCTTAGAATGCTGGGTAATTTCCTAAAAAAAGATTTTTGTGTCGTCTGTTTTCCAAAATCTTTAATATCTGATTAATTCTAATGAGGGATGATATCCAGAGTATCAAACAGGTTAGATCACAGGCCAGCCGCCAATTAACTTGGCGGCTGGCCTGGATCTAACATGTTTGCATTAGCATGCACAAGTACCTTAAAAACTTGTGTCCGAGGTTCCAACCAAATTCGGGGCATAATTCACGGCCTCCTTAACTTCTCACATCAACACATCTACAGTTGAAGACTTCAGAACACATGTGACTAACGAGCTTTAGAATAAACTACTCACATCGTAAATCAAAGCGCTGAATGTGCTGAGGGACTAAGGTGCGTTTAAAGCAAGATGATTGAGGATACATTTGACAATTTCTTTGGGCAACATCTCGAGGAAAACAGCTGCTCCTTTTACCACCATTACTATAATTATTATTTCTGTGAACGGAGACTGTCTATTTTTCGAACATCTGGACATGTTATGATTTCCCATGAGGCAACAGTTATAAAAATACATAGCAAACTAAAGCGAGTAAATCCGGACAGGGTCTGACCACTGTTTGTGAATCTATAAAATACCGTCCCTCATAAAGTGTTGTGTAAATTCAAAAGACTAAGGTGCTGACACACCCTTAGTCCAAAAAAGCGTCAGCCTCCTGACACGGAGGTCGTGGGTTCGAATCCAGTGAGTAGAGGGTTCTGTCTTGCGACCTTTCATTAATCGCCTTAATCGACAATGGGCAGGAGTACTGGTTATAATCCAGGAAGCAGAATCGAGAGTGATTGATTGAAGTTTTAAGAACTTATTTCATAAACTATGTAAAAAAAAAATAACTTTAAACTTAATCGGGTCTTGCCTTCATTTTCGACCGAAACCCTATATTTAGAAATGAGTCAAATGAGTCGATCGATTACCCATTACCAAACAATAACGACAGTTGACACTTTGTTGCAGACGACTCTTGAAAACATTATGGGGGAAGGAGAAATTGCTCGTTTTTCCACAATGTTTTTTGCCCTATCAGAAGATTATATAATTTCATCACGTTTTGAAAAGTCGTCTGCAAGCTCTTTGAATTTGGGCCAGTTAAAAATATCGGCGTTTGGTAAAGGGTTAACTGACTGTTTATTTGATTATTTCACCACGGGTATTTCAGTTATTTTACGATTCTCGGCTTATCACTGGCGAAGGCGGATCCAATAAACAAAATTATAACTTGCTATTGATTGACCCTTTACCAAACGCCAAATAATCGACTGTCCCAAATTGAAAGCGTTTGCTGACGACATTTCAAAATGTGATGAAATTTAGAAATAATCCTCTGATAGGGCAGAAGACATTGTGGGAAAAGGAGAAATTGCTCTTTACGAGCAATTTCTCCTTTTCCCGCGATGTCCTCAAGAGTCGTCTGCAACGAACTGGTCAAATCTCGTTATTGTTTGGTAATGGGTTAAATTTATTAATACTTCGATAACAACCCATTCTTAGTCATGGTCAAATGTAGTTGTTGTTCGGTAATGGATTTAGCAGGCGCCCAATACGTAGACGTTCGTGTTTGCGGTTTGCATGTAGCGTGTTGGTCACTAGACCTCAGGATCGGAGGTTAGAGTCGCATTGACGGTAGGCATTAAAAGAAACACCGAATCATTCAATTAGCGATGTCAATCCTTGAATTCGTCACCCTTTCTTACATGATCAAGCGGCGATAGTTTTCAATTAACTATCTTGGAAATACCATCACTTGGTCAAGTTTATGAAACAGTGATTATATTTCATCAAGTGTTAACTCCGGACTTACAGGTATCAAAGTCGCTCCAAACTAAGAAAAAGATTATAAGGAGCATGTTATTCTTTTCCCAACAAACTCTAATTACAAAGTTAATTAAAAAGTAAATCAACTATGTTCTAGTTTTACGGATCTTTTGTAAACGAATGCATTTTAGAAATTCCTGACTGTTTAACCCTTAACCAAACGCGAATTTTTCGACTGACCCAAATTGAAAGTGTTTGCAGACAACATTTCAAAATGTAATGAAATTGGAAAAACAATTTTCAGATAGGGAAGATTCGTTGTCGGAAGAGGTGAAATTGCTCGTTAAAAGCAATTTCTCCTTTTCCCACAATGTTTTCCAGAGTCGTCTGCAACAAACTGGTCAAAAGTCGTTTTTGTTTGGTAAAGGGTTTAAAGAATGTAGGCAGCTATCCACGGGTCACTGCGCCGGATTGCGATTACGTTATCAGCCAAAACAGCCACTGCTTATGTAAAACAATAAGAAATTTAATTCATTTGAAAGTATTCGAACAATGTAAAATATTTTCGGGATTTTGCTGAGTCACTGCATTCATTAATCGAATAGAAATTCACAAATCACAATCCCATATTTGATCATAGCAATGATCACCATATTTCTATTCACTTAACCACGATATCAACATTTTTCTTTTTAAAAAAAGGGTACATTTGACGACTGCGCAAAGTCCCGTGTGGACTTTCCACCATTAATCCTTAAAATGCTGGGTATGTTTTCTGAAAAAAAAAATTGTCGTTTGTTTTCCGAAACCTTAAATATCTGCTTAATTGTGTTGAAAAAGATACTCATAGTGGCAAAAAAAGGTTAGATCATAGACCAGCCGCCAATTTACTTGGTTGCTGGCATGGATCTAACCTGCTTGCATAAGCATCGAGTCGGTTCCAGTTCTATATACTTTAAATGATTTGTTGTGAAAACATTTCTCTGTGTATTTTGGCATATTATTCACATGGGTTTTACATCTTACATCGACATTTTTTCAGTTATGCTTTATGATGGAGGAAGACCCCATACTCAACCGCCCATAAGGGCTGATCATGCCAGTTAGAACCATCGCCTTTCCGTAAGTCAGTTAGGAGACTACTTCTTGTGACAATCCAAATGCATTCACCGATATTTGAAGCAATGCGAAGATGGGTCATGTGATTTCAAGTTCAGGATACCGTTTTACTACACAACTTGATGAAACTATTTGCGTAAGTCATTACTGATAAACATTGGTAGTACTGTATCTTAAATGAAAGTACAATATTGTAATGTGACACATCATTCGAAGCGTCTGGTAGAGACGATTTCAATGATGTGTTTGTTACTTTGCAATATTGCTAAGCCAAATATTGAAATTAAAGGGACTATTGTTATGAACTTGTGCAATTTTTAGCGTCAAATGTTTGATAAAGCGGTATCCTTTTCTCTAACCATTTGGCCACGTCTTTTCAGTGAAAAAGACCAATCCAAAATACAATGCAAAAAAAACTTAAGTCCTAGTCCAGGACGATCTGTTTGAGACGTGCGATTTGCGATACTTTTGTTGTTCTAACTATGCTGTTGTATGCTCCAATTCACATCCGTCATCCCGATACCACAGTGTGGCGTGGCACTTCGTCGATTTCCGATGAAGATTTACTGATTTTTTTACTGAAAATTTCCCTTTTTCGTTTTATATTTCTTTCTTGATATTAATGAATAGACAGAGTATCGATCCCTGCGGGTTTCGGGTTTTAAAGTGCAATATGAATAACATAAATTGCGAAAATATGGGGTATTTACCTTCAGCGCCTGTCCTTTGTTTTGAACTGCTATTGTAGTGCCGCATTGCTATTGTAGTGACGGGATGACGGGTGTGCAATGCCACTGACGCAATTTGGCGATTACCAACCATGCAAACGGTGGCAAACTGTCGGCTCTTTGTTGTGGTCACGTCGAAGAATGAATTGTTATCGGAACAATCATACATTTAACCCATTACCAAACAAAAACGACATTTGACCACTTTGTTGCAGACGACTCCGTTGATCATTGTGGGAAAGGAGAAATTGCTTGTGACGAGCAATTTCTCGTTTTCCCACAATTGTGTCCCCCCCCCTATCAGAAGGTTATCAATCAATTTCATCACATTTTGACATGTCGTCTGCAAACTCTTTCAATTTGGAACAATCGAAAATTTGGCGTTGGGTAAAGGGTTAGAATGAAGTTTTATTCTATATCGTTAGATCTGTAGACGGCACTGGGCGACTGACTGTATGCGTTGGTAAGATGACATTATTTTGCCATGACAAGAGTTTCGTCTTCTTGTGTCTAAAATTTTAATCAACGTATTTCAGTTACAGGCGGGCGGAATCATGTGACCATTTATAACGATCTTATGTCCGAACAAGATGGCCGCGGCCAAGCACCTTTGTTTTTTTCACCTGCGTTTGCCAATGATAGGCACAGTGAGTACCCCTTAATGAGTTAACCATCAACTTTACGGTTCTGGTGGTATATATGATAACCCTAGTCCGAATGATCCAGCCGTAGATATTTCATTCGACGCAGTTACAGATTGGATCATCCGAGCTATGATAACCCATGCTTTATAACGGCGTTACGTCTAACACTCCACAGAGAAATCGCAGTTGATAACCGACTGTTTTGGACATTCGCACCCGTCGACTACGATTTGATAGAATTAAAAAAGTAAGATCCTTTGACCACATAAAACATTAGAGACATTGTATTTTTTGTCATATTGTATTGCAAATATATTGAATAGTATTGATGAAAAGAGTCAGACAAAGACAAAGAAAAAACGTGTTCTACCTTGATTAAAATGTTATTGACATTGTCTGAGTCTTTATACTATGTGTGTTGTTTTTTGGGGGGGTTGTTTTTTGTGTTGGGGGGGGCTTACTTTTTCCCTGTATCATGGAAGACAAAATCACTGCAAAAAGGAAATCATAAGTTAAGGACACATAAATAAATTTACCTCGTTACTAATTGATTTTTTCCTGTTTGAATCTCAATGAATATATTTCGGGTGTCGCTTTTTGGGGGGAAAAATCAATGAATGAACGAATGACAATGCTTTTCAAATTCCTTGGTGTTAAACTATTTACCAATGTTTACTAGGTAAACCCACTTCTGTCACTAAACAAATAGGATCTTCATTCACTTTTTTCTTGGTCTATGTACCTATACCCTTAACTACAAACAATAGACTGTTTAAATGTTTGATATTTGTTTATAGTAAACGACCATCGAGAAAATTGTGACGAACATGTGTATTTCCTGTTACGAATAGCATGGTCTCTCTTTGCGTTTTAGTTTAAACGTATTTATTTTATAACGATTTCAACGATTGTGAAACAAGTTTTTACAACCTAGATAAATCATTGTCGATTCTGCTTCCTGGATAAACAACCATTATTAGCACCGAATGTGGATCAACGAAAGGTCCTTAAGCGGATCCCGCTACTCACGGGATTCGAACACACGACTCTCGTGTCCCGAGGCCGATGCTATACTGATCGCTACCTTCCTCTGATTGGATAACATCATTGTCAAACGATCAGATAAGACGTGTATTTCATTAGCTAAATGTCTTTACTTTTTCCGAAACGTACATTCAAAAATTGGATTAATCTAGTCTTAATACATTCTGGAATGATGGACCTAATGGGCTCTAGAACGCTCCTTTTCTGGATCTCTAATTATGATTCCGTAGAACCCACGATGAAGAATCTGTTTCGCTTGGCATTAGCCGAATTAGTTTCATTAAATGATTACGTTTCGTTTGTCATGAATATCCACGTTACCTACCATACTTCAAGCATGTTTTGTTCAGTATTGCACAATGTATATACATGTATCAAACCACTGCCCGATATACCATCTTATTCTTAATTACACCATATCAATAATGAGGGACGAATCTCATGGCCATGTGATTGTTTTATTTTATATGACGACAGTTTCAATTTTGAATGTACAACTTTAAAGGTCCTTATCAAACAACATGAACCATCCATGGAATTAGATGTACGTACATGTACTTACTTTTCTCGATTACAATTGACTTAGTAGTTTAATGCCCGTTTATTTATCGTCGAGATGAGCCCAAAGTTTTGCCGTAGTTGGGTGGGACAATGTTTAAAAAGGCGGGGCTCAAGGAATTAAAATGACGACCAAAATGATCTTTCAGTAAATAGAATCTTCGAGTGTATAGAGGCAGCTTAAATAGTAAAAATAGATAGGTATTTGGATTTGTTTAAAGAGCTAATTGATTTGAATACGCCCGCGTCTCCTTTTTACATGGCGGTATATCCTTTTTTTTGTCATCTTCGATTTGAAGAGCATTTATACAATGATCAAGGTGATAAACGGAAAAACAAATAACAGTCATCACAATTCTGTCCAATACCACACACACCAATACGACACAATACATATGAATACAATACAATACAGTACAACAATACACAAGACAGTACACTTGCATTACACGACGACGGGGTTTAACGCCGTGTCAACGATTTCCTTGGATTTACCGGTCACTCTGAATGGGGCTCTGAAGTCTCTAGACAATGAACAATCCGGTTAAACCAATTGAACCAAATGGTATCGAATCTAGGACTCATGGGTAACGAATGCACTTTAAATCCAACAATCAACAGAGTGAGAGTTTGTGATCTGTTGATTTAATAAACAGAATACTTCATATAAACAGCGTACGAAACAAGCGGGAAATAATAGGTAAATATATTTGAAAATGGGACGGCGTCTTTATTTTAAGCTGTAGCAATGAAGCATCTTATTTGTGGTCAAGAATTTCCAGAAAGCAGCATCGGTTGATCACCTCCCCTTATGCAAACAAACACCTTTCTGCAGAAAATGCGGTAGAATGAGCTATTTGGAAATTGGCGGTTAACTTTGACGCTTACGCACACAGTTAGGGCATGCTTCGTGTAAAACATTGCAAGCCCAAGTGTTTTGTATTAACTGCTTATGCAACGACCCTAAAAAAGGAAATCCTACTCCGCCGCCATAGCTATTTAATTCACACACATTTTCAACTGATGCTTCAGAGTAAGTCAGACCACAAAATAATGACAGGGAATCATGACTTAACTCTTTACTCAATTCAAACACCTCGGAAGTAACTTCTCCAGGGGTAATTATTCAAAACCCTAAACACGAAAAGTAACAATTTTCTTAACACGTTCAAATTAAAACTTTGAAACAATGATTTCCAACTTTACCAATCAATTCCTCACAATTTCGTCGACATTTCCGTGACTTTCATAGCACAAATTAATCCTCGTCTAGTGCAAATATTGTACAGGATCTCACGCCCTTACATCTTCGTCGTATATTGCAGTAATTGTCCCGTTTTCCCGGCGAAGAATTGATCAACTCAACAATCTAAAGACGTAACGACTTGCTTTATGTGAAAAAACAATGCTCTTAAATTTGATCAATGAATTATAAATGCATATATTTATGTATGGTTGCCCAATACATCAAATAAACGACAAATACATCAAACACCGTGTTTATGGCAATGCTGTGAGAAATTGAGAGAAATTTAGGGGCATAAAACACTCGATGTCTCGCGATTTTATGGAGACCAGGTGTTAAGATAATTTCGAAATTCCGTAAGAAAAATAATAATTTAGCTAAATAGCCGTATTTTTGGTATTTTATTTTATTAGTCAACTCTATGTCATAAACTCTCACAATCAGATCGGTATTGGCAAACCCTCGAAAGAAATAACTCGGATAACTCGGTCCTTAACCCAAGTCCCCATATGGAAATTTGTGACAGGCACAAATGGAAAGAATAAGGAGACGGTACAAACATTTTGGAAAGTCTGATCAACCACTTTTTATATCTATAACGTTTTTCTTGGGATACATATGTAACACGCAAGGGCAGAGGATCCTGTCGAACAATTGTGTATAATACTATTAGATAAACCAATGTGAAGAAATGAGGAAAAATGATCTCCCAATCCTTTTGTCAAAGCGGTTTTCAAACAAAAGGGAATTTATAATGTGTGAACCTATATTGCGTGCCGTCGGTAAATAAGCAAGGTTTGTTCCATTTTTTGTTCCCAAATATTGACGCATCTTCAATGAAAAACAAAAGGGCCGAACCGAATATATCGTTAATTCTTTCCAAGTATCAAGATATATTCAATATTCTTTTAAGCGGTCAACGTAAAGTTACACAACATTATGATGTTTAAAAAAAAATAACGGCCTAAAACGGACATCAGTTACAGAAAAAATCCCGCAACTCACGGATTCGAACCAAGATGGGTGATAACTATTAAACGAAGATAAACAGTAGAAAGTATAAAACTACAATCAACAATTCGGGGGAGCCGCATTCTAGATGGCTCTTGAGGCAAAGACTCAGTTTACATCCTTTCAAACGCTGAATTATGTCATGAGGACGTGCGTTTTCTTTCCGGGCTCTCCTCTACTGGACGAAATGTAAAAGACTAGATATATACATGGGCCGTCTAATAATATTTAGTTTAGTTTTATTTACTTATCTTACATCGACTGTCAAGGAAGCTTGAAGCTTATTGAATTCACTCCCGATGACTGCTTTCTGGATTTTAAACAAGTATTCGCGCCAGTTTGGGGGCGAGTTATCGTAACTTTGCTCCGCCTTACGGGGTTCGAACCCGGACCATCGGTACAAGAGGCCAACGCCCTACCTGAGCACAGCTGTGATATTTCAACCTTTGCATATTATACAACAACTTCAACGGATTCGGAATGTCAACGATAAAGTGGGCGGTTGTAATTCTATTGCATGTACTCGTATTATTCTTTTAAACCCTTATTGACCTATCAATAGCTTGAAATTTGAGATACGGTATTTTCGCTTGACGACACTTTAAACTTGCCCCTCTTTCACCAATTCAAATTTGCGAGCACTTATATTGCTTCTTTTTTCAATGACGCATTTAAGACCAAAATCGATTAAAAACCCCGAGCGTCATTCGGTAATCTTCGTAATCGACGGAAGTATTGATTGACATTCCAAAGAAAAGCGTTCGGTAGTTTCCGTAAACAACTTAAATACTCGTAAACAATGACTCGGTAAACTCCGTCATCGAGAGGAATTCGTTATCGTAAAAATCGCGACAGTCAATCGGCGTTTTCCGTTAACACTTGACAAAACAGCGTAACACATTGTAAGCGTAAGGCGCTCGCGATTTTATGAAGTATTGTTTGAAAAGGGGCAAATGCTCGGAAGAACATTTACTTCTTTTCCAACAATACTTCAAGCTTTACATTAGGAGATTAGAAGAATTAACTAAGTTTTAACCCCCATTTCCAGTTTACTTCAGCGTCCTCTTCTTATTTCAAACGATCTAAAATTTTGTCGACAGGTGTAAAGAGTTTAAAGGAAATGATCTAAGCGGGACCTACTAAATAATCGTATCATAAAACCCCGATCGACACTTCACACGGGTGGGTGTCAACAAACAATTACTTGCATATTTCGGCTCTTACTGCTTCTGTCTACTTCCCCTCAATGAATCACAATGCCTCGTAACCCGTTGGCTCATAACAAACACCTCACAATGATCCCCTTGCTACGCTGCATCGACCATTGCCACCACAAGATTTTTCATCCAGATTTGGATGAAATTCAAATGATGCTGTTTTGTTAAGAGATTACCGTATATCTTAGTTAATTTAGTAACAATATCTTGTTGTATTGATTTCTGACCAGTTAAGTTAAAAAAAATGGTTTTGTTTATAAATAAAGCACTAATGGATTACAATTTTTTAGTTTTGCCGCCATCTTGTTATGCCATTTTCGTTTCTAGAAGGTGGTCATGTGACATTTGTGATGGCAGTGGTCATCCCCATAAAGGGAGATCACTGTGAGGAGTTTGGGCTCATAAGTGACCAGTTGATCAGAAACGGGTAGGACTTTTATAAATAGACGAAGACAAAATAGAGTTTTCGTCGTTTTCAACGATATGTTTTGAAAGAATGCAGTGTCAACGATATTTCTCTCTGTCTCTCTTTCTGTGTATATGTATGTCTGTCTGTATGTCAATGTATTTGTCTATGTGTCAGTCTGTCTCTGTGTCTACCTGTGTGTTTGTCTGTACGTGTGTCTACCTGAGTGTCTGTATATGTGTACATGTTTGTCTATATGTTTGTGTGCCTGTCTGTAAATTTGTCTGTGTAAATGTGCGTCTTTGTATTTCGGCTTCTCTCTATCTTTCTGTGTGTCTATCTGCATCATAAATGATAACTGCCAATGGATTTGAACCGGCATGTCTTCACTTTCCCGTTTTCACAAAGTTCTATTAGGGGTTTGTAGTGCATATGCGTTTGAAAGTGTACACTGGAGGCAATAATCAAAAGATGGGATCTGGTCCAGCATTTTATCACAGTTGATGATTTGATCTACAGCTTTAAATGTATTGAAATACAGTTAGTGAGTGAATCGAAAAAATGAGATCTGGACGAGCATGCTTCGTTAAATCACGGCGATTTTAAAAGTCTTCAGCTGCACCTGTGATAAAGGGTAACGTTGTGAGGACATTAGAAAAGCATACAAATGGGCCCTGGTTTGCAATTTCATCCTGTTGTCACATAAGTTTATACGATTTTCAGATGCAGGTATGCCAAAATGCGTTTATATTGGGGCGATGTTTAGTCTAATGTATTTTGACCGCCAAAGCAAGGAAAGCGTACCAATGAACCCTGTCTGGCAATTAATTCATCATTTGGTCTCAACAGTTTTAGATGCAAGTGTGTTCAATGCGATTCCATTCGGACAATCGTTAGGAAGGGATACAAATGGGCCCTGGCCGATAATTTATCATTTCGTCACATTATTCTATTAGATTTAGATGCAAGTACGTTAAATGCGATCATTTGGGGGACAATGGATAGTCTTATTTGTTTCGACAGCCATTGAGCAGAGTGATTGTAGATCCTTGTCAAAAGGAGGTTCAGACAATTGAATCAATGGTGACTAATTTTTCGACCCGGTTTTAACGTAAATAAAAACAAACAAACGAACCGGGCCAAGCAAAGAAAAAAAATACATATTCCCACGTCTTTGTATTATCAAAATAGAACAGTAAACCATAATAACTAAGGCAGTATAATTACCCGTTATATATAATAACCGAATCGATAAATAACTAATCGTTTTTTTTTCTTTCCATACGTGACTGACTCAAAGCAGATTTATCACGACTTATCAAAACGACAAACTGTTTACTAGTAAACAAAAACATACTTAATTGAGTGATAAACATTGTAACTGGTGAAAGAAATGAGAATCGGCTCAAAACGAGAATGGTGTAACTTTTTCCGCAATGTTTTTGGAAGTTCTCTGCTGCAAATGAGCGCGGAAATATGAGTAATGCAGACAAAAAGGATTATTCTCTTTGCAACATTATCCAATAATCTCCTGTTTAAAAGTAGTTTTTCAGCCAAGGTTTGCTTCGGAAAAAAACAAGAAAGACTTTAAGGCACGGTCGCTTGATGGCCTATTAACACATTACCACCCAACGCCAATTTATTTTTGCATCTTGCAGCAGACGACTTTCAAAAAGCATGGTGGCAAAAAGAGAAATTGCTTGTCACAAGCAATTTCTCTTTTTGCCACAATGCTTTTTCAATCTATTCACATATCAGAATAGTACAACTGGAACGAATTTCCCATGTTTGCAAAGTGTTTCTAACGTCGTCTGCTTCAAGTAAAATACGAGCAATGTCGTCTGCAGATTGTAAAGAGTTAAGACATGGTCGATTGATGGCCTAGTAAAAGACATAATTACGAAGCCTATTCACAAAGTCGTCCAAAATGGCAACTTAAGATAACGATAAAAAAAATGATTAAACCAATTACCCAACAATCGTAGGTTTTGCACACCTGTTGTGGAGGGACATCTGTCGAATTACCCAGTGAGTGAAAAGGGCAACATTTCTCGAAAACAACATTGCCTGTGTGCATTCATTAATATGTGTCCATTTTAAATGTGTTTACGTTCAAATTACAACCGTAAAAAGACTGAAACATAATTCAAATTATCCTGGCTAGTTAGTTCCTAATGTGTTCTGTTATCAGATGTCTGAAAGACTTGTTCAATTAAGGAACGTAATTACGGTAACCTTGGCACAGGCGGAGCAACGCCCTGTTAGTCAGACAGGGCTATATCTCCAAAATAGGTCGATATGGATTTAGTCCATTTCCTGTTAGGGTATTCTATAAATGTTCCCAATTGAAAGCTGGAAATTCAGTGGCCCAGGGGTAGAGCGTCGGCTTCTGGACACGAGGGTCGTGGGTACGAATCCCGTGAAAAGCGGGATCTGCCTTGCGACCTTTCATTAATCTATATTCGGAGCGAGTACTGGTTATGTATCCAGAAAGCAGAATCGAGAGTGATTAATCTAAGTTGTAAGAACTTGTTTCACAATCGATGTAAATTAATAATAAGTTTAAAGCTACAATATATGAAATAAAATGATGTACACATATGCACAGTCAAACTTTTATGCAAACCAAATGATGTAATGAAATTCGTCATGTTTTATGATTGTCCTAAGCAGATGCACCTGTTCGTTTAATTGTTGTTTAATCTTATATTATGTATTCAATTACTCATCATATTACCACATTGTATTTTCGTATTTATCACTTTAAGTTCACATCTGTCTACTAATCATGTTATCAGTTTGATTTTATTCTATTTTTGTTATTCTTACATTTAGAACAGAATAGAATAGAATATGTATTTCATTTTATGAGAACATGGTACATTATGACAATGGCTATAGTTATGTTAGCATACAAACAGAATCTTGATTTAAGGCCGCAAAGACTCTCTCACATCTCTTACCCCTTCTCTTCCATCTCTCTTTCACACCCCAGGTCTTTAGACAGACTAGACTAGCTAATTGGAAACACTAATACAACTGTAGAAATAGGGTAAGTAAATACCATATGTACGATGGCTGCTGGTATGGAAAATACTATTACCTATTTTATAAATAGTATTAAACTTTAACCTGGCTGGCAAACCTTATCGAACCGTGCCTTAGTTAGCCCACATACTACGTACATTGGGCCAGCAAAAGAACCACTATTGTTTGCCAAAGTACTTTTCCCGACGCTTCGATAGGAATACGTATTTACCTCCAGATTACGATCCCAAAATTCTCGTTGATGATTCCTTTTTTAACATAGTGTAGATTGTTTGAAGAAATTATTAACTGCAGTATTTGTTTGCAATGAAAGGATAGGAGTCGTTTTGCTATTGGGTCCTTCAGTTGTTGTTGCTATTAATATTGTGTAAAAAAATAACGATTCCCTTTAACCTTTCTTTTGAGATATATGTCCCTGGCTAACTACACCTTTCCTGTTAGCGTCCAAATAGACCAGTTTGATGTATATGGAAGTGTTTAACACCATCTAAAACAGTTACTTTTCTCAGTAACTCATATATAAAATTGAAATTATAAGCTGTGATTTATATGTGTTTCCTTAATCAAATTAGAAGACTTTTTGAACATGGTACATGGCATGTTGGGAAAACGAAAGTACAACGAAACATGTCTTGCAAGAAGTAATCTGGTGGCTCACATAGTATGTCAGAGGTGTTTTCATTGGATAAAACCAGTGAGTTCAGATTGGCCAATAATTTGAAATGAATTAATCAGATGAATGGAACGGTGGCGATTTAGGGCGATATGATATGACGTATAACAGCCTTATTCCTAATCCGTCAAGCACTTGTCAAATACTCCTTGTGGTCAGTCTGTGGTCAGTGGGGAAAATCTCATCCCTGCCCTATTTACCCCTTCATGGACATTCGGACACACGTTTCCAGTGGATAGAAACATTGGTTGTTTTTGTATAAAGTAATATTGACACGTTGATTGCTTGATTGATTGACCGATTATCATGTTGATAGATAGAAACGAAAAAAAAGAACGAATTGATTAATAAATGTATGAATGTATGTAACTAATTAAAAAAGACATTGCTACATTTTTTGATTGATTTATTGCACATAAATTAATTGATTGATTGATATACTTACAAACTGGTCTTTTTTAACGCGTTGCTTGTTTGATTGATTGGTTGGTTGATTATCAAGTTCATATTAAGAAACGAAGAAAGAACTAAATAATTATTTCAAAAAGCTATTGCCGCAGTCATTGATTGATTGATTGATTGACTTATTGATATATAAAATGATTGATTGGTATATTCATCAACTGGTCTATCGCTTCACTTCTGATCAGATTCAAAAAGTTTCTGAAGTTTGCAGACAGCCTAGAAACGGAAAACAGCTGTTTTGCGAAGGCCAGCTCGGTATTGTTCCCTCACCTTTTTCTGGAACACTTGCACTTAAATAAATAAGCAACATGCGTTAAGGAAGAAGACAAAGTTATACGTCATCATATTGGTCGGATCTTTCGAATTCGATCAGTCCCAAAGATTTCATTGGCGAAAATAGGCTTAAACCCTTATTTTAGAGATATACTTTCCGCAGACCGATCTATCGAGAGTCGCATGTCGTTAAATGGTAAGAATCGTGTCAACAGTTGGAGAGGGAGAGAGAGGGAGAGAGAGAGAGAGAGAGAGAGAGAGAGAGAGAGAGAGAGAGAGAGAGAGAGAGAGAGAGAGAGAGAGAGAGAGAGAGAGAGAGAGAGCGATAGAGCGAGAGCGAAAGAGCGATAGAGAGCGATAGAGAGCGATAGAGAGCGATAGAGCGATATATATATATATAGGGAGGAGGGAGGGGAGGGAGAGGAGGGAGGAGGAGAGGAGAGGAGGGAGGAGGGAGGAGGAGGGAGGGAGGGAGGGAGGAGGGAGGAGGGAGGGAGGGAGGGGAGGGAGGAGGGAGGAGGGAGGGAGGGAGGGAGGGAGGGAGGGAGGAGGGAGGGAGGAGGGAGGGAGGGAGGGAGGGAGGGAGGGAGGGAGGGAGGGAGGGAGGGAGGAGGGAGGGGGAGGAGGGAGGGAGGGAGGAGGAGGGAGGGAGGGAGGGAGGGAGGGAGGGAGGGAGGAGGGAGGGAGGGAGGGAGGGAGAGGAGGGAGGGAGGAGGGAGGGAGGGAGGGAGGGAGGGAGGGAGGGAGGAGGGAGGAGGGAGGGAGGGAGGAGGGAGGGAGGGAGGGAGGGAGGAGGGAGGGAGGGAGGGAGGGAGGGAGGGAGGGAGGGCGTTGATAATGCGTTATTTTGTAAATATATTGATATATTGTTAAAAACGACAATGTACTTATCTATTTAAATAGGTCAATAGCACTATTCTGCCTATTCTTAGTATTATGTTTCCTTTTAAGACCACAGTTGTTAACGAGATTATCGTAGCCGAACCACACAATGATGAAATTATCCTTTGCCAACGTCATTGACAAATTAGTTAGTGTAAATGGATTTGTCGTGACACGAGAAAGCTAATTTGGTGACCTAGGAACTTTTTCCTTCATATGTACGTATATTCGTAGATGTGTCCATGTCTAACGCACAGGAATCTGTACTCATTCTGGGATTCATACTGTGTTACATATTAACAAAGGTTTCGATACCTGATTGGAAGAACCTTCTACCATCCGTGCAAAGTCGCCAGCTTTAATAATTATCAATGAAATATTCACAAAAATCTTATGTATACTGAAAGAGTAATGTTTTTAGCGTTTTAATTAGAAACTTGAATCCACAGATATCATTTTAGACAAAAGTACGCTATCGCTATCTACTTTAAATACGTCATCGTAGGTGTCATGGAAAACGATTCCAATTACGTGTTTTTTTTGTTTTTTTGTAAATATTGAAACCAGATGGAAAGTCGCTTTGACATTCGCAAGTTCTAACAATACAATGTTTAGTGACGTCAATGCATTATCGTTCGTAATTAGCGTTAATGGAATAATGGCGCTCTTTTAGGGAAAGCGCGAAAAACGATGTGAATGCCACCAAAAAGACCGATAAAAAAACGGTCATATTTCACGACGTACATCATCAAAACTAGATTTTTATGAATTGTATAAGACTGAATTTTGAGAAATATATTGATGTTATAAAATGCGATAGTTGAGGAAGCAAGCGACCCGTTTAACATTCGGTTCTCACTCTTTAGATATTGAAACAGGTATTAATTACGTTGATGGAGTGGGTCGAATATGTTAACTTTGCTGTTTAAATCAAATCGAATCAGAATAGCATTTTCATATTGTGTTGTCCAGTAATTCGTAGAATTATTTTTTGGGGAAATCTACCAAGGCCAAACACTAAGATCTTTCTTCTAAACATCAATGTATTGTGATTAAAACAGCTCATTATCTAAAAGAGAGTTTTTAATGGCGGTGTGAAAATATTAAACGTAGTTGTTTAAAGAAAGTAATATTTTAATTTATCCAAATATCTGTTTTTATGTGTGCTAGATTTGTGTGTTAGATCGACATAATTGTGGTTTGCATGTTTGGAGATTCCTTCATTTTCGTAACGGCGTTACTTCTAACACTAGGCAGAAAAATCGCAGAAGAAGACCGATTGTTTTGGACATGCGTGAAAAACTAACATGATAAGCAATGACTTCTTCCTCCGCGATGACATCAAGAGAGTAAATTAATGGGTAATAATGTATATGAACAATCATTTTTATCCTGTCACTTGTGTCATTTTGGGACCGATAACTAGGTGACGTATAACATTTGTGATATCCGGCACTAACCATATAACACATGCAAGTGGCGAATCATGACGTCATAAGAACGCCATCACGCCATGTTTACATCACTCTCTACTTATTTTTCCTTTTTTCTCGTGTTTTATTTTCATCTTGTTTGTATGAAAGAATACTTAAAGGTTAAACAGGATAAATAGAATAGATGGTTGGTGTCTTTGAATCGGAAATGTTATCGGGCTCGGCTTCGGATTATTATCCGTTTCGCTTTCGGCTCACCGGATAATGTTCCTAAGCCTTGCCCGATAACATTTGCGATTCACGACACCAACCATCTATTCTCTATAAATCTTCTTTTTGAATGCAAACACAACGATTGTCTGATCCGTATACGTAGCTTGTAATGATCGTTAACAAAACAATTGGTTTCACATAATCATTTAAATGCCAAAGAAATAAAACGATCACGGTTGTTTCTTGATCGTTTTTTACATGATTAATGGCGTATGATACCGGTAGAACATGTACTGATATAAGGAAACAGGAGAAAACTGTTAGGATCATATTCTCCTTTTCCATTCAATAAATGCTAAACCATTCTGGTATATACACGAGGTATTGGGTTAAGTTTGTAACATGGCATAGTCGCATATTTTATGATTGTTTAATATTCCTTAAGTGAGAAAGGGGTTTACTTTAATGAAATTCTATTGCATTCATTCTACATGAGGTACAAGACATATTTACAACAACGGATATACATGTATTTAAAGATGATGTGAAAAGACAAAATTAAAATTGCAATTAAGGGGTGACAATGTATATGAACAATTCTTGATATCTTCTTTTTGAATGCAAACGCAACGTTTGATTAACCCGTATATGTAACACCCAGAAGTTCGTTTACTAAAGCATTGATTTCACATAATCATTAAAATGCCTGAGAAGAAGGAGAAAACATAAGAGCAAATTCTCCCTTTCCCATCCATAAACAGTAAATCCAGAAAATGCTAATGAAGGCTCCGGGGACGAAGGATTTATATGCTTACCAAGCTGTTGCGGCGAGACGCTGGTGGCGTATCGTTATTGATCAACAACAGGACAATTGTTTTTTCTTCCCGACCTTACACATAACTAATTGTTTGTTAATTGATGAATCAGTCAGTGTGTCGAATGACTCAGATAAAAGGTAGACGATACATTTCCCATAATTCGTGCGGATTCGCCGAAAAGGTGATATATATTTCGTTTCAAATCCCCTTAACCCTTATAGTGCTGGAACCGACTTGTCGCTTATGCAAACAGGTTAGATCCAGGCCAGCCGCAAAGTAAATTGGCGACTGGTCTGTGATCTAACCTGTCTGCTACTCTGGATATCTTTCCTCAACAAAGCTAAGCAGGTATTTAAGGTTTTAAAAAGTAGACGTAACAAAAATAAAACCTGATTTTAGAAAATTAGCAAGCATTCTAAGGGTTAACTTAAACAATACAAAACTGTTTTGAATGAGAAACTGTTTAAAGCAAACTAAAGAAAAGATACACGGTGTTTCAAAAATTTCCATAAAATGAATTGGTGAGTGAAAACCCGAAAACACGAAGCTCATTAAACCTCAGAATGCTCGGGGTTTTCTAGAAATATATTTTTGTGACGTCTGCTTTACAAAACCTTACGTATCTGTTTAATTTTGATGAAGAATGATACTTTGAGTAGCAAACAGGTTAGATCATAGGCCGCCCGCCAATTTACTTGGCGGCTGACCTGTCTCTAACCTGATTGCATATGCATGAGGTCGGTTCAAGCACTATAAAGGTTAAAAAAGACAATGAACTTTATTCTTTATATTATTGCTCATAGATCATGCTGATCCGTATCTAACATGCTGATCCTGACATTAAATGCTGATCCGAAACTCACATGCTGATCCGGATCTCACATGCTCATCCGGATCGAAATATCGATGTCGGTCATGCGGGTTTCGTCAGTGAGGCACAGCTCATTTACATTTCGTCATCTTTTTGACAACGTGATAATTAACGGCTAATTTATTCAAAGACAAACCTCTGTTTCACGATAGACATGTAAGCTATCCATTTTAACGTGCATGCGTCGAAATTAAGATATGAAATAATGAAACGAAAGTGGACTTCTTATATAACAAGTAATTGTATGGAGTTACAGTTTGTTATTTGCTATGTGTATGTCTTGGGTTTATATTTCTCTGAAATTATGAGTCTCTTCCCGAAAACGCGTGTACTCGATTGTATTTGGCTCTGATCGAATAAAAGTGCGGTGTATCTTGGTTTAAGCGACCACTTTTAAACATTGTATCAGAAATCGAATATGAAATTTGTATTGCTTTCACAAAGGGCGAGAATAATACAGATGTAATTCACTGGTTTCTACAGCAGAGCAAGAATTTCTTCCCAACTTTCCGACTTGAAACAGAAACACTAATAAACACACAATGTGGCTTATGTGAGTGTTGGATGACGCATGATAACGGTACATTTCCAAAAGTAAGAAGAAACCCTTATTCGTTCAGTAAGGCAACATCGTACGCATAAAAAAAGATATTTAGGAACGACTATGTTTTTCTCAATATTACGTGGAAACAAGCGTGGCTAAAGGAGAAATTGCTTGTGACAAGCAATTTCTGCTTTCGTCACGATGGTTTCTTAACTGTTTCTGCTGCAAGTGCTTCAAATCACAGTTGCAAGGAATATAGGGTTAAACTATACTTCTGAATACGGATAATCGGGAACAAGTTTAAGCATGGTTCCGTCTGCCTACGACGTCATGTTAAAGCCAGAATGTCACCTAAAATACTGCAAAACTAAGCAAAATGAGTAATACATCATAAAACCTTTCATCCTAGCGACCTAGCAAAGCACCACATTATCATGACAATATAACGCCTGCACTATTCTTTAGCAATGTTTTAAAATACTGCTTTCACGAATTGTGTAGCACACAATTTGACTTCATTGTTTTCATTCGAGTCATGTCTAAAAATAGCGATGGCCACTCGGATAAACGAACGGCGAGCACCTGGTTAGAAAAGTCACGTGAAACACATAGCAGACGCGGATATTCACATTGAAGAATTTCACCGATTTTATTGGTCCACAGATGTCAACGAAATTCACCCTGACAAATCTCGGCAGAACCTATTCGATTGCTAAATGCAAACAAACCTTATAATCTTAACGTTTTTGAAAGTATCATTTGAACATGTTACCATCACATCACATGGCCAATGGAAAAAGTAAAGTGTTTTAAGCTAATTGTCAATTTTCCAAAAACTTACGCAGTTTTATTGTTGATTAGCGCTAGTCTGCCTTTAAAGATAGCTGCTAACCAAACGTCTCTTTGACGAAAGGGAATGCGTTGTCATGAACATGTTAGCTTTATCTATTATACAGCAAATGTTTATGCTGTGGTAAACTGAGTCAATGCCTCCTTTTTTCATTGTTCCTTGTATCAAATAAACATAATTAAATTGAAATGTGTCAGTTTGGTCTCAATTAATCATACCGTACAGTAATGAATTGTTTAATCATATTGATTTGAAACACTTTTGCAACGCGTTGCAGTTCTCGGGTTATTTATGTTTGTTACGAGTTAATTATTCATTTTTGTTTAATTCTACGCTGTATATCATTATCATAATTAACTTGCAATATGTCAGTTGTGTTTTGATGGATTACACCAAACAATATTGAATTGTCTAATCATTATATAAATTGCACCATGAGCCAAGTAAGCAGCTATACAGAGTTGGTATCAAGCGTCCTCGGTTTTGCATTGCATGGTGCCCTATCTAGCCGAAGTTGTCTGACGGTCTATCAATGGAAATGGGTCATGCGCGGTCCAGTGGTTAAGGTGGAGAACTTATGACATAGGGTTTCCGGGTTCAATCCATACCATCGACACGAGAGTGCCCTCTGGTGATACGCAACAGACCCTTGTCTAGCTAGTACTGGTGAACTCAAGGAAAGCCATAAAAGACCGAAATACTGTTGGGATGGCGTTAATGCCCATACTTGACAATATCTAATGGTAGTACAAGAAATAGACCAGTAGTAGCAGCTTCCATACAGTCGTAGGTCCCCACTGCAGGTATATGTTAGTAGCTTTCGATGGGGTCCTGACATCTTTACTAACATATTTCTTGATTTTGTCTTGATAGTTTTGATGTCACAGCTGTTGTATGAGTCTTGATATTTTAATGTAAGTCTACTGTGGTTGTATTTGTTCTGATACCGCAGCTCCCTTTGGGCCATAACAGTTCTATTGTCAATGCTCTTTTGAGGTTCTATAAGTTTCTGGTGTCACGGTTAAGTCTTAATAGTCCAGTTTTCGCTGCTCTTTTGATTTCCTGTTAACTATGCTAGCACTACTTTAGTAACAGTCTGTTAGTTCTGTTGTCATAGATAATGTTGGGTGTTGATAGTTCAGCTATCGCAACTCTTGTTTAGGGTCTTCTTAGTCCATTTATCACTGCTCTTTTGAGGTCCTGTTAGTTCTATATTCACATCTCCTGTTTTGCCAAGATAGCCCAACTTCTGCAGCTCTTGTTTGGGGTTCTGTTACTGTTTTATCACAATTCTTGTTAAGATATTGATGATCCTGCCTTCGAAGCTTCTATCATGATATTTTATAGTTTCTTTTATCACAGAGGTGTCTATCAAACAGCAATATCAAAACTAATGTTCATCAAACTTTCTGATTGTCGCCTGCCAATAAGGAGATATCACAAAATACAGTATGGGCGAACAGCTTAAACATCATCGTTATCAAGTGCATGTACAACAACGATGGGTTACATTTACTGGTGGGAGGTAATTGTGAATGACCTCAAATTTGACTGCATTTTTTTTTATTGATTTCAAACAGACCTTGAGAATTGGATCGGATAAGGACATGTCACAAATTGCAATATGGCGGAAGGGATTAAACACAATGCGTAAACACAACTACATTTACAACAACAACAACAGTATCGATGAAAAACATTTACCGGTGACGCGCGACGGTCGTGAGAGACCCTCAAATTTGACAACAATCGTTTCTTTGATTTCGAACAGACCTTGAGAATTGGAACGCGCAATTTGCGGTTTTTCGAGGAAAAAATGTTCAACACGTCAGCTGACAGGTAGATGATTGCGTCTCTAGATTTATGGGACGGTGCCTGTAATTAATTAAATCCTAGACCGCCGTAAACGTCTTTCTGACTTTTCTCACATTTTTGTCCAGACCCTTCACCTTTCTTAATGAACTTAACGTAACGTGAACGTCATTGAAACTTGGTATTCGTGACAACGCTTGCTTCGACGGCGTTTTTGATAACGTTGAGATAATTTTGCATTGAGCAACTTCTGCGACAGTCAATGAGCTTCTAAATTTAGAAAGCTATTTAAGACAAACGTAGACTGGTTCTTTGATAGACTCGCTGTGTCATTGGTTCATTGATTAACTCGATCGATTGCTGGTTTGCTGGATGGCTAGCTGGTTGACTGACTGACTCGCTGGATTCCTGGTTGATTGGTAGACTAGTTGGCTGACTGACTGACTTACTTACTCGCTGGCTAGCTTGATGGCTCGCTGACTGACTGACTGATTTAATGAATCGCTGGCTGGCTGGATTGCTGGTAAGCTGGCTGTCAGGATAGCTGACTGGTTTGCTGGTTGGCTGGTGGTATCCAATATTTAAAAGAGTCTAGCGTTCCGCAACATTCACGCAATATCTGCATATATGGTTGTTTCAAACGGGAAACAACTTGCAGCGATTCGTAAACATGCTTCTTTATTAATCTATATTGTATATAGGCATGATATAAAAAAAATATATCAGTCATGCGCTAATGCCTAAACTTTGAGTCCAGCAGGCTATTCAAAAATGGAGTTTGGTCCGCGTGACCTATACTAGATACGTTTAATCGTGTTCATTTTACATCGATTGTGAAAGAAGCTTTAACTCTCGATGACTGCTTTCTGGATACACGAGCAGTACTCTTGCCGATTTGTGGATGAGTCCGCCGCTCTCATGGCTAGATAGTCCGTGAAAGACAAACTTAAAGAAATATCTCAGAGAATAAGGATTGTTTCTTTTAAGAATATAATGACTTCTACTGATGAAATAACAACACAGATCTATAGATTTACATAAATTACATTACTAATACACTTATGATTCCTTTTTATTGTTGTGTGGTAGAAATGCATAACATCTATATTGTCGATATCGGAAGCAGATATACAAGGTTTGGGAAAGCAGACAAGCCAAAATTCTATTTATAGAAAAAAGGCCCAAATTCTCAAGATTAATGCCCAACCGTACAACTGTCGCAGTATACGGACTCTCCTATCTTGGATAGGATCAGGGCAAATAGATCCGTTCCATAATTTTGCATAAAGAGTTTAGAAGGGCACATTTTCGGAGCTCCTAGTTCACATAATATCAATGCGGATAGACCCATGACATCATTTCGCAAAGAGAGTTTAGAAAGGTTCATTAATTTTCGGCGCCTCTAATTCACATAATATCAATGCGGATAGACCCTTATCATAATTTCGCAAAGAGGGTATAGAAAGATACTTTTTCGGCGCTCCTAATTTAGGTAGAAACAAGGCAGACAGGCCAATGGCATAATTTTTCAAAAAGCGTTAGAAAGGTCTGTTTTCGGCGAACTCTTCCCGCAATAATGGCCGACTGTACTCACATAGATAATAACGCGAATTTCAGTGAGTCAGACTTGTCAAAATTGTGTCATAACCAACCAGTCCGCATGTCAAGTTAGCGCCGTAAATGATTTCTTCAACTTTCACTCGCTTACCCCCGTCACTTTTATTGAAGAAAATCTCTCGTGACGAATACCACCGTCTGACCTAAGCAACAAACTTTGTTTTGTTTCGCGTTAAGGTCTATTTTCACATCACGTCAACAGTATCTCAGTAGAGTTTAACCATCGACATTCCGTAAGTCAGCCATGATACCAACATCACATAAACATGTAAAGGTTGGGTGCAGCTGTGTAGAACCATCGACATTCCGTAAGTCAGCAATGATACCAACATCACATAAACATGTAAAGGCTGGGTGCAGCTGTGTAGAACCATCGACATTCCATAAGTCAGCAATAATACCAACATCACATAAACATGTAAAGGCTGGGTGCAGCTGTGTAGAACCATCGACATTCCGTAAGTCAGCAATGATACCAACATCACATAAACATGTAAAGGTTGGGTGCAGCTGTGTAGAACCATCGACATTCCGTAAGTCAGCCATGATACCAACATCACATAAACATGTAAAGGTTGGGTGCAGCTGTGTAGAACCATCGACATTCCGTAAGTCAGCAATGATACCAACATCACATAAACATGTAAAGGTTGGGTGCAGCTGTGTAGAACCATCGACATTCCGTAAGTCAGCAATGATACCAACATCACATAAACATGTAAAGGTTGGGTGCAGCTGTGTAGAACCATCGACATTCCGTCAGTCAGCAATGATACCAACATCACATAAACATGTAAAGGTTGGGTGCAGCTGTGTAGAACCATCGACATTCCGTAAGTCAGCAATGATATCAAGATCAAATAAACATGTAAAGGTTGGATGCAGCTGTGTAGAACCATCGACATTCCGTAAGTCAGCAATGATACCAACATCACATAAACATGTAAAGGTTGGGTGCAGCTGTGTAGAACCATCGACATTCCGTAAGTCAGCAATGATACCAACATCACATAAACATGTAAAGGCTGGGTGCAGCTGTGTAGAACCATCGACATTCCATAAGTCAGCAATAATACCAACATCACATAAACATGTAAAGGCTGGGTGCAGCTGTGTAGAACCATCGACATTCCGTAAGTCAGCAATGATACCAACATCACATAAACATGTAAAGGTTGGGTGCAGCTGTGTAGAACCATCGACATTCCGTAAGTCAGCCATGATACTATCTGCACATAAAAGGCTGAGTACAGCTTATTATATCCATCGGCATTTCCGTAAGTCAGCAATGATACTAACTACATAGAAAGGCTTGATTTAGCTGAGTAGAACTATTGGTATTCTGCACGTCAATCGTGGTACTAACTGCACATAACCGCTGGGTACAGCTAAGTAGAACCACCGACATTCCGTAAGTCAGCCATGATACTAAAATCACATTAAACATGTAAAGGTTGGATGCAGCTGTGTAGAACCATCGACATTCTGTAAGTCAGCCATGATACTAAAATCACATTAAACATGTAAAGGTTGGGTGCAGCTGTGTAGAACCATCGACATTCTGTGAGTCAGCCATGATACTAAAATCACATTAAACATGTAAAGGTTGGGTGCAGCTGTGTAGAACCATCGACATTCTGTAAGTCAGCCACGATACTAAAATCACATTAAACATGTAAAGGTTGGGTGCAGCTGTGTACAACCATCAGTGTTTAGTAAGTCAGCCTTAATATTAAATGTCATGTGCCGAATTAAGTCTTTATAAGTTTTCATAACACCAAAATTGTCAATGGCAATACAAAAAAGGTACGGAAAACCCTGCATTAATAACGTACTAAGGTAAACGTACGCATTGCCTTTGAAATAAATTAATTGCGCTTAGAGAGGTGGGTAATGTCTTTGAAAGCGATAGATGAAATGAAATTAAACGGGCATATTGTCTATAGTTGAACATGACTGTCGAAGACAAAACAGCACTGGAATGATGAACCCTATTAACTAACGCAGAGAGAAATAAACGTATACATTGTCAATGTAAGGAATCAACTTGTATTCAAAGAGGTAGATTATGTTATTAGAGAGACGCTTTCTGAAATCAGACGGGCATCTTGTCTATAGTTGAACATCACCGTCGAAGACAAAACAGCACCGGAATGTCTAACCGAAATCAAATGGGAATACGGTAAATAGTCGAACAACGATTTCGAAAGCAAAACAGCATTGGGGTGGTGAAACTTATTTACCAATGTTGAGAAATAATCGTACACGACTTTATGATAATGCAAACAGGTTGGATCTAGGCCAGCCCCAACTTATATTGGCGGCTTGCCTGTCATGTTACCTGTTTGCTACCCAGAGTATCTTTTCCCGTCAGATATAAGCAGATATTCAAGGTTTTTGAAACCAGACGACACAAACATCTACTTTAGAAGACTACCCAGCATTCTAAGGGTTAAGGAGGTAGATTATGTCAAAAGAGGCGATTACCGAAATCAAAAGGGAATCTTGTCTATTGTAGAGTGCGTAATATCTTATTATTCTCTTCTGTAACAGATACAGTGTCATAGAAAGAGCACACAGAGTGCAGGGATGGGTTATGATAACTGAAGAGATATTTGCTTTCAAACGGGAATCTGAAGCGAGGCTCAGCCAAGCCAAAATTGCTTAGTCAGCTGTCTTTCTGACCTGGAATACACTGTACATGGTTCCTAAGTTCAAGCCCCCGGCTATGAACTTGTCCGATTTCTCAATCGAGTCAACGCGAAATAATCTGCCCATCTCTGACCACTGATCTATCATGTTCATGTGGGAAAGCAGTAAGTGACGTTCAAGAAATATTTTGCAGTTCAGCTGGTCAGAAAATGTGAAGAGTGTCGAAAGTGATATGACTCAAAATTCTTGAAAACGGCGTTAAACCCAAAACATTCAAAGTGGTGTTACAGTGGTGCAGAGGTAGAGTATTGGCCTCTTGTACTGAGGGTCCCGGATTTGACCCCATGAAGCATGGTGACAAATGCCGGGACTAGCCCTAAAATTGGGGGCGAGTACTGGTTTAGTATCCAGGAAGCAGTCATCGAGGGTGAATTTAATAAGCTTCTAACTTCCGTCCTAATCTATGTAAAATAAATAATATAACATAAAACAAATGATTTGAAAAAGCTTCAAGCTTCCTTCACACTCGATGTTTACTAAATAGTTTGAACTTAAACAACCGAACAGTCCATACAGATGAAAAAGCCCAACCCAAAACAGAAAAGACCCCCACATCGAGTTGAGTGTGGTAATTAATGTAAAACAATGAAACCTTTTCAATCAACGCTATCAAGTGAACATACAAATGACAAGGTTCTTTGTCCAAACATATTACATAGCAAACTGTATACTTTCTTTCGTTATAAAGGTATCTTCGTTTGACAAAGTGATAGCTTATACGCCCGCTGTACCTATGAAAGGACTTTGAAAGAGTAGATGTGTCTTTTATTATTTCTTTGTCATGTTGACTTTTGCAGCTTTAACCCATTACTCTGTATAGAATTAAAAAGGGGGTTAATCGACATAAATGTACTCGTTTTAATGCGATATCATAAAAGAAAAAGACATATATCCTGAAAATGAGTGAAAATCAATGTGACAAAGACAAAATTGCATCTGTGAAGAGCAGAGTGCCATGTGCAAAGATTGCAGAAATTGTCAATTGTGTATATCAAACCTTTACCAAACGCCTAATTATGGGCAGTCCCAAATTGTAAGAGACTGATTGATTGCAGATTACAAAAAATTCGTTTGAATTGGATTAAACGATGGTTGAAAAAAAAACATCCAATGCGCTGAAAACGATCGCTGAGGAGGAAATACGTTGATTTATACACTGTTTAGAATAATATACGAGAAATAGTGACGAGATATTAGCAGGATTGGAACCATAAAGTGTTCGTAAAAACTCAATTGATCTGCAGACTGTCCTGCGATTTGCTAACATCAAAAAGCGTAATCAGCAAGGCGTTGAAGACGAAGATGTAAGAGCTGTCGCTGTCATTAATTATCTCATTTGCCTTGATTAACAATCAGTCGATGCGAAGTGAAAGTCGTAGATTGCTGTATCATTCTAATGGTAAATTGATTAGATTAATTGCCACCTATTATAGACCGTCTTCGATAGACTTTAACCCATACCCAAACAATAGACGACTTTGCAGACGGCTTTGGAAATCACTGTGAGAAAAGGAGAAATTGCTCTTTACGAGCAATTTCTCCTTTTCCAACAATGTGTTTTGCCCTATCAGAGGATTACTTTTCAATTTCATCACATTTTGAAATGTCGTCTGCAAACACTTTCAATTTGGGACGCTCGAACATTTAGCGTTTGGTAAAGGGTTAAGTAACATTGAGAAATGTTAGTTGTTTGATGGATGATGATCACCTCTGTATTAGGAGATGGCAATGATAGATCGAGTGTTGATGGGTGGGGGATGGGGGGGGAGTGAAAGATCTAGGTGATAGAACCTTTTATCAATTTAATTTTATTCAATACTTTATTGGCAAAGTTCAGCAAAGCATATGACTTTATTCCATTTACAATTCTTCTAAGGAGAACAAAAAAATACCAAAAGCTTCCAGTACCAGACTGTTATCAACCATTTTCATATGCTACAGGCATGTATCTTTCAACAAGATATAAAGGTCTGGTACATCCACCTCAATTTTGGGTACTTGGCTGAAAGTTCTGGTATAAAAACGTCTGCCGTATTCGTCACGTGGTTCAATATATTCAATAAAAAATACATGTCTACAGAAAAATGACTTTAGTGTGTGTATTCTAGAGCCTGTTTATAGTGAATTAATAATATATTCTAATCGAAAGGCGTGACATCGCTTTTGGGATCTTCCGCATATAAACTGAACATTGAACATACCATTTTAGTTATATACATCGACTCGTTCTGGTTATTTTGATTTTTTCTTATTGAAAGATTGAGCCCGTGACGTGCATAAGGTATGTTAGATAGTTTTGTGGTTGAAATATACAAAATGAATATGTTCAAAAATGAAAACATCCTAACACAGTAACAATTAAGTCAAATACTTTATGGAAGTATGGTACAATATTTGCCGTATGAGCAAAATCTACTTTTATCACAGTTCCTTTTCTAAATGTATCCAGTAACACGTACACACCAGGGTACCGTTTTACTTAACGATTTACGGAAAATACTTGCGCAAGTCAAAACTGATAAACATGTATAGTATCTTAAACGAAAACACAAAATTGCAATGTGACATGTCATTTGAAGCATCTCGGAGAGACGATTCCAATGATGTGTTATTTTGCAATATTGCTTAGCCCAATATTGAAATAAGAGGAATTGTTGCTTTAGACTTACGCAAATCTTTAGCGTAAACTGTTTAGTTAAACGGTACCCACTGAAGCCCGGTTTCTGTGTGTGTTGCGTGTGTCCGGTACAAATTCGAGGGGAAACTTTAATGTTCCTGGACAGAGCGCTCTGTTTATGAGTTTATGAATTGATAAAAAAAGGAAGTCGATCTATTATTTCCCCGTATAGAATATGATCTGAAACAAACAGCTTAACCTCTAGCGTAATGGTGATCCGTCAAACGTAACTGAGTCGTCAAAATTAATTTGTCTACCATCTTTCAAACGTCTAATGACACTTATTAGTAATTACACTTTACCATCCATACTAGGTCTTAGTAGAGTATCAGATGCGACACTTTCCGCACTCGGGGGTTACCATGCGCGTAAGAAATCCGTGTGCAAGCATTTTGTGGTTGTTATTGTAGTTATGCTGCTTACGTATTTGTTTTTGAAAAAAAATGCTTTTTATACCATAGAATTGAAATTGGTTTTCAGGTGTACATTGCATTGTGGTGTGTTTTGTGCAAATCAACAGCAATGAACTGCTTGTCGACATACCTGACATTTGAATAGATAGATACCAAATAAATGAAAACACTGGTACAATTCATACGCATTATCTATATATGTCTGTGTATTGTGTCCTGGGTACCGTTTTACTAAACGATTTACGGAAAATTTTTGCGCAAGTCAAAACTGAAGACATGTGTAGTATCTTGAACGAAAACACAATATTGCAATGTGCCATGTCATTGGAAGCCTCTTGGAAAGCGATTCCAATGATGTGTTACTTTGCAATATTGCCCAGCCAAAATTGAAATAAGAGGAATTGTTGTTTTAGACTTACGCAAATCTTAAGCGTATACTGTTTAGTAAAACGGTACGTATAACTTAACGTCTTCGATGCGTTAGTATTTTAGGCGCGTTTCCAAAGACCGGGGATATTTAAAAATCAAATGCAAATGTATTTGTTTCCATTTAAACTCTTTGATGATTATTTATGACTTGATCCATGGAATAACCTTGTATCGATTCATTCTTCAAAGGTACGATTACCCAAAGTAGTTCCTGTATTGGGAATGTGGCCTTCAACGCTTTCGCAAACAGCATGCACAATCACACCTCGGCCATTTCTTTAAAGAAACTCGGATATTATGCGCAGCCATGTTGAAGTTAGTCCGCCAACATGACGGCTCATAAGGGCATCTCCGTTTGCAATGGTATCTACTCGGCAATCCCCGGCACGATGTAATGAAAGTGTAAAATACTTGATGGATTCACTTGAACGAGGCTTATTGCAGAACATTTCGTACACAAGCTATTGAGAAAATACAGCGAATAAATCACCTCTAAAATAACTTTATACTCGGACAAGTATATAAATAATACGACGCGAAAGACATCTCTTAAAATAAAAAAATGGGGAACCGTGTAAATAATTATTTTAACGTGGTCTTTAATCACCTGCTTTCGATGTAAATGAACAATTTTTTTTTTATTATTAATCAAGCACGTTGTTACATTAGAAAGGATTGATTGCCTCGCCGAAAACCTGTTTATGTCATTATAGCCCTTGTGATATAGGCTATTTTCAGAGCTTTGTAATCATTAAATATGGCGCGACTTTGCGAAACGTGCATCTATGGAACTGGGTCTTAGAACATCTTTAAGAGAGTCTCCTACAACACGACACCACCGAGCCCAAGGCCTATGCTGGTGAACTCATAGGAAGTTGTGATAAAACTCAACATTTGTTGACACGGCATTGAACGACCTCCTTGACAACTAACAAGTAGAATGCTTATATGAAGCGCTTTGCCCAATGACATTCTAAGGTGAAACAAACAACATGCTATTGTTAGTTTACTCTGAGGTACCGTATGCAGTTTTAAGTAAAACGTTGAACTAACCTAGAAAAACTGGGACAGCGTATTGTAAAAGGTGCTTATTCACAAATGAAAGGAAGTTTGGAATGTGAAAATCATTGTCTTTAAAACTGCACCAAAGCTGAACTGTTATATGACACGAATTGAAGAATAGTCATTGGAAGCAAAGTTTTTATCATTTTCATTTTTAAAGTCTTTATAGAGTGGATTAACGCGTTGTTGTTGTTGTTGTTGTTTTTCTTAAAATCAAACATCGCTTTTGAGACCTACCGCTTACAAACAACACATTCTCTGATGAATCGACGCTTCTTTAATCAATTATGCTTTAAAATACCAACTTTTAATTGTAAATCAATCAACAATACGAAAATTGTCTTGTTACAACAACATTGTATTTCGACTTTCAAATGTATATCCTTTCTGTGTGCAAGCCCCTTTAGTGCAGAAGGGCTACGCTTGTACACTCTAAACGGTCTGGTAAACATTGAACCTTTGCCGAGATAGAGAAAACGGTAACACACGCATGCAAGACAATGTAAGTGAATTTGAAATGATTGTTCAGCAAGGAGAACTTGCTCATCATGAGCAAGTTCTCCTCGCTGAACAATCATTTCGATCTATATAATTGATCAGTTATTCCGTTTCGATTTGTCACGGTTATGTAAGTGTAATTGAAATTGAATTTTGTTACATGTCGTCCCCTGTACATTAAATCTAAAGGATGAGTTGATGTTAGTATAATGATGTCGTGTCTTGAAACTGTTTCCTTATATACATGTACACGTTTGTGTGAGTAGTTGTTTAAACGCCCTTGAGAAACCATTTTTGAAACATCAGAGAGTGTTTGTGATGAGTATAGAGGTTCTTTTATGCCGAAGGAAGGATTGGAATCTTTTATTCTGTTGCAACAGCAGGTGCTGAATTAAGATGCTGCGCAAATACAGGTCGGGCTAAACTTGCAAGCAACTCCATCAGCTACTTGCTAGTCGACCAGAATTAAGATGCTGCTCCGCCAAAAATTACAGGTCGGGCTAAACGTTGCATGCTACTCCATCAGCTCCTTGCTAGTCTAGCAGAATTAAGATGCTGCTCCGCCAAAAATTACAGGTCGGGCTAAACGTTGCATGCTACTCCATCAGCTACTTTCTAGTCGAGCAGAATTAAGATGCTGTTCCGCCAAAAAATACAGATCGGGCTAAACTTTGCATGATGCTCCATCTTCAAATTGCTGGTCGAGCAGAATTAAGATGCTGCTCCGCCAAAAAAAATACAGGTCGGGCTAAACTTTGCATGCCGCTCCATCTCCAACTTGCTGGTCGAGCAGAATTAAGATGTTGCTCCACCAAAAATTACAGGTCGGGCTAAATTTTGCACGCTGCTCCATCTCCAACTTGCTGGTCGAGCAGAATTAAGATGCTGCTCCGCCAAAAAAATACAGGTCGGGCTAAACTTTGCATGCTGCACCATCTCCAACTTGCTGGTCGAGCAGAATTAAGATGTTGCTCCACCAAAAAAATACAGGTCGGGCTAAACTTTGCACGCTGCTCCATCTCCAACTTGCTGGTCGAGCAGAATTAAGATGCTGCTCCGCCAAAAAAATACAGGTCGGGCTAAACTTTGCATGCTGCACCATCTCCAACTTGCTGGTCGAGCAGAATTAAGATGTTGCTCCACCAAAAAAATACAGGTCGGGCTAAACTTTGCACGCTGCTCCATCTCCAACTTGCTGGTCGAGCAGAATTAAGATGCTGCTCCGCCAAAAAAATACAGGTCGGGCTAAACTTTGCATGCTGCACCATCTCCAACTTGCTGGTCGAGCAGAATTAAGATGTTGCTCCACCAAAAAAATACAGGTCGGGCTAAACTTTGCACGCTGCTCCATCTCCAACTTGCTGGTCGAGCAGAATTAAGATGCTGCTCCGCCAAAAAAATACAGGTCGGGCTAAACTTTGCATGCTGCTCCATCTCCAACTTGCTGGTCGAGCAGAATTTAGATGCTACTCCGCCAGCAATTGGCTGGTTGAGTAAAACCTTTTTATCAGAAAATATCCATTCAGTTTTGTGCAAATCAGACTTGATCTTACCAAAGGACATCATCAGTAAATGACAATTTTTAAAGAACATCTGTTAACGGCCAAAAACGGAGTACTGATACGATGATTACTCTTTTGAATTAATTCCTATTAAATCGTCATTACTTGCAAAGTATTAAAGCAATTTGATGATATCCATATGGTTTAATCCTAATTCACCTCGGAATTCAATCGCAACAAATGACAGATTTAATGAAAGTTCTGATTGGCTGATGCTAAATTCTGAAAATAAACAAGGAAATACTACCCGAATAGCAATTTCATTGGAGAAGCAGTGTTGAACCTTCGCGCGTGCAATGTTCGAGCAGCATTTCATATATGTTGCTACAGATGATTTTAAAGTTTCGACCCTTTTGGTGCACCATACAGCGCATGCTTATACAAGTCGACGTGATCGAAGATTTGCTAATTTATGAATTCTTAAAGGAAAAAGTCAAAGATATCGTTAATTAACCCTTTCTAAAACGTCAAATTTTCAGCTTTCCCAAATTGAAGCAGTCTGGCGACTTTTCAAAATATAATTAAATAAAAAATAATCTTTTAATAGTGCAGAAAACGTTGTGGGAATAGGAGAAATTGCTTTTAAAGAGCAATATCTCTTTTCCCAACCATTTTAAGAGTCGTCTGAAACAAAGTGGCTAAATGTCGTTATTGTTTGGTAAAGGGTTAAAGCAATTGATCACGTTTCACAGTCGACCGTGAGCCAGAAAACTAGATGGTATATGCGTGCTATTAAGGCACGTGTACGTTACGGTAAGTTGTTATTGTTGTTGTTGTTGTTGTTATTGTTGTTGTTGTTGTTGTTATTGTTGTTGTTGTTGCTGCTGTTGTTGTTGTTGCTGTTGCTGTTGTTGTTGAAATGGCGTTTAATGTCGTTTTCAATTGTACTTTTGTTTGATTGTTTCTCACTCCCGTCAATTACAACAATTCTTAATGTAGAATAATCTTAATTCACAATTTTAAAACTAATTCTTTCGTCGGATTACATTGGTCGTTTGCGGATACATTGGTTGTGGCCGGAGCAATTAGGTGTAACCTTTGAACACATTTTTCACAGGAAAGTCAATGAAAATCATCCTTTTGGAATGAAGTATGTAAAACAAAAGCCAAAGAGAACAGTTGGTGACGTTAGTCAAGAAATTGTCAGACCGCACTTACCACCACTATGACGTTGGGAAGCATTTGACTGGATTGAGTATACTGTAATAATATGTTTTAAATTATGGTCTAACCTAAAAGTAATTTTATTCTGTAACCAGTCCAGATTATTGACGGGACCGATAACGGAGTGCCGTATAACATATTTGGTAAAATAGATGGTTTTTGAATTGGATGGGAAAGTTTTTTGACTAACTTCAAACTTCGGTTGATTATTCGAGTCACCTTCCGCTCACCGAACGAAATTCATATTATTTTTCTGATTGAAGACACAAACCATCTTATCTATATATATCCACAACCGTTGTGGAATCTAAGATCAGACGATGTGCTTTTATAAAAGGAACTAACTGGTCATACTGACCGCCATTGATGAAATAATGGTCTGCATTTCCTTCATTTGAATCAAATGGAACGTTTCGAATGAAATATGGCAGATAATTGAATGCATCATAATCAACAAGAGCACAAAGCTATTTTTTGCATGACCCAAGGAGCGCATTAATTTGCATATATGAACTACTTTTGAGGCGAATGGATTTTGTGGGTTCATTGGTCGCATATTTACCATTGTCAATCACCTAAGATGACGCCTACATCCTCCCACTGGAAGCAATTATTGTAAGACTTATTCAAGGTAATGCCCGAAATCTTTATATCATTTTACTATCACTAAAAACATTTGAGGTTTTAGGCCGTTTCAGTCATGTGTAATGACCGTAAAGGGACAATTGTGAAAAAACGGCGTTTTTAATTTTGACTGCTTCCTATGGTGAATATAAACCTTAGCACTACATTGTAGTCAAATATTATTTATATTACATTAAACGGTATATCAAGCAACAATACAAAAACTGTATTATTTATTGTTTCAAGGACATTTCATTTTGACCCACAAAATTTCTCTTCGGTGTATAAGTAATTGATTACGTGATGACTGATTTTGTTTGAATTAGAATGCATCGCGTACTTTAACCCTTTCCCAAACAACAGACTTTCGACTGTCCCAAATTGAAAGAGTTTGCAGACGACATTTCAAAATGTGATGAAATTGGAAGTTAATCTTCAGAAAGAGCAGAAAACATTGTAGGAAAATGAGTAATTGCTCGTCACGAGCAATTTCTCCTTTTCCCACAATGTTTTCTAAACTCGTCTGCAACAAAGTAGTCAAATGTCGTTATTATTTGGGAAAGGGTTAAGAGACAAGGTCATTGATCGTATAGTAATTTGGTTCGAAAGGAAACGATCAATTTATAGTCCTAATTAGAGTTTGTTTATTGGTTTGAATCGGAAGCCAAGGTAGACACCGGGACGATAACCTTATGATACAATGAGAAAGTAAAACGGAAATAAGTAGTTTGAAAGAGTTGAAGAAAACTTGCAATTTGAAATTAAAAGCCTCTCGGAGAAACGACTCCAATGATGTGTTACTAGGCATTATTGCTCAGCCAAATATTGAAATAAGAGGAAATGTTGCACTTTTTCAAATTCTTAGCATTAACTGTTTAGGGTTTTTTTTGTCCCCCAAGTTCAAACATTTTATTAGCATAACATTACCATGTCGTTGCTACATACATACATATATACATTAACATAATCATACACATACAATCTATAATTACTATCATTATTGAATGTATTGAATGTTTAGTAAAACGGTACACTTGCCCATATAATGCGTTTAATCAAATGAATAATTATTAGTACTCGTCATAAATATAATAGTGGACAAAACATATAAATCTAGGCCTGCACGAAGTCATGATCCAAAGGGGGATCGTCGTACGATTTGACCTTTTACCAAACACCATGTTTTCAACTGTCCCAAATTGAAAGAGTTTGCAAACGACATTTGAGAATGCGTCGAAATTGAAAAAACATATTCTGATACGGCAGAAAACATTGTTGGAAGAGGAGAAATTGCTCGTGACGATGTTTTTCCATAGTTGTCTGCAACATACTGATCAAATGTCGTTTTTGTTTGGTAAAGAGTTAAGGGATAAAACTGCATTGGCACAGTTTTCTTTACTTATCACAATAGTATAATAGAAATATCATCACTCTAACATTCGGAACACATCGGCTTTCCGAAGACAATTTCTTTGAGACACGGCCTTGATGTGATCTACCAATCGGAACTACTCGGGTATTTCCGTGAGCTGTGAAATACACCTCGGATATAAGTGTATGGTTACAATTTTTCGGGTAAATCGGCATCCGGCAATTGACACATTTTCTAAGCGTGCACCTTAAGTAGTTCAATGTGTATGGAAGTGTTGGACATCCTTTTTAATCATTTTTTATCAGTAACTCATACCAAAATGGAGAGATTGTTGTTGTGACATGTATAGTTGTTTCCTCGATCAAATTTAACAACTTTTTAGATTTCACACTTAAGATCTATTTTTAGAAACGAAAGTAAAGTGACGTCATTCTCGCGGGAAACAATATGGCGTCATCCCTATTATTTCAGAGGTGTTTTCATTGGATAAACCCGATGTGTTCAGATTGGTGTGATACATGTATAGGCGCGGGCAAGGACCCCAAAAACAAGGGCAGTTGCAATCCAATCTTTGCTATCATCACAATGCTGTTTCATGTTTTGTTTTGTATTTTTTTCATACTAATGACTTCATTTCCATTAAAATGGATCCATTCCTTTATATGTTGGACTAAGATTTATTTTATATTGAATCTACTAGTATTTTGACACATCTCTTATAACTCACTTATAGAGTGACATTGTATTTTTTTAATGAAATAAAATTTTATGTTTTTAAATGTGCTTTATGATTGTACAATGATGAGATGTAAATAAAGATCACTACTTCCTTTCGGTAAAGGGTCAAAACTAATTGCCTCTCCTCTATCAAGGTAATTATAGCTAATTACCTTAGTTATAAATGCAAAGTCGACTTTCTGAACTTTCCATTCACAAAAAAAATCAAGGTATTAATTAGGTTATGCAACTTAGGTTCATTTGAAGTCGTTCTTCGAACTCGTTTTTTTTGTTTGACATATTATATTGTGTGCACATACATGACCAAATATATGTGTATGCATATACATAAACCACTATATGTTAATTCTAGTCTCATGTATAATTTCATTTTTCTCTACAAAAGCAATTAGCGACTTACATGTATTTAGCAATTGCTTTAAACATTGACCTTGCATTAACCAGAACCGTGCTAAATATTATTGTAGTTTTCATCTTATAAAAGACTAAAGGCAATACAATGCTTGTGTTATCACATCTATAGTGAATACTTTAATAATATTTTGATATATTGCATCTTTATCCTTTATTAAGGCTGAGCACGATACTGTTTGTCTCTTGAATGTAAATAACTTGTGTACTGTTGGGCCTATGGCCTTATGTATCAATAAAGTATCTTTCTATTAGTCATAGAACTTGCTCCACAAAGACAGAAACAGTTATACAATATAGGTAATGGGAACTCTTTACATGTGTTTGTTCAAAGATGTGAAGGAATTTGGATTTTGAAAATTGATTTCTTTAAAACTGTGAGTCAGACTGTTATATAGTGCACACAGAAAGATAGTAGTTGCAAGCAAAATAGGTCGTTTTCGGTGTTAAAAGTGAAATAACATCTATCTAAACCAAAAGGCGTGAGATCTACCGTGTATAACATGTACATACTTATATAAACTGAGGCTTCCTGAATTAACAATGCTTTCATATGTACACATGTACTCTTGAAGTTTATTAAAATTAACAAATATATAAATCCAAAAGCGTGACATCGCTTTTGAGATCTACTGCAATTCATCTGTACATAATTATATAGACTGAGACATCCTGAATTATTTATGCTTTCAATAGCCACTTTTAAATGTATATCAAGCAAGTAAACAAAAATTACGGAATCACTGTGAAGAAAAGAGACATTGTTCGCAAAGACCCTTATATCTTTTCATCGCAGGTATTTCTGTAACTGTGTGAGTGTGCATATGTCTATATGTATTCATGCCTATATGGACGATTGGCTTCCAAAATGTCAAAACTCTAGTCTGAAGCAAGCTGGGGTTGGGACATCTTGGAACCTAACCGACAAAACATATTTATTATGCCTTGTTATTTCTTTTTTGTGTTTCATATCAATGCACCTTTTGTTTTCTGTAATAGGAACTAAGTGAAATAAAGGAAATTGAATTGCACAATACCAGAAATGGAAATATCGCTTACGATTTCTATTTGAAACAATAACCCATTCTAATGTGTAGAAGTGGTTTTATGCAAAGAAAAAACGACTTTTTTACGAATGGATAACTGATACATGTAGTCTTTTTCAAGACCTGACTTGATTGAAAGTCTACAACAATTCTATAAATTTCATTTTGAACAATTGGCGTATGATGAACAACATCTCTTGCATTACCTGATTTGACGGAAATTATAAAAGAAGATTGCGCATTCCATTTCGAACAATTATAGAATATTGCATTTTGTCCTTTTTTCGGATCGAATTTGGCGGAATGTATAACATCTATAAGATATGTACTTGAATAAGAATTCCTGATTGACGGTTATGTCCAGATTCGACATGAATGATCGTATTCAATTGATACCATATACTTTATGACTAATTAATAATTACCCTCTGATGCTTAAATTCGATTCACAGATTCGATAGTAAGAAATGTGTATAAAATAATTATATATACTTAAGGGCTAAGAATTGTCAACAGAAGCGTAAAGTCTATTTCCACATTCGCTAAAAGGAAACGCGTTAAGATAATACAAACTTTATAGTATGCACTCTTTTGAAAGCATCATGTGATCATGATACAGTCTCAATTCCTCTGTAAAAGGGGAATATTAGAGTTAATTGTCAATTATTCTAGAACTTTCACATTCTATGTGTAAACAAGCGCAAGTATGCCTTTAACATTTCATGACTAAGAATTGCAAACTGAATCGTAAATCTAAATACCAGATTCGAAATGAATGATTGAGTCAAAATGATACTTTTCTGTATTCTAGGAGTAAGAATTGTCAACTGATGCTAAAAGGTTTTTATCAGAGCCGATTAAAGGGAATGTGTTCAAAAGGATACTTTACATTTACTGACTTATATAATTGCTAAATCGTACGTAGTTTCTCTTCCTTAATTTAATTAACCTGTTACATACAAATATTCCAATGCGAGACGAATCTTGGTGTTTTAACACTTGATGTTCTCTTTAAGAACATGTCCAATGGGAACAATAACCAGGAAACCTATTTATTCGTCTCAGATGAGTTCATTCAATGACAAGACCGATCTTTATCAGAAATTCGACGAACATTTCGAAAGCAGATTTTCCCCTGCTCTTTACCGCATATATATTTTTCAAATAGTGTTATAAATCATGGTTAATATTTAAATAGTGTGGTAGCCGGCTTAGATTTCAAAGCGTGCTGACAAACCTCTGCGGTTTTTGTCACAACAGTAAACAGAGACGCCGGGAAGCATCCAAACCGTATTGTTAAATCTCACTGTTCCGTTTGATTCATTCGCGTATATGTAGGTTTATTCTTTTTTTTTCAACTGAGTCATGTTAAAACATCAGTCTGAATGCTGAAAGGAAATCATGAAAAACGATCGTTAAGAAAGAAAAATGCTGCTTTAAAACTGAAGATGAAGTACTTCGTCCAAGTCGGTTCTGTTTTGTACAAAAATAACAGGATAAAAATGGAAAATTCCTCACCACGATCCATATTTACAATAATTCATTGAACGTATATTTAAAAGAGTCGATAAAAGGAAATTGGTGACTTAATATACCTTTTTATGCCTCATTACCCTACTATATGGGTGGCCATAATCAAAGTAGTTCTATAGCTGCATAAAATACCACGGCATAACAAAGCTACCCATTGACCAGCCGCGAAAAACGTATCAGAATGAAAATACATAACGGTAAAACTTTATGAAAATAAGTCTACACCTCCGACAAACAAATACATGTGGATATTGTTTCCACAGAAGTAAAGGACATACCGTTAAGGGCGACAGTGGTGCAGTGGTAGAGCGTTGGCCCTTTGAATCGAGGGTCCCGGGTTCGAGTCCATGTGAAAATTGTCGGGACTTACCCACATACCGGCGCGAGTACTGGTGTAGTATTCAGGAAGCAGTCATCGGATATGAATATCATTAGCTTCAAGTTTCCGTCACAATCGATGTAAGTTAGATAAGTTTAAAGCCAAGGACATACCATTGCCTTGCACTGATCCCCCACACATACACACACTTGTGAAGAAACAAAAAAGAAAAGCTTTGAAAAACATTAGGGTTTTATCGATTATCAATTGGATAGCTGCATCGAAGGGGATGGGCTATGTGGGGTTCCTGGTTGGCCCAATAGTTAAGACAGTTTACTTTAATCCCTCATTAGGCATCACCGGTCTTGTGGAGGTTTCATTTGGCAAGACACTTCAAAACCCTAGCCTTGAAATTGTAAATGAAATGAAAGTCATTGTATAACTCATGCAATGTTAACACGGTGTTAAATTCTGTACAAAAACAATTAAGAAAAAAGCTCTATCTTTTTATCGCATGTGATCAACATGTTCCTCTTGGAAAGGCTACAAAACATCTACACTTCATGCATCCATTACGACGTTTCGTTCATTTTGTTCCTCATATTCGTTTATAGTGTTACCAAGGTATCGACATTGTATTCGTTGATTTACGTAATCAATTGTAAGGATGATATATGATATACAGTGATGTCCCGTTAATCCGAACACGGTCGGTCCAAACAACATGTCCGGATTACCGAATCATCCGGACTAATGAAGCAGAGCATGTTCTTATACACATTAAGACATAAGCGGTCTGTATGCACGTGTATACTATAACCCTCTAGCAAACGCCAAATGTTCGACCGTCCCAAATTGAAAGAGTTTGCAGACGACATTTCAAAACGTGATCGACTTCAAAAATAATCTTCTGATATGGCAGAAAATATTGTGGGAAAAGGAGAAATTGCTCGTCACGAGCAATTTCTTCTTTACCCACAATGTTTTCAAAAGTCGTCTGCAACAAACTGGTCAAATAATTCCGTTCCCTTACAATTTCGTTCGGATTGCGAGACATCCGGATAATCGGGGTCCAGATAAACGAGGCTTCATGGTAATTAATATTGATATCAATACCTTTTCGATCGTTCACATCCTTATACATTTACTCGCATGCATCTTTCCAATCATGTCGTTTAATCAATCATTTGTTTAGATGCTTGATCGTTTGCTTACAACTGGGGAACCAAGATTTCGCCTTTTTGCTTTCGTTCCGGCCCCGACCGATGTTTACCGAGAACAACAGAAGTAATCCGACAATGGAATAAGTTTCAAAATGGCGGATTATGGGTATTCTACCTTAAACATTGTCTCTCCTTCGCTCAGTCCGATCAAAGGCAAAATGGTTTCCTAAACAATGTCTAACGCCGATACGCTTTCATACTCCATTCTAAATTTATACAAGCTCCTTTGGTATTATAATAAGCACCTTGACTTAAAAACTCGTAAATTTTACCGTTATCCAAACCTGTAAAACCCCGCTTTGATGGATGGGTTTCGTCCTGAAGATTTGCTGCTGCGATTCGGGCCTTTACGGTCCCATGTCTGACGCATTGGCTGATTTATGGAATCCCGGCGACGGTTTTGCCGCCATGATAGAAATCTGCCAGTCACGTGACTCTGGTACACTCAAAGTACCGAGAGGTGTGAAGTCGAGATGAAATCAGGGTTTATTAATTCTATTTATTCAGCGCTTTTATAAACGAGAATTTATGAGGATGGAGTATGTGGTCACGAGTGTTTCTACTATTATTATTGTACCTTCCGTGTTCTGTTTAACAATGTTAACCCATTACCAAACAATAACGACATTTGACCAGTTTGTTTTTGTCGATTCTGGAAAACATTGTTGGAAAAGAAAGAAATTGCTCGTCACGAGCAATTTCTCCTTTTCCCAGAATATTTTCTACTCTACCAGAAGATTTTTTTCCAATTTCATCACATTTTGAAACGTCGTCTGAAATTTCTTCAATATGGGACGGTCGAAAATTTTGTGTTTGGTAAAGGGTTAAGCAAATAACTCGGCATATGCCTCGGCCAAGTTGCTCTTTTACAAATTTTCTTACCATTGCGTTGCAATTGGTGTATTTCCTTCGTTTATGAAGCCAATAAGCTTCGTGAACGACCAACAATTTGGTGATATCATCTCGTCCCTGATCAAATGAAAAGATTATTTCAGTTTTCGATTAAAGGCACATAAAATGAGAGGAGCACAAATAAATTACTGAAAAAACATATGGAGTTCTTTTATCATGTTCATAAAATTCATGAGAATTAACTTACGAATGCATTGAGACCCTATTACATCGACTCCTTTAACATAAGTTATTTTGTGCTTGAAACATAGTTGTCTCCAATTCAATCATGTTTATCAACAACCTGTTTGTTTATATATTCAAAATAACGATTTCTGATTGGTCGGTTCAAACATTTGTGTATCAACTGTCAAGGTCAGGGGTAAAAAATCAAACAATCTGAATTATTAAACTGGTTAATCTGGGTTATTTCTTGTTGGCTGTCACGTTTAAGTTGTGCTGATGGTTTTTTTTTTGTGATAACTATTTGAACCTGAACAAAAGTTTACCAAATTATATAGTTTGATATAGCATTTATCTCCTTTTATGTGCCTTTAAATAAAGAAGAGATGACCTCATTGGTGAACAACGACGATGCATTGCATATCTACTGATATATAGAGCTCTGTGTGCTTGACGCTTGCGTGCCCATGTTCTCAGGTAGAGCTATCAAGGGATTTATTCAAGAAACATGCCTTTGAAAGGATGCATATTGAATATTCATCGTATATTTCAAGCCGCATATATAAGCATTTGTATCCGCATTGGGGATGTAAGTGTTACAGTGTATATCACTGCGTTAGAACTGTCATTTGAGATTGCTAAAAGTCTTGAAAAAAATGTGATTTCTCTGCAAATCTAGCTTGACCTTGACCTGTAGGTCACTTATCATAACATCATTATGTAGTTCGTCATTTTGGGAGGACTTGCTGGCATCATGATACAAAAGGAAATGGAAATCCCAAGAAAATCGAGCAGAAAATCGAAACGTTATATTCATTCAAACAACCGTATTTTATCTTGACAATTAAAGCCAGTATTTTCTCGAAAGACCAAAGAAAGTAAGTGTGCCATCAGAAACACAAGACTTTCCCTATCGGTACAAAGACCATCGTGTTGCTTCTTAGAATTGTCAGCAAGAACGTATTCAAATTCATTTATCGCCGTGTGTTTATTTTCAGAAGTTAATTTGATAAACAGGACGTCGAACCTAACGAATTTGGTTCAAAATAACATACTTTTTATCGGATCACGTGGCTAATTGCATAAGCGCCTTTCTGGTGGTTCCAGCCAGACTGGCGATACTAGGGCTAATAACGACTGGAATCGAACATAAACCTTTCGTCTGACAGAGGTTTTTGGCACGTTGTTTGTCTGCAGATGAAGTTTTGATATTGCAAGGAACTTGTCTTGAACTCATTTTGCAGATGTCTTTTAAAATGTATACAATCGCAATAGGTGGCAAAAGTGTTGGCATTATTAACAACTACATATGCCGAAGAAGCGATATAAGCCCAGTATTTAAAGTTCTTGAAGCATTATATTGTAAATGATGATGGTGTATGTATTGTGTGTACGTATTGTAAAAATAGATTGATCAGCAGGATAAGCACGATGGCAAGAAAGGAAATTACCATGAGTTAACACGATAATCCACTCATACACTGGAAACTGCTCTTAGATTATAAATACAACTTTTAGGGGTACACAATGCTGCAAATTAAGTAGACCATGCACAGGACAAAAGTTCAAGCCACACGATAGGCGTTTGTCCAGAAAAGGTTTCTCACTAGACTTCTTCCGAAATGACCGGTTCGTGGGCCGATAGCTAGTTAAGATAATGGTTGCCAACATAAACCCGCGTGGTGCCTGGCATAGTGATAGAGGTTGGGAGGTACTTGGTATAATCAGCGAAAACTGTCTCATGAGCAAAACTGGCTGACCCCTAGTTTCACTAGGGGTGACACTATAATAAACAGAACATTTACCTTTTTTTATCTTTTATGTATGATCTGCTCTCTTTGTATTCAACCATTTTATCTCATTGGAGGACAGGAGTCAAGATGTGGATTGTTGGCCTCTATCATATACACAAAGGTCACAAAGAAATATCAGCGAAATGGGCTTTGATATCGTCCCACGACACATTGTTATATTGTTTTATTAATGAGGAAAACTTCACAGCAATTAGTTCCGGTCACGACCTATGTATACCGAGAGCGACCGAAGTAATCCGACGAAAGAATAAGTTTCAAAATGACGGACGTTGGGTACTCTACATTGAAAAAACAAATAATGAATTAAAGTCTAAAAGTGTTGCAATAGTTTTGTAAATCATTGCAAAGCGTATGTACATACGTAGATATTTGAACCAATTTTGAACCAATTTTGCTCACTAGCTTGTTGTTGTTGTTGTTGTTATTGTTGTTGTTGTTGTTGTTGTTGTTGTTGTTGTTGTTGTTGTTGTTGTTGTTGTTGTTGTTGTTGTTGTTGTTGTTGTTGTTGTTGTTGTTGTTGTTGTTGTTGTTGTTGTTGTTGTTGTTGTTGTTGTTGTTGTTGTTGTTGTTGTTGTTGTTGTTGTTGTTGTTGTTGCTGCTGTTGTTGTTGTTGTTGTTGTTGTTGTTGTTGTTGTTGTTGTTGTTGTTGTTGTTGTTGTTGTTGTTGTTGATCTGGTGCTGGTGCCTGTGCTTGTGGTGGTCGTCGTCGTCGTCCCTGTTGTTGTTGTAGTTAGTGTTGTTATTGCTGTTGTTGCTGCTGTTTTTTCGGAGGGGGTCATTCAATATTATGCCTCAATACGGAAGCCGTTTTGTCTCGACAAAGTTTAATTTTGACTTGCAAATTGGTGTTGCGTGTGAACAAGTACCTTTAATATGTTAAAACTGCCATTTGGCGGTCCTGTGAAACTGGTTCGTGCGTACTCTTTGAATTCTAATTAAGTTTTATTTATGTCTTTCTTTTCTTTTCACCTTTTCACTGTATATTAATAAAATCTCTCGTATGCTGGGGGCTTTGTAAACTATGGGTAGGAAAAGAGCGAAGTAGACAATATTGTCGCGAATTTGTCTTTCAAATGTGTCCAAACAACATGTGCAATTGGAGGCAAGCCGGGTTTCATCCGTACGGTTAAAGAAAAATCTGGCGTTCTGAAAAATCGCCATTTTTAAGACCATATCGAGCTTTTTTTCAATCGATCAACCGTCCATACCCATTATAATCGGTGCTTATTCGTATATCAAATTAGGGAAACAATATCAGTAGATATTTCAAATACAGTTTGAATGGGGTAAATCAATGATAACAAAGAAAAGATCGATTGAGAGTGTTGCTTTATAGCTATCATACAATGTTGCCTTTAGTTCGGGGCAAGTACAAAAAACATTTATGAGGGAAAATGGTGAAGCTTTATTTTTGGCTTTGCGAAATGGCACTTAACAAAGATTTATTAAGAAAGCTACCAGACAGTTCATTTATCAGTAGGTTGTTAGTTGGCACAAATCGTCGTTGAAATTCCAAAACTGTCGTGCACCTTTCATGAACATGAAAGGGGAACGAAGTTTTTTTTCGGCTTTGGCAGCAACGGCACAACACTTTGACACCGAATAACCCCATGCTTCGCTGTGGCATCCTTCACATGAAGATTAAAAAATAGCTTAGCACTATATGTTGCTCCCATTTGTGATTGCTTTGTTTTCCAGATAATTGCTATTTGTCCTATTGCATAAGGTACATAACATGTCCTTTGTGCGACTCAACATATACCCAAATCCAAATGACATCGGGCTTTCTTTTGCAAACGCCATTTGTTACCCGATATTGTGTATTGTACGTATATTGGGCCTTTAGTACGAATAAAACATATTGTATTGTATTAGAAATGATAATGGGGTTATTGTCAGTAAAAAGGGAAATGCATTGCTCCCATTTGCGATTGCCCTATTTTGCAGATATTTCCTATTTTTTCTTTTATATAAAGGAGATTACATCAAATGGTCTTCGTTCGACTAAACATATACCAAAACCAAAAACCGGAATGTCATAAGTATCCGACAAACCACCTTTGAAATAGTTGCAAATGACATGAAAAAGAGACGCAAATTGCTCCAATTTGCGATGGTTTGTTTTCCATACAAAAATGTCTTTTTGACAAGATATAGGATCACAATGTGCGTCTGGTAATTATCATCATTTTTGTTTCTATCTATTTTTTCAAAGTTAAGAGATATCAATAAAAGGGCTATTGTTTTGTTAAATTTCGAACTTTCTTCCTTTATGATCATCCAAAAGAATTAAGACCAAGATGGTTTGAAGAACAATATCAAATAGCTTATGTTTATAAAATCATTGTTCGTTGCATTAGCATCAACTTTTGACCAAGTCCATATCAACTATAGGAAACCAAAAGTTGCTTGGATTCGAAATATCAAATAAGAACGTAAAATATTTAGGACACCAGAGTTGCATTTTACCAAACAACTTATAATTAAAACTTGCTGAGGTTCAAAGCAACATTGTTTTTTTATCAAACCATTGAGCAAAGCATCGACGCAAAGTAACAAGTCACCTCCGTCGTCTCTCTGAGACGCACCCAATGACGTATCGCATCACAATTTTGTATTTCATTAAACCCTTTACCAAACGCCAAATGTTCGACTGTCCCAAATTGAAAGAGTTTGCAGACAACATTTCAAAATGTGATGAAAATTGAAAAACAAACTCCTAATAGGGCAGAAAGCATTGTGGGAAAAGGAGGAATTGCTCGTAAATATTTTCTAGAGCCGTCTGTAACAAACTGGTCAAATGTCGTCATTGTTTAGCAATATGTTAAGAGAATACACATGTACATAAGTTGTCAATAACGCAAGAATCACCTTAAATCATTTGGTTAAAACGCTACCCAACGGAGGATGCCGAACATAAAAGCCAATCGCTTTCGGTTTTTTTTAATTGGGGCTAATTTCTCCTTACTTAAGTAACGTAGTAAAACAGTGGTCGAAACTTTGGGCTTTAGAATATTGGCCCATATACCTCCAGAACAGCGAGGTTTTGGGTCGAGTTTAGGCGGGTAGGATTTCTATGTCCTAGTACGTTACTGACATTTTCCCATTTCTCCATTCAGGGTTTTTTGACTGATCCAAAGAGAAAGGAATGGAAAGCAGCAAATAAAAGTAACAAATCACGAACACAAGACTCTTACAAAGATTGCGCTTCAGCACGTACATTGAGATCGAGTCTGATAAGCGTAGACCCTTTGTGATATATTTGATTTTTACTAGTTTCTGTTTCATAAACGACTTATATTGAATAGCTAAATGTAATTATGACTAAAGAATGATAAAGAAAAATATGAGAACTTGAGATGAAAGAGAAACAGAAAGATGAAAACTCAGCAGTAAATCGAAATAGAACGATAAAAAACGTTAGTGGAAAATGAAACCAAAAGATGAAAATTTGGGGAAAATTTCAATCGACAGATGGTGTACGCCGCATAACCGTGCATGTGTTTTGCTTAATTTGGGGAAAAGCTTATTCAGGACATGACAGAATGGCTTTCTCAGCTCGGCCGGAATTCTCTTAGACGTTTGATATAGTTACTGCAATATGATCTATTAGTTCTTTCACTAGTCAACTGGTTTCATCTTCAGACAATCTCAGAATCGAGGAAACAGGAAGAATATGGATAGTAAACCTAAAAACAATCTTTTAACAGAATTTACGTTAAAAACGGTCTTTAACCCAAATGAACTTCAACCGAGAAGCGATTTTTCACTCTGCGATATTACTTATTCCTTACAACTAATGGTTATTGCGTGCAACAATAAAGCGATAAATGGCTTTGCCAAGGAAAGACACACACGTAGATTGGGACTGTGAGGTTATTGGTGTATTTTCGTCCTGATGACATTTCGACTTTCATTAGCGGTCCGTAAGAGTGTGGACACGCTCTGCAACGGTCTGCACCTTTTGTCATACACGTACCATACTACCTACGCAATGATGAAAAGGATGAAAGGTTAACGTTCTATGGGGCATTTTGTTTTGGTACCCATCAAGGTCCCGAATATTTCCATTAAACAAGATGTCTTATTCTCATAGATGAATTCTACTAGGTACATATAGTGCAAGAAAGTAAGTAAGTGCTAAAAATGAGAGATTTTTATTTTCTAACATTGTTTTTTCACATATCATCTTATTGATTGTCTTCCAATGCAACTTAATACGTCGTCTGAAGACTCTTGCATGTCTACGTTGATGGAAGATTGTCTAACGAAATGTTATCGTTTTGAATATTTCTTAAGTATTAACAATATTAAGAAAACATGGGCACTTTACTTATTTATTCCATTGGTCATTTTGCTTCAGGATCCCTCTGTAGTAATAACTTAAACAAAGATTTTGTCATCGGGTCTGTCGTTGAAAAATAGACAGTTTGCTTGCCCGCAGCATTGGAATCAAACCACATTGCATTTGAAACGTCTCGTGTTCAGTATTTTCCCACGCCTTGGTTTCAGGGCGTTGTTGAAGCCTCCGGCCTCTAGGCCCACTACTACATTGCGTAAGTGTGTGGTTGAACAAACCATTTCAGGTACGTGCAAAATATGCGTGAAACCCCTTACTTCTTACAATCATATTTAAACTCAGCTACAGACGGAAGATTCAATTCTATACCACCTGCAGACGAGAATTCGTTTTCTTTCACTTGAAGCAGACGACTTTAGAAAAGCTTTCTAAACATGTGAAACAAATTTTCAGTTCTGCTGTTGTGTTGTGTTGAAATAAGCATTGTGGCAAAAGGATAAATTGCTTGTGACAAGCAATTTCTCCTTTTTGCTACAATGCTTTTTGAAAGTCTTCTGCTGCAAGACGCCAACATCTGGCGCTAGGTATTAGTGTGTTAATAAACAACTGTGATAGAAAGAGGCATTGATTATTCCTATATAATTCTCCTTTTACTCCGATGGCCGATAACTTATATCATGAATAGAAAGTACCATACGTACCTTACGTTATTGTCAACCAGGTCTATGTTAGACTGCTTTAGGGATCATGCAAGAGATCATCCCTGTAAACCTGCAAAAGCTTTGTTAAATGCTAACCAAACAAACCAACGTCAAGGGGTCCGTTTCATCAAATGTCTTAAGTGCACTTAGCAAAGAGCGATTAAAATCACACTTACGACGGTTCTTATGTGCGTTTCATCAAACAATCGCAAGAATAATAGGCGATCATTCAAAAAAACATCAATCCGGTGAAGGGGTGCTGCCAGGTTTCCTTTATTTTTTTAAAGCAAGAAAAGTATTGTAACGAACCGAGGTCAGTCGGGTAGATTACGAACATGCCTGTGCCGCTTACCGGATGTGCGTTTACGATTTTGGGATGGGCAGTTTAAACATAACAAGACAGGTTGACATATGGGAGTGAAACCCTAATCAGTCAACACATCTGGCAATTTATCTTTTTTTTTTCAAACACGGCTAATCAAAGGTATAAAATCAAAAGAGGACCGAAACGTAAGATAATGGCATGAATGGGCGAAAGAAAACCGCAAGGAAAAGTGTTTAGGTTTGATGAGACCTCGATATAATAGCGGACCACCGGTTTAGTATGCATTGTAACAACCCGTTATGTAATAAAGTTGCACTATGTAATAATTATTACAAAACGGGTTGAAATTTATTACATTTTGCGTTTTTCGATGCGAACCCACTATGTAATAAAGTTGCATAATGTAATAATTATTACAAAACGGGTTGAGGCGTATTACACTTTGCGTTTTTCGATGCCAACCCGTTATGTAATAAAGTTGCAATATGTAATAATTATTACGAAACGGGTTGATTTTTTTTCAAAGTGATCTTTTCTTTACAAACCCGATATGTAGTAGTATTCATAATATTTTCACATTAAAGGTAGCCTCTTCCAAGCCAAAACAGGCTTATAAGCAAAAACCAAACGTTCTTAAAATCTTTGTTTGAGCAATTTTCAAGCAAGGAAACCGTTCCAAATGACTAAACGTACCGCAAACAGTCAAGCCAAGTATCTTAAAAGCCGAAATGGGCTTATCAGCAAATTACAAACAATATTTTAAATGTCTGTTTTAGCGTTTAGATGCTAAAAATAGCATCGCATGTGGCAACAAGTACCGACAAAAAGGCCAACAGAAATGCTTGAAAGCCAATATAGGCATATCAGCGATTTGTAAAAATATCAGAAAACTTGATTGTTCCCCAATTTTCAAACGAGGATACTGTTCCAAATGACTCAATGTACCTAAAGCACGTGACTAAGAATGCCAAAATGGGCTTATAGGCATATTACAAAAATTAATTTGTATGTTTGTTTTTTAGCTAATATGGTAAGAAAAACATCGCAAATGGCAGCACGCATGAAAAAAGAGTTCTATTTTCGCAGTAAAGCTGTTTTAAGTAAAGTTGCATTATGTAATAATTATAACAATACGGGTTGAGGTTTATCACATTTTGCTTTTTTCGATGCGAACCCGTTATGTAATAAAGTTGCAATATGTAATAAAATAAACAAAAAGGATTGATATTCTACAAAGTGAATTTTTAGATGCAAACCAATTATGTTATAAAATTCATAATGGTTACGTGGTGACATTTTCACATAAAAGGTAACCTCTTCCAAGCCAAAAAGGCTCATGAGCAGAACTTTGTTTGAGCAATTTTCAAGCTAGGATACCGTTCCAAATGACTCAATGTACCGAGAAAAAGTTAAACTAAGTAACTAAGAAAGCCGAAGCGAGCGCATCAGCAAATTACAAAGGCGATTTTATATATCTGTTAGATACACTTATATAGTGAGAAAGACTTCGCAAATGGTAGCGCAGCAAAGTGCAATTCTTGAAGAGAAGCTGTTCTCTTTAAACGTTGAACTATGTAACAAATGTTACAAAATGGGTCGTGTTTTATCACAATTTGCATTTTTAGATGCCAACCCATTATGTAACAAGAATCTATAACGGTCAAATACCGATGTGTTTACACACAAAGGATAATCTCTTCCAGATCAAAAGAGGCAATATTTAGTTTAAAAATGGCTCAGCTTTGAACAAGCCTTACAAAATAGACACAAACCATTGTTTGGTGACCAAAACGGCCGTTTTATCAATATGAAAAATGATTTTACTTATCACTTTTTAGCTTGACTACTCGAAAAATAAGGAGAGCTATACTTGTCACCCGGGCGTCGGCGTCACACCTTAGTTAAGTTTTTAACAGCAAGTATGTAAATTACGAGTTACTGTATGGAATGGGTTGATACTTTACAGTTGTGTTCATAGTCATAATCTAAGGTCCAAATTTCATATATGTTGTATTGAATTGAAGCAAATTATGCGGCCTTTTGTACTTTGGGTCATTTTTTTCACATGCGTTTGTAACTAATAAAACCACGGTATGGAATGGACTGACACTTCACACATTTGTTTGGATTGTACTTTAAGGTCCTTGACCAGGTGTCATATCTCTTGTTTTAAATTCAAACAAATTACGCTACCTTTGGACTTTATGGTTAATTTTGTATATGCAAGTTTGCATCTCATTAACTACAGTATTGAATGGTATGGTACTTTACACATGGTTTAAGAGTCATCGTCTAAGGTACAGCATTCATAACTCTGGTTATGAATTTTAGCAAATTATGTGGCCTTTTGTACGTAGAAAATTTTGTTTAAAGTTTGTGCATGCAAGTTTGTACTCAACAGCTTATGAAAGGAATAATCTTAATCTTGGCACCTTATTCATTTTGTAAGGTCCGCCGTCCCTGAAACAAATAATATTTCACTGGCATTTACCTCTCTCCGACATTATCGAATAGTCGAATACGCTGTTTTATCGACAACTCTTTCGAGATTATATGCGTCACTTATACTGAAAAAGCGTGCAAACGACCAAAATAAGGAAATACACAGACCACACTGCGTCCTTAATGATCTTAGTTATCGATGAATCTTAAACTACCGTCCCAACCAATCATTTTCGTAAAAGAATTACAATATATTCCTTCAAAATGCAAATCGCAAAGTAAAATGGGTCTTTACCAATATTGCAATTTATAATAATTGACTGGCCTTTAAGGCCTGTCTATGCTGTCGTACGGAGCAGGTTATCCGGATTTCTCTTGACTTGCAAACACACTGTACTTTTAGTTCGGAACCACTTAAGCAGTTTATTGTATTTTTCTAGCAATCGTGACGTTTCGACGCATGCAGGTGCGTATGACAAACACCTCGGTATAGATCAGATCAGTTGCTTTTTATTGTGCTCGAGTTGTACAAAAAATTACAAGGCAACACTAACTCATAGAAATAAACCAAAATCTAATTATATTTAATGACGTCTTCTTCTTTCTGTATCTGCTTCTCACGTGTACAATGATGAAAACGTTGATTGACATTTTGTCGTTGTAGCATCCTGATTAAAGTTATAACAAAACCTTAACTATAGTCATACTCAAACTGTACCAGGCGCCAAATGAAGTTACTCAGTTAAAGTGTATGTTGTATAAAAGTATTATATTTGTTTTATCCATACATCTAACTTGACCGAAGTGTACATGAAATTAGCGGATGGATACATTATCACAAGCCTTTGTATAAGGGTATATCTTTTTTTATACTTGGCCGCGACTTTACGTGCACTATAATATGGTTTATGGAATGCCTATACCAAAATAATCACTAAATACAGTTGTAAAGTTAAAGTAATTATTGAAGTGGGATGGTTATGTCATGGTTTAAAATCTTGATGAAAACTTATTAAGATGCATTTACAGCAGATGATCTTCCTATGACAATTATTTTGACATGACGTCTTTTATATCAAATGCATTCAAAGATTACGATATTTTTAGTGTCTATATATCAAAATGACGAGTAAGCCATATGGTACACGTATATCCGATGCAAAGTACATGTAAAGGAAAAAGGGAGAGGCTTTTCTTACAATATTTTCTACCCTTTCCTAAAACATCTCCCATATATGTCACAAACTAAACTGGTGTCTGCATTTCTTTTGAACTTAAAAAGATTTAACATTTGTTGTTTGTTAAATGTTTAATATAGGTATAATGATTTGAAATGGCATTTGTTCTGTTAAGTCTTTAATCTTGTTTTTCTGACAATACCCGTGGTTAACCTTTTCAGAAGATGTATCGTAGTATCCTATATATAAATAATGCTTATTTATTTCCCCGGATTTATCATGCTCACCGAATGACAAACGCCTAGGCGGTGATGGTAGACTGATGAGTATCACCTCTTACTCTAAGTTAATACGTTGTTTACAAAATAAACCCGCCCTTAGATATCTGCGATTTTAATGTTCTAGATCCCCTTTGTATAGTTACGAGCAGGGCTGGGAAGCTGTCAATAGTCTAGTTCTATGTTACTTCAGAAATCTTTGTTGTTATTTTTAGAAGACGATTTATTTAAAAAGAAAAATCTCCATCTCTGAGAGAGTCCCTTTGAATATTGAACTTAATGTCTATGGTTAAGATTTTGTTTGTCTTTTTTCTTCTTTTTTTCATCCTAGTTCAAACAACAAGACCCATCTCTTAGTACTATCAGTACTTTGATTGTAACAACAAGATTTGAGTTTCATCACACTGTGTGTTTTTCAATGTTAATCCGTTTTTAGCTCGACTATTCGGATATAGTGAGAGCAATACTCATTCGAACATGGGAGTCGGCGTCACATCTTGGTTAAGTTTTTACGTGCAAGATTGCTTCTCATTACCTACAGTACGATATAGGTTAATACTTCACAAATATCTTTAGTGTCATCATGTAGAGACCATGAAATAATCTATGGTACCTGACAAAGTTTCACATCTCTTGATTTTAAATTAAGCAAATTATGCGCGGCCTTTCGTGCTTAGAAAATCCTGGTTTAGTTTGTACGTGCAACTTTGTATCTTATGAACTACTGTTTGTAATGGGTTGATACATCACATTCGTGTTTGGTGTCGTTTTGTAAGGTCTTTGACCGAGTTTCATATGTCTTGTTTTGAATTTAAGCAAATTATGCCGTATTTTGTACTTGGTTAAAATTGTGCATGCATATTTTGTTACATGTTGCAACTTTATTGCTTTACTGGTTGGCATCGAAAAAGACAAAATGTAATAAAACTCAACCCGTTTTGTAATAATTATTACATAGTGCAACGTTATTAGAAAACAGCTTTACTTTGAGAATTTCATTTTGGTATGTGCTGCTATTTGTGAAGATTTCCCACCATAAAAGTGTTAAAACAGATAAATAAAATCGCCATTGTAATTTGCTGATAAACCCTCGTCGGCTATCTTAGTTACTAGGTCGAATCTTTTTCGGTACATTGAGTCATTTGGAACGGCATCCTAGCTTGAACATCGCTCAACTAAAGTTTTCCGATGACTTCTGACCTTTGCTCATAAGCCTCTTTTGGCTTGGAAGCGGTTATCTTTTGTGTGAAAATGTCATCACGTAACCATTATGAATATTATAACAGAACGGGTTGGCATCTTAAAGTTCGCTTTGTAGAATATCAAGCCTTTTCATATATTTTATTACATAATGCAACTTTATTACAAAACGGGTTGGCATCGAAAAACGCAAAATGTAATAAAATTCAACCCGTTTTGTAATAATTATTACATAGTGCAACGTTATAAGAATACGGCTTTACTTAGAGAACTGCACTTTAAAATAAAACCATAGAGTTACCTCTTTTGAAGTCATCATTTAAGTTTGTCATCGGAAAATCTTCATACAACATTTGCTATGTTTGGTATGTTCATAGCATTGACCACTGTGCTAAACCTAAATGTCATATTACTTGTACAGCCAATTGATCTTATTGCTTATACGCCAATATATGCTGTTCACCAAAGGTTCTCGCCATATTTTGGTCGTATTCAATCGGTTTTTGTGTTTCACTTACGTCAGAAAAAGAGATATTATAGTCCATTTCAATATCGCTGATAAGCTTTATCTTGCCAAAAATAACTTTATGTGTCTCGTTTCGAAAGGTTCTGCCATATATGTGTGCCATATCTGAAACATTTATCGCGAACAACCAAGTTTTCTGATATTTTTACATATTGCTGATATGCCTATGTTGGCTTTCAAGCATCTCTGTTGGCCTTTTTTCGGTACTTGTTGCCACTTGCGATGGGATTTTTAGTATCTAAACGCTAAAACAGACATTTGAAATATTTTTTGTAATTTGCTGATAAGCCCATTTCGGCTTTTTAGATACTTGGCTTGACTGTTTCTGGTACGTTTAATCATTCGGAACGGTTTCCTTGCTTTAAAATTGCTCAAACAAAGATTTTATGAACGTTTGGTTTTTGCTTATAAGCCTATTTTGGCTTGGAAGAGGCTACCTCTAGTTAGAAAATATCACCATGTTACCATTATGAATACTACTACATATCGGGTTTGTAAAGAAAAAATCACTTTGAAAAAAAAATCAACCCGTTTCGTAATAATTATTACATATTGCAACTTTATTACATAACGGGTTGGCATCGAAAAACGCAAAGTGTAATACGCATCAACCCGTTTTGTAATAATTATTACATTATGCAACTTTATTACATAGTGGGTTCGCATCGAAAAACGCAAAATGTAATAAACTTCAACCCGTTTTGTAATAATTATTACATAGTGCAACTTTATTACATACTGGGTTGTTACAATGCATTAAGCTGCATCGCTTTTTAAATCATGCCGGTGTTTTTAAAAATGTTCACTTTCATACTTTAGTTTAGTTTAAACTTATTTATTATTTTACATCGACTTTGAAGCAAATTCTTATAACTTAGATTGAACGCTCTCGAATCTGCTTCCTGGATAAATAACCAGTACTCGCGCCGAATGTGGATTAACAAAAGGTCCAGCTACTCACGGGATTCGAACCCATAAGCCTCGTGTCCGGAGGCCGACGCTCTACCCCTGGTTCTTCCACACTTAGAGAATACATAAGCACACAAGGAAGCACACCATGTGTGCAGTCTTTTCTTCTTCTTCAATGTTCTTTTCACGATTCCACGAAAGATAAATGATACTTTATCTGCAATCAGTTTAACCCTTTACCAAACTCCAAATCTTCGACTGTCCCAAAATGAAAGCGTTTGCAGACGACATTTTAGAATGTGATGAAATCGAAAAGTTGATAGGGCAGAAAACATTGTGGGTAAAGGACTGTTAAGAGCAATTTCTCCTTTGCCCACAATGTTTTTAAGAGTCATCTTCATTTAATGCATGTGTGTCCGATCTACAATAAAATAAGAAGACGCTATTTAGGCAAAACTGTTTACAAAAGTCCACTCATGTACAAACTTGTTACATTAATAAATTCACAAAATGCATCTATAAAAGAGAAATCTTAGTAAACATGTACTTGAGTCATTTGCCTTACGCAAATCTCTATCGGATTCAATTTATTTGCCACCTTTCCCTATGAGACGAATCATCGAGACCGAGGTTTGGTCCGTTCGGAACCCTTCTGCGGTTGTTATTTCAAATGTTACCGGTGGTTTGCCCCCGGAGTAACGGTACTACAGGACTGGAGTAAAGTGATTCTGGATTCAGACCGCAGTTATGTTTGATTGTATAAATTGATATATGTCCTCTTTTATAAGTGGATTACAAAAGTGGCCTTATTAAGAGGAGCCTTAATTATGGATTTGTATTAATTGCCCTACTCATATTTCTAATGCCAGTGGTTTGATTCTGGTAAGACACAGCTTCAGCTTGTTACATGCGGAGAATGTGTACGTTTGGATCCATAGCATCGTTATGTTTTTATATCGATTTATTTACGCTTATCTAAACGTAATGTTAACGTTTACTCCAGTTCTGCATTCCACTTCCTTTTTCTATTGGGCTTTGATTTGTTTGTATATTTTGAATATTATTGTAATGACAAGACACTTTGTAAGTTTGCGTCTCAATAAACTATTCGTATTCGTATGAATAGGGGCATTGTTGTTGTGACGTCACAAGCTAGCACTCAAACCGATAGGTGCACGTTTGCACACATATTGGTCTTCTACGAAAAACTCCTGGACATGTCTCTATTTGCTGGCCAGATACTGATTCGAACGTTAAATTTACCGGTTTTGAAGTTATAACACGTCACAATCAATTCATTGGGAATATACTTAAAAAAACTATTGCTTTGCGTACGTTTCTAGTGTGATGCGGTGCGTATGTACACAAAAAGCCATATCGCGCTGTGATGCGTCGAAGTACAGGGGTCTGTCGGCACTGATGACGTAGACCGCTGTACAGGATGGGAGGAAGAGGTGTTATATTACCAAGACGATGTGTGAACGTAAGTACGTAATGCAAGCGCCCGATTGTGTCACTAGAAGAATCGTATGAACGCTTGATGAACTGTATGCATCACCTAAAATGACGGCAAAAAACGATACCTTGAGACAACACTGTAAAGTTCTGTATAGTAACTATGAATGAATACTTACAAGCCGTAATTAAAAACGTCAATGTAGAGAAATTATCATTACCCATATCGAGGGTGAGGCGGCCACTTTTTCTCAGATCTGACCACGTGATTCTCCCCATTGTTTAACCCATTACCAAAGAATGACGACATTTAACCACTTTGTTGCAGACGACTCTGGAAAACATTGTGGGAAAAGGAGAAATTATTCGCTTCTTTTCCCACAAGGTTTTCTGATCTATCTGAAGAATGTTTATAAATTTCATCACATTTTGAAATGTCGCCGGCAAAATCTTTCAATTTGGGACAGTCGAAAATTTGTCGTTTGGGAAAGGGTTAAGCGTCGAGGGAAGAACTAACACCAAAGTGCTGGTCAAGCTTGTCAGATTCATTTTTAATCCGTAGGTTAGTTTCAACCTTTCTTAGATGCCGATAGGTCTTTCGCGTCAAACCTAGATAACCACAAGCTTTCGACTACAAATTCCCCGTGTTAAGGACACAACCCAAAAATTGTTATATATATGCCTTTCTGTGTGTGTTTAACGCCGTATCAACTTTTTTTCAATTATATATCGGATTTCATGAAACCATCGATGCAAGGCTAGGGCCCAGACGTGGCTTGCCAAGTGTCACTCCTACGAAACCAGAGGTGAAATTGTGGCTCGAAACAGGACCACCCGAGTTCTAAGTCCGTCAGCTCAACCACTGAGCCTCGCAGGACCGCTATAGATATGCCTCTTTGACAATGGATATATTTGGTTAGACAAAGAGGAAAATGTCCTCTAATCCATGATAATCAATCGCTCCTTTTTGTTTCAATAATCTTTTTTCAAAAGAGATTTTCCGAAACAATCCCCTTATCTCAAACAATTTTAACTAACGATTGAATGACGATTTCTTTATTCAGGCATAGCTGTTGTGGTCTCGGAAAAGATATTAAGATTAAAAACGTATCTGTCTTTGTCAAGTTTGTCGAAGATTAGGTTATTTAAAAGTATACCTACAGCAAAGGTAAAATCAACAGTGGCTGTGGGATGAGAACAGGAATAAGCCATTTCCTGCATGAGTGTTTTAAAGGGTTGAATATAAAACAACAATGTATAACACCGACAAAGTACGAAAACATACGTTTTAAATGATCTTATGGGAAAGAAGCCGTCAGAGCTTTGTGGAATAGGAAAGCAAGAATTGTGATAACGAAACAAGCAATTTATGAGCGACGAGGCTTTTTCCGTTTGTCACAATGGTGTGTTACAGTGTGTTTCTACAGATGTTCTAGTACTATTCCATATAATAAAAGGGAACATGCGGTTTGTGGTTCCAATTAATACGTGTATGTGTATCTTATTACCAAGCGTTTTGAAATCTTGGGATTGTCGAATGGTCCTCCGGTCAAATATAATGAGGACCACCCCTTGCTTCATATATGCATTAGTTTTAAAGAACAGAACAGAACATTATATACTTTTATTTAGACATTTACAACGAATATCGTCTCAAGCATATATAAAGTAAAAAATGTTGTAAACTATGAAAAAATAAGAACAATTACTTTGTAATCTTTGGAGGTATATATCTATTTTATTATACGTCAATATTGAAAAGGTGACTTCTTGTAGCAAGAACTTCTTTGATAGACAACCATAGACTAATCAACTCATCTCTCTGACAGGTCTGTAAAACGACAGTGAATTTATAAAACGACGGTGTTATGTAGTATTCCCTCTTAACATATGTTTGTCTGATGCTTGTTGAACATTGATTAATTCATATTAAAGGATATTCGTCAAGCGTATATTCAATGAACGAAAATATATAACGAATATCTGAACCACACGTGAAAGCGCAAGAGAGTCTGTAAAAGGACAGTGAATTTATATTAAAAAAAAGATCTTATGTAGTATTTTCTCTTGACATATTTTTGTCTGATGCTTGTGAAACATTGACGAATGCATATAAAGTGATATTCGTCAAGCATATATACAATGAACGAAGATATCAATTGAATACCCAACCCCTATGTAAAAGCGAAAGGAAGCGCAGTTGTTAGTGGTTATGGGTGGATGGCCATACATTTACCTCCACCTCAAGAGCTGTTGCATCTATCAACCTTGACTTCATGGTGGTTTGTTTAATTTGTTTAATACCCTTTCATACTGTGTTACTCGACAGGAGGGGCTGACATAAACCTGTTTTAGGCTGCTTAGATCAAATGATGCATTAAATATCTTAATAACAGAGGTTTCCTGTCTATGGATAAATGACAGCGTGTTTTCTCAGTTCTGGGCATTATCAGAATAAAAACTGTATTGTGTATGTTCTTCTCAATTGATATGTGGATTGTGGAGAGACCATTATGAATTGATGCAAATTTAATGACAGAAAATTTTGGGGAAACTGTTAGGAACCAAAACGCACAGTGATATGATTTCTCCCCGCTATATAGCCGAAATGAATGTCGAAAACGATGTTTTTCATGATACAAATACTCGACGGTATATAGCATAACAAATCCGTGATGTTGTTGTGAGAAAAGAAAATAACTCTGTTGTCACTTTACATAAGATTTGGAAATGAAGCATGTCCAGCTAATTCCATTGAATATATGTCTTTGACCACAGAGTATGGTCAGTCTATTGTCAATTAATTATTTGATACATAAAAAATGTTAATTTTTGAAATCCATTTCGAAGTCAAGCATTTAAAGTACAATGTTTACTGTCGATAAATCAAACATCTAAAAAGCTGCAATCTTTTGTGCAAGATAAATATTAAAAATATATGGTTTGGTTGAGACAAAACCCAATACATCAAAGGAAAAGATGAAAGAGGCCAAGCCTTACACAGGTGTATGTTTACCCTACACGTGAACCCAATGTTTACATAGTCCGTGAAAACTCCTCACGGTGATCTCCCTTTATTGGATTGATCACTGTCACCACAAATGTCACATTTGCTTAGAAACGAAAATGAAAATGGCGTTTAAAGATGGCGGCGACAACCATATTAATCGTTCATTTGTGCTTTATTAGTAAAGAAAACGAAAGAAAAATACGTTTTATAGTGCGTATATGATTGTCATAATCATAAATAAATATGATAAACACGAAAAGATGACATGAATATGTTGGGCTCAGACAGAGGTTGGTTAACCATCTTTTTCATATTACAAATGCCAAAAAGCATCACCTTAATTGGATCCAAAAAACAAGTCTCAAACGTAGACACGCACAATTGTGCAGAATTGTAAATTAAGCTGCGATTTTATTCCCAAGGAAAATGCTTACAATAGAAAATGTCTTCATTTATAACCAATGGTTGCTTTAACTTTAACTTCAAAGTTTATTTTACACTGATTGTGAAACAAGTTCTTAGAACTTAGGTAAATCCTTTTCGATTCTGATTCCTGGATACAAAATAAAACAAAAGCGTTATATTATAAAAACCATGAAAAAACATAAAAAAAAACAAGAACTCGCGTTCCGAAAGTGGATAAATAAAACTGCGCAAAGTGAACCTCGCTACTCAAAGGTATCGAACGTGTGAAAAATTGCTGACATTGGATTCTTGAAATGACCCACTTTAGCCGTTCTTATTGTGTCTACGCTGTTAGCCCTTTGTGATTAGTGATATTGAAATCATATCACTGATATGATGAGAGGAGTTAATAAGATGCGATCATACAAAAGATCATCATATTACAAATTATATAAATGTACATCAAACGTAAAAGGCATCCAACATAAGAGGGTACGGGGAAGAAAACTTTAGGGTTAAAACTAGGATAGGCTTCACAAGGGAACGTAGTAATTGAGGATTTTTGTTAATCATGTCTTTTTACCGATTCAAATTACACGTGTATTTTATAGTATATGTTAATATATTACATAACGGTTAAAGAAAATGATTACCTTTTGTAAGTAGTGACTTAATAAGACCTCGACCATGGCGTTTGCTGCTTTTCCAAATGCGTTAAATGACGTCAGACGAATAAATTGAGCTGCTATGATTTTTTTCTGGCTTCTTTAAAGAATCAGGACCAAACAATGGTGTCAAACACGTGACAATATCTATCGAGGCTTGGTTTGATAACCCTGATAGGAAGCACTGCGGGACATGCACCATCCATCTGGGTTAAAGGTGCTGATACACAGAAAAATTAAAAATGTAAAAGTCAAAATAAAAATATCATTGAACCATAACACTTTCTTGTATTTTTGTTTGCATATACAACTCAACGTAGCCATTGAACACATGATTTATTCAGGAAGCGCCAATTTATCCAAGTATGTTCAGTTTAAATGCGACATATCTCAAAAGCGGTGTAACGCTGTTTAAAATCAAAATACAAGTTCATGTTAATTCACTGTAAACACGTTTTAAAGGATTAACAACGACTTGCGTTTGCTTCCAGTGGCTATTCTTCAGTGTGTGTCATACAACAGTATAGCTGCTGTGTAGTTTTATAGAAATTGATTCTTAATTTCAAAATGTCTGTGGAAAAGTACCTTTAATCCTTTCCAAAACAATAACGACATTTGAAGACTTTGTTGCAGACGGCTTTAGAAAACACTGTTGGAAAAGAGGAAATTGCTCGTAACGAGCAATTTTTTCTTTTCCCACAAGGTTTTCTGCTCTTTCCGAAGAATATTGTTAAATTTCATCACATTTTAAAATGTCGTCTGCAAACTTATTCACTTTGGGACAGTCAAAGATATTTTGTTTGGGAAAGGGTTAAAGCGATTGTCACAAATGCATTTGGAGTAGGAAGGAAAGGCGGAGGTCGCGAGCGCAAATTTGTTGTAATCAATCAGTCAAACCGATTATCTGACCCTTAACAACTCATTCAGTGAGTATAGTTTCAACAGAAATGGTTTGTTTGTTTGCAATGCATTTCATGGTATCAGCCATGTCCTCAAGTTTCAACTTATTTCTTTTACATCCATTGTAATGGAAGCTTGATACATATTGTTATGGAAGCTTGATTCATTAAACTTGATTCATATTGTAATGGAAGCTTGATTCATATTGTAATGGAAGCTTGATTCATATTGTAATGGAAGCTTGATACATATTGTAATGGAAGTTTGATTCATATTGTAATGGAAGTTTGATTCTTATTGTAATGGGAGCTTGATTCATAATGTAATGGACGCTTGATTCATAATGTAATGGAAGCTTGATTTATATTGTAATGGAAGTTTGATTCATACTGTAATGGAAGTTTGATACATATTGTAATGGAAGCTTGATTCATTTTGTAATGGAAGCTTGATTCATATTGTAATGGAAGCTTGATACATATTGTAGTGGAAGCTTGATTCGTATTGTAATGGAAGCTTGATTCATATTGTAATGGAATCTTGATTCATATTGTAATGGAAGTTTGATTCTTATTGTAATGGGAGCTTGATTCATATTGTAATGGAAGCTTGATTCATATTGTAAAGGAATTTTGATTCATATTGTAATGGAAGTTTGATTCATATTGTAATGGACGCTTGATTCATAATGTAATGGAAGCTTGATTTATATTGTAATGGAAGTTTGATTCATACTATAATGGAAGTTTGATACATATTGTAATGGAAGCTTGATTCATTTTGTAATGGAAGCTTGATTCATATTGTAATGGAAGCTTGATACATATTGTAGTGGAAGCTTGATTCGTATTGTAATGGAAGCTTGATTCATATTGCAATGGAAGTTTGATTCATATTGCAATGGAAGCTTGATTCATATTGTAATGGAAGCTTGATTAACTCAATAAATTGAAGTAAATTGAGTAAACTCAATTTCTCTAAATCAGTACAACAGCTGGACTGTTAAATGATTAGCACTGGAGAAGGGACATTTAGAGCAAAATTATTATTTTTTGTTCAGATGCTGCATACATTGAATTAATATGTACTTAACCCTTTACCAAAGGCCAAATTTTCGACTGTCCCAAATTGAAAGAGCTTGCAGACGACATTTCAAAATGTGGTGAAATTGGGGCAGAATCTAGTGATAGGGCAGAAAACACTGCGAGAAAAGGAGAAATTGCTCGCAATTTCTCCTTTTTCCACAATGTTTTCCAGAATCAATATAATACAAAATGTTTATTAGGTAATTAGTCGACCGGCCCTAATACACACATCATAAAAAAATAAACATTCAATAATCATTTATATGTGATATATATATACAGAATGACACTTATGCTCACAGATGATACTCTATTCTTTCTAAAAGACTCACATGTCAAGTTACTCCTCATTATATAATCGTCTGCTACAAACTTGTCAAATGACATTATTGTTTGGCAATTGAAAAACATTCTAACAGTCCCTTGATCTACTCAATATAAACTGTACATACATGTACATAGGAAAATTAATAAATTGATCGTTGCGATACGTATTCCTCTTAAAGGCACATCAAAGGAGGGGAATACAAACAAATTACGGAAAAAATATATTCCATATTCAGAATAACGAATTCTGATTGGTCAGTTCAAAAATGTGTATATCAACTGTCAAGGTCAGAGGTGAAGAATCAGGAAATCTGAATTATAAAACTTGCTAATCTGGGTTATTTCTGGTTTACTTTCACATTTAAGTTGTGTTGATGGTGTTTTCTGGTGACAACCAATGGTTTACAAAATATTATAGTTTGATACAACATTTATCTCCTTTAATGGACCTTTAATGCCGAAATATTTCAAAAGTCGAGATGCATATAAGTTGTTCAAAATATCAAATAGTGAACTGAGGCGTCGTTTTCATGTGACGAGGCGTTCCACCTGTTTTGAATGGAGACAAAAAACGGAACACAAACTAAATAAAAGAACCGCAAGGGCGTGGTTTGACGGAAGAAGGAAATCAAATTATATCATATACACTAAATGTCAACAATTACCTTGCCTGGCTGTAAAAGGCTGACATTTCTATACCTTTCAATTATCTGATATTATGAGACGTTTTTTTTTCTTCTCTCTTTTTTCTCTCTTTAATTACATATGACGAATCGAATCCTGAAACCACCCGTTAGTGTATATACGGTTTGATTAGGCGATTTAAAAGATAAACTGCCCTCTTATTGAAATGCGTTATATTCGTCAAAATTGAGTGCGTATGTACGTACTCTTTTGCATATAAACATCATTTTACAAAACATTTTATCCTTAGAATTTGCGTAAGCTCAAAACAATATTCCCTCTTATTTCAATATTGGCTCAGCAATATTGCAAAGTAACACATCATTGGAATCGTCTCTCCGAGACGCTTCCAATGGCGTGTCACATTGCAACATGCTACTGTCACTTTAGATACTATCTATGTTTATAAGTTTTGACTTACGCCAATATTTTCCCTCAAACTTAATGGTCGTCTTCTAAAATATATCTTAGCGTATTACATTATGTCAGTCACATGGCATGTTTCGTCATTTTATTATTCCAAACACTTTGCGACTTTTCAATTATTACTGTGAGGTTGCATGATTCAAGTTTGTATCTATCCAATTTCGTAGGAACCAATATTTCGTCAATACTTGAAATCACACCATTAAAACTATTTGAAATGACTTTTGTTATGCTGTAATATGCAAATAACTGTATTATATTTCAAACTTAGTACATGTATTGTAACATTATGACCCTTATGTAATTCTTGGGGTGGTCGATTTGAAACCCTCAATCAGTGGGCACCCATAAGGGAAGAAAATTTGCTTATCTTCCCCCAAAGTATTAGTGATCTTATGTGAGTTAAACATCATTTTGTATAACAGAAGACCACAATTCACGTACGTTGTCAGTCATAATATCAACAAAGCTTGTTTTTAGTGAATGTTTTAATCTTTATTATTTTCTTTTTTTCTTTTCTTGTTCTTGTATTTCTTTTCTTTTTTTTTCCGTCAATCGTTATCGTTTTGTGTTGCTTGTTTTCATTTTTTGTGTGTTTTTTGTTTCCTGTTGTAATTGTTGGTGTTTTTTTGTTTTTTCTATTTTTTTTTTGAGACGATGTTTGTTTGGTTAACTAACACTGGAATAATTCCTTGAGCTCAATCATACGCATAGATACCATCGATATGTTTACGTTAACGGCTCATCGGATCGGCATTAGTGTCAGGTGATTAGTTTCGGGTAAAAGTGACACGCATTAATTCCGGTAACTCGCCTATAAGTACATATCGAGGGTTCAATGCAAGACTTCATGTTTGCGAAGCACAAATTATAGTCTTGCGTTGAACACTCAATACTTGTCTGAACAGTCGTGAAGTAATATAGATAAATAGTGTCAATTGGATAAACTACTCACAACGAGCAATTCCGCCTTTTGTCATAATGATTTTTACGGATCCCACAAAACAAAAGCTGGGTTATTTTCTTTTTAAGAAAGAATACATACTTGTATGCATTAATAAACTTGTATGTATGTATGAATTTCTGTCTGAGGTTCATTCTAAATTGACCGCGTCACAGCATTACGTATTTGGGATTTAATTTCATTTCTGAGGTCATTATACAGAGGTCATTCTCCGAACAAATAGTATGCAAAAGTACAGGAACCTCTGTGGACTAATGGAACATAACTTGAAATCACATGGTAACGGTATTCGTATTAACATGAGAGACAGCCTTCCCACTGAATGCCAGAATACCGCTAGTTCCACCAGGCATGACCAGCCCTTATGGGCAGTTGAGTATGGGGTCATCCTCCATCATGAAGGGTAGGGAATCGCATTATAACTAAACTAATGTTAAGGCGATGTAAACTCCATATAAACATAAACATGGAAAAAGTGTACGATAATTAGGCAACTAAATACGAAAATGCACTGATGTGACCCTTATAGTGCTGGAACCGAATCCGTGCTTATGCAAACATGTTGGATCCAGACCAGCCGCCAAGTAAATTGGCGGCTGGTTTGTGGTCTAACCTGTTTGTTACTCTGAGTATTTTTAAACAGATACGAGTATTTAAGGTTTTTGGAAAGAAGGCAACAAAAAAATATACTTTTAGAAAAATAACCTAGTATTCTAATAGTTAAGTAAGGATAATGTTGATCGTATTCTAGACACGATTACATGATGATAATACGTGTGGGGGGTTCTGGACAGTTTAAACAGAGGTCATTCCCGAACAAAAGTGAATGGAAAAGTGCAAGCCCCTCAGAACAACCGTGATATGATAAAAAGGATAATTACCCCTAATATGAATGTTGCATATCTCAACACTGAATGGTAGCAACTTTATGAAACTTTGTGAAAAGGTTTTACCGAGAAACTGTCTATCATAAATTTAATTAGTGTAGATAATCGATACAAAATAATTAACAATTAAGTATGTGAAGTTTCTGTCATTGTGATAACCCTGTTTGATTTTGGGGGATATAACGCTTGGTAGAAAGATGAAAAATACGATTCTTGTGAAGATTTCAAAACGAAATCTGAACCTTTACCACAGAAAACAGAGAAAAAAACAATTTTATCAGTTTTCAGGGGGCACAACCCATGAAAACAAGGGGAATGATAACACGAATTATACAATGAATGATGTGTCTAAATGGCCATTGTACATTGTATGTTCACTGTTCTATATTGAATCGCTATACTGGTCATTTCATGTATAGAAACATTGTAAAATGTTTGATAATCAGGGGTCATAAACCTTCAGTAAGGATGTGTTGATTATATTCTTGACACCAATCCTTGGTTACAATACGTATGTTGGGGATTCTGAACGTGTTAAAAAGAGGTCACTCCGGAACAAAGAGTGAAAAGTACAATTTAATTAGGTAATGACCATGGTAGGTATTTACCATGCTTACGCACATTGACACTTCAATGTGAAAGTTCTAGAATAACTGAAAATTATCTTAAAAGTACTTTTAATTCCCTTTTACAGAGAAACTGAGACGGTTACACGTTCACATGATGCTTTTAAAAAAGGGAATACGTCAAGGTTCCATGTTTGTTTATAATAAGCGACAAAACAAGGTCTGCCGAGAAACGTTAGGAACCAATAAAACCAAAGACATTCTCCATTTTGAATGCTAACATTGTTAATTAATTGCACTTTGGAAAATAGGTAATAAATAGTTCAGGCGTTATCATGATTGTCTTCATCCTGTGATCTTTCGGTATGTTTAAACATAATCTATCATATTGTAAAACCCATTTTACCAATTTTGCAATTTTTCTGAGCGCTAGTATGCTTTTAAGTAAGGATTAACTGATCATGTTCTAGACACCATTTATGGAGGACAGTGGTCAAGGGGTAGGGCGTCGCCTCCTGGACACGAGGGTCGCTGGTTCGAACTCCATGAGTAGCTTGATCTGCCTTGCGACCGTTTCTTTATCCGCATTCGGTGCGAGCACTCATATATACCAGGAAACAGAATCGAGAGTGATTAATCTAAGTTATGAGAACGTGATTCACAATCGATGTAAAATTAATTAATTTTAACACCATTTGTTAATGAGTCGGTGAACTTCTGGCGACATGGTTTACGTAAAGCCACATGATCTCCATTGTAAACGCATTTGATCAACCTTCATTGATGCACAAGGCAATCTGGTGCGATACATCTTCAATGAAATGCATTCAATCAGCGGTGGAGAAGCAATGAAAGTGTGGATTCGAAACATGACGAATCGCACTGTACATTATTTTTACGAAGGAGTGTCCTTTGACAAGACGCCTTTCACTAGAAACTTTACGTATGAAGCCAGTTATAAAGGAGAATGCCCATAATTCGCCATTTTGAAACTAATTCTTTCGCCGGATTAATTCGGTCATTCTCTGTTTACATTGGTCGGTGCCGATACTATTCGGTGTTAACCGGCTTCATGTGTAGAGTTTCAAAATGGCGGATTATGGGTATTCTACCTTTATAACCGGCTTCATGTGTAGAGTTTCAAAATGGCGGATTATGGGCATTCTACCTTAATAACCGGCTTCATGTGTAGAGTTTCAAAATGGCGGATTATGGGCATTCTACCTTTATAACTGGCTTCATGTGTAGAGTTTCAAAATGGCGGATTATGGGTATTCTACCTTTATAACCGGCTTCATGTGTAGAGTTTCAAAATGGCGGATTATGGATATTCTACCTTAATAACCGGCTTCATGTGTAGAGTTTCAAAATGGCGGATTATGGGTATTCTACCTTTATAACCGGCTTCATGTGTAGAGTTTCAAAATGGCGGATTATGGGTATTCTACCTTCATAACTGGCTTCATGTGTAGAGTTTCAAAATGGCGGATTATGGGTATTATACCTTTATAACCGGCTTCATGTGTAGAGTTTCAAAATGGCGGATTATGGGTATTCTACCTTATAACCGGCTTCATGTGTAGAGTTTCAAAATGGCGGATTATGGGTATTCTACCTTTATAACCGGCTTCATGTGTAGAGTTTCAAAATGGCGGATTATGGGTATTCTACCTTTATAACCGGCTTCATGTGTAGAGTTTCAAAATGGCGGATTATGGGTATTCTACCATTATAACCGGCTTCATGTGTAGAGTTCCAAAATGGCGGATTATGGGTATTCTACCTTTATAACCGACTTCATGTGTAGAGTTTCAAAATGGCGGATTATGGGTATTCTACCTTCATAACCGGCTTCATGTGTAGAGTTTCAAAATGGCGGATTATGGGTATTCTACCTTTATAACCGGCTTCATGTGTAGAGTTTCAAAATGGCGGATTATGGGCATTCTACCTTTATAACCGGCTTCATTTGTAGAGTTTCAAAATGGCGGATTATGGGTATTCTACCTTCATAACCGGCTTCATGTGTAGAGTTTCAAAATGGCGGATTATGGGTATTCTACCTTTATAACCGGCTTCATGTGTAGAGTTTCAAAATGGCGGATTATGGGTATTCTACCTTCATAACCGGCTTCATATGTAGAGTTTCAAAATGGCGGATTATGGGTATTCTACCTTAATAACCGGCTTCATGTGTAGAGTTTCAAAATGGCGGATTATGGGTATTCTACCTTTATAACCGGCTTCATGTGTAGAGTTTCAAAATGGCGGATTGTGGGTATTCTACCTTCATAACCGCCTTCATGTGTAGAGTTTCAAAATGGCGGATTATGGGTATTCTACCTTTATAACCGGCTTCATGTGTAGAGTTTCAAAATGGCGGAGTGTGGGTATTCTACCTTTATAAAAAACAATTGTGAGGAGATTCGTTTAACAGCACTTTTAACTATGTTCGTGCATCGTTGATGTTTGCTTCAAACCAACATTCCGTTTATTTCAATATTGAAACAAGCAATGTTGAAAAGTAACACAGCATTGGAATTTTCTCTTCCAGACGCTTCCAATGACGTGTCACATTACAATATTGTACTTTTACTTATGCAACTATCCACGTTCATCAGTTCCAACTTACGGCAAATCGTGGGTTCAAAGCAAGACCATAGTAAGTGCTTTACAAACATGAAGCTCTTACTATAGTCTTGCATTGAACCCTCAAAATGTTTTCCGTATTTTGTTTAGTAAAACGATAACCCGGGTATGTTATTCGATGCCGGGGAAGCAAAGAGGCTAATTGTCACAATCTTATCAACAAAGTGTAAAATATCAATAACCGTGTATCTCAAACCACGCCCCAAAACATTGGCACTAACAGATCAAGGCCATAGATCTATATTGTAGTTAACCCTTATAGTGGTGGAACCAACTTCATGCTTATGCAAACAGGTTAGATCCAGGACAGCCGCCAAGTAAATTGGCGGCTGGCCTGAAATCTAACCTGTTTGCTACCCTGAGCATCTTTCCTCGTCAAAATTAAGCAAGTATTTAAGGGTTTGGAAAGCAGGCAACATAAAAATATGTTTTTGGAAAAATACCCAGCTTTCTAAGGGTTCATAATCGTCACTGGCCTTGATTCTCAAAGGAAATGTGTCAAAATATTGACATGATATATATTCATACGCGGGTACATGCGAAAACGTCGATAATTCGGTGTTTGTACAAATTACAATTCGAGGGTTCAATGCGAGACTATGGTAAGTGCTTCGTGTTTATGAAGCACTTACCATAGTCTTGCATTGAAACCTCAAATTCTAATTCTATCGGGTAGATTAAACATTTTTTTGGTGTTGTTATACCGCCATAATAAATGAGTAGGCTTTAAATAATGGTTTTGTGATTTAGATACATATTTGCATTAAACATCCATACACTAGATTGCTCGAAGTGGAAGGGTTCTAACTTTCCTTACCCTATTTTTCCATCCACATGCTTGCGTGAAATCAGCCCTAGCTTTGTTTTACACGTAAGGATAGACGGATAATCTTGTATCAAGAAACCATCGTTAAACAAAGCATGGGAGGCTAGTGAGAAGCATCTCGCTCGACAACAGTTTACAAGTTTTACTAAATTTTATTCTCACAGCAGCATTAATGCAGATCCATGAAGCCGCCCAAGAGAACAAATCGTCAATGAATTGAGATGGTTTCCATGTGATAAAAGGATGAATTGCTCTTAAGATGAATGTCTTCTTTTGTCACTAAAGCTGTCTAAAATATAAACTGTATGGAACGTTTAAACTAATTTTGCAACTAAAACTGTCCAATATATGTACTGCATAGTTCGGTAGAGTTTCTTCTTATTTCTACTTATGTCACTAAAGTTGTCTCATATTTATATTGTATGCTGCTTTTATACGACAGGGCTGAGCAATCTACCTTTGTCACTAAAGTTGTCAAAAATATAAATGAACAGGTGCATTTAAACAGTAGATAGGAAGTAAGTGGTTAGAAAAACTCGTTTACCGTTAGCAATTATCGTTTACGTATATAAAAGAATTATGTTATTTTTCTAAAAAGGTTACGTTTAAACTTCACACAGTTCTGTCACTGCTTTGTCACCGCGCCCAAACCACACCCTAATCCATTCCCCCATGTAGCCGACGGCTCTCTATTTGGGTTCAAATCCCAATACCTCCTGTGGCGAGGGTCTAGGTGCGAATCCCCGTTAATGGCGTGGCGAAAACTGCCGGGACTAGTTCTCAAATCGACGCGAGTACTGGTTTATTATCGAGTAAACAGTGAATTCATTAAACTTCAAGCTTTCGACACAATCGATGTTAAACGATGAGTTTATAAGTAAATCTTGACGCCATCCAAATCTTATTCATATGTATTTAAATGAGTGTAGGTGAAGAAGTAAATGGTAGGGCATACGTATTCGTTATTTGCCAGCCATTTTGTGTTCTCGTTCATCAAGGCCATGTGAGAATCCGAGACTAGGCATCGTTCGTACCAATCGTTAACCATTCGGGTATTTCCGTGATTTGAGAAATACGAAAAAAAGAGAAAAATACATCTCGTATTTAAATGTAGGGTTACAGACTTTGCGTGTTCTGTCCCCGGCTTATGACTCATTTTCTATGAGCGTCCAAGTTAAATAGTTCAAACTATATGGAAGTATTGAACATCATTCAACATTTTTATTTTTGGTCGGTTATTCAAACGTAATCCTGAACTGTGATTTATTTGAGATGTACTTGTCTTTCCTTAATCAAATTAAATGACTGTTTAAGTATTGCATTTGACATTTTTGTTTGAGAACAAAAGTACAACGAAAGTAACATTGCAAGAAGAAATATGGCGGCTTCAATGTTATGTTCGAGGTGTTTTATTATGTTTAAAATCCGATGAGTTCAGGTTACGTTTGTACTTCACACATCTACCCGTCACTACAGCGTCACACCTCGCCCAAATGACCTTTCCGATTCCACCATATAGGGTTATATGTCCAGCGTTTAGTTTAATATTCATCTTTCTTTTGTATTACAGTATGTGATTCTTTTTCATCACAATTTTCTCATTTATATGTTTGCATTGCCATGTTTATGTATTTGAATGCGTTTTTATGCATTTGTATGTTGTACAATGTATTCATGTTTGACAACAAAAAACTGTGTTTAGTTTATATGTCAATTCTGCGATTCCTTTTCATTGTTCTCATTTATATGTTTGTATCGCCATGGTTATGCATTTTACAGCGTCTTTATGCTTTTGTATATTGCATTCATGTTTAAAAACAAATTATGTTTAGTTTATTTGTCAATTCTGCAATACTTTTTCATCACAAAATCACATTTTTCTCATTTTGTATGTTTGTTTTGCCATGCTAATGCATTTTTATGGATGTTAATGCATGTGTATGTTGTATTCATATTTGACAACAAACTGTGTTTAATTAACATGTCAATAACTATTCGAAACTTAAAAACTTATATATGTATGTATAACATTATCCGCCTTGAAACTATGGATGGATACATGTACCATTTTACATTGGACCTCGAGGAAAGTATTGGGTTCGGAACGCAGGGGTGCTGGATTAGATGCTCGAATGTGGCGTTCTATCTTTCGAGTATTAACTTAATCCAGTGGTACAAGCACGGGCTGGGTTTCCAGAAACCGTGATAGAGAGTGAATGAAATAAGTTGCTAGACCTTGCTCATAACCGCTGGAATGTGTACAACCTAGGTAAGAAAACGTTGTTGTTTGTGCGAATAACATTTGATCAGCACCTGTGTAATGTTTGGTGCATAGGGTGCTATTTTACTACGCGATTAAGGAAAGTTCTTACATACGTCGAATCTGATAATCATGGAAGGTATCAAAAATGAAAGTAAAATATAGAAATGTAACACATCATTGGAAGCGTCTCGAGACGATTCCAATGATGCGTTACTTTGCAATACAACGTTGCTCTATTTTGAAATAAGAAGGAAAGTTGTTTTGAAAGTACGCAAATGTTTAGGATAAAATTTGGTTTGGTTAAACGGTACATGAGTTTTGTTTCACTTTTTAATAAAGAGTTTTGTTTCTATAGACATTGGTGAACTTACAATTTGCTGCAAAACTCAAGAAGCGGGGAAACTGCTCAACATATTTTATAATGGCTGTTATACCACTCCTGTGGCAAAAGAAAAAATGATTTGCATCTGTTATTTCTGCAAAACACTTGCACACACAAAATCAAAAATTCCAAAAGGTATGCTTGATCCAATCATTGATGTCTTCGTATACTAGTTTGTGATAAATATCACACCGTAATTTCCACTATGTTGGCAAATAAAGAGTCAGAGAAAAACACCGGCGATTTAGTGAACATATGTTAATAGTTTCTCCACACCTTTCTTTTGAGCCAATTTCAATAAATCAAAAATACCGTTTGATGGCTTGATGATGACTACTTCATTCGAGTTCTAAAAGACCTCGTAATTTCCTTCCGATTCGACGCAAAGTAAATTAGATTCTCTTCGTTGTCTTTAATCAAGCATTTGATTAAGAAGAAAGAAAAATTCCTACGGCCACCGCTGTAAAACAAGTTTGGTTATCCTGTTACCAGAGTGCGCCAAGTATTAGAATCAAAATACGTTGCATCCGCTGTGAACCTAGAACAGTTAACCATAGTTCTAGATGCAACGTTTGCATCAGTTAATAACAATTCTTTCCAGGGGGGTGTTTGTGTTAAACCCTTATGGAACTGGAACCGACTTCATACTAACGAAAGCGAGTTATATCCAGGCCAGCCGCCAAGTTAATTGGCGGCTCGACAATGATCCAACCTGCTTGCTACTCTGATTACCTTTCCTCATCAAAGTTAAGCAGATAATACAAGGTTCTGGAAAGCAGAAGACGATTAAAACTCTTTTTAGAAAATTCCCAGCATTCTAAGGATTAAAGACAGAACAAAAGGATGTTGTGACAATACGAAAGTGAACCGCAACTCGGAATGTGGGGTTAATATTTATGATATTAACTCATTACCAAACAATAACGACAATGGACCACTTTGTTCAGACGACTTTAAAAAACATTGTTGGAAAAATTTTCTGCCCTATCAGATGACTGTTTTCCAATTTCATCGCATCTTGAACTGTCGTCTGCAAACTCTTTCAATTTGAGACAGTCGAGAATTTGGCATTTGGTAAAGGGTTTAGGGTCGATCACTGTATGGGGTTTGCATGGCGATAAACATATACGTCTATAATAGACTCAGATCAGCTTTTCAAACGACAACACGCCAAAAATAGGTATTTGTTAAATGTGGATTCTTTACATGATTACATAGAAGTGTACCTAGGAATAATTGCTTGTTAATGTTACTCGTTTTGGGCGAATTGTCATATTATAAGAATATGTCTGTACTATGTCGTACTATTGTTTAAACAAAACACCATTTTTACAGATCACGTTTTAAAAGGATTTGGTACACAACGAGTATGACTTAAGCAGAAAACGTGTTTGGGAAACGTATTCGGGAATGTAAATATAAAGAGTTAACAAAAGTTTCAATTTAAAAAAGTCTAATGTAATTCAAATCTTTAGCTAACGTAACTTTAAATTAAATTCGTCCTTCGCCCGAATTGTGTGTTCTTAATTCATACTTAATTCATAACGGAATTAAGAAATTAACGCATTCTTAGATGTGTTTGAATATGGATAATTGCCTATATTCACACTAGGGAATGGCTTTTAAATAGATTACCTCTTTGAAAGAGACAAAATGCCTTTCATGTTTCATCCGTTTGCCTAAATGTGCCATCCCGTCTCAGGCGGGGAGGGTCTCTTCTATTAACTCATTTTCCCATTAAAATATTTGCAATTAATCCTATTGGAAAGAAATATAAAACGATGGTTATGGAGTGATTAACGAGAAAAAAATAACATTTCAATTTTTGACTAGGTTTAAATCATCGTGATGGAAGGAGAAAGCGCTTGTAACGATTAATCTATTTTATTGTTGTTATTATTATTATCGTCATTTTATTTCAACTTTGAGCTCTTGAGTCCTCTATTGATTTGGTTAAACTCGTTGGTGTTCACTTACTTACAATAGAATGCTAAACCGCTTTAGGTGTTATTTCTTATTAACATTACAATTATTTTTCAAACGCGATTCTAATTTCTCTATAGGACAAACAAGTAATTTATCTAAGACAACAAACCTGTCTTACTTTTTACTCATTTGAAAGTTTTGGGGAAATGTTGCGACCTCAGGCATTGCTTTAAAGCGGGACCGATGTCATGTAGAAAGCCAACCTTGGCTGTCTCTTAGCCTTGTCTCTTAACCATATCATTATCTGTATGCCTTCTTTTTTTCAGTTTTTCAGACTTGCTGCCTTCCTGCCTACCTTTTCCCATGTACTTTAAAAATACCGCAGTGGTGTGTGCCAGAGTCCCGTATTCCAGACAGTTGTTGCTACAAAGACGGCTAATTCCGTTTATAAAAGTCTAAACTTATCTATTTTATATAGATTGTGAAACAAGTTCTTACAGCATAGATCAATCACTCTCGAGTCCGCTTCCTGGATACATAACCAGTAATCGCACCGAATGTGGATTAATGAAAGGTTCCAAGGCAGATCCCGCTTTTCAAAGAATTCGTACCCACGACCCTCGTGTCAAGGAGCCGACGCTCGACCCCTGGACCACTGTCCCTCCTTCCGTTTATAACACAGACTCCTTTAAAGGCGATTTTTTTCCGTTTTATTATCAGACTCCTTTTGACATGCACCACTCCACGGATTTATGCAACAGTTTTTAGATTGTCACACAGTAAATCAACCACTGTCTTGAGATGACAAGACGTCCCTTGTTTGAAGTAATCTATTTGCATTGTGAACAAGAGGAGAAGAAAAGGTGAGGTGAGAGAAATAAAGAAAACCCGCGGTGACTGGGAAATCCAGACAAAACAGAACAATTACCAGTCAATAATTCACACCCTGTGTATCAATTGTACACTGGATTACAGAAGAGCGATAAATCTTTAATTAAATCACTTTATCCAAAGCCGGTACGTTTAACTATGTCCCTCTTTACAGTTGGGCTCTGTTAAAAAAAACTTGTCATCCGCTTTAACCTTTTACCAAACGGCGAAATATCGACAGTCCCAAATTGAAAGAGTTGGCAGACGACATTTCAAATTGTAATGAAATTGAAAAATGACCTTTCATAGTGCAGAAACATCATGGGAAAAGGAGAAATTGCTCATTAAGAGCAATATCTCCTTTTCCCACGATGTTTTCCAGAGTCATCTGCAACAAACTGGTCAAATGCCGTTATTGGTTGGTAATGGGTTAAAGGTGCATGTTTGCATGTGAGACAAATTGCAAGTCAGAATCAGTTAATGTCGTCGAAACAATGGAGTCTTTGAAATGCGGTATTACAACTTATGAAAAAAAGCTACTGGGGGCAAATTGTTTTTTGAAATACGTCACTATATCTAAGTATGAATGGACGATTTGCCATGGATTTAAAAACTGTTGCAGAGGCTGAAGACATTTGAACACTACTATTTCCAATTGATTTTCTAAGGAGTGTACTATTAGATAGATTTTAACCTATTACCAAACAATAACATTTAACCACTTTATTGCAGACGACTCAGAAAAACATTGTTGGAAAAAGGAGTAAGTTCTCCTTTTCCCACAATTCTTTGTCCTCTACCAGAAGATAACTCTCCAATTTCATTTCATTTCGAAAGATCGTCTGCAAACTCTTTCAATTGGGGACAGATGAAAATTTGGCGTATGGTAAAGGGTTACGGAAAGAAAATCATCTTCCAAATGTCCTGTAAACATCTGTAGACACGCAGCTTTAACCCTAATGGTCGATCTGTACGTATGGTGTTTCGGCAAAACCTTCATTAACTCATTACCAAGTATACATGTATGTGGGAAAGCAGGCACTGGCATAGCAAACGTGTTTTACCGTTATGTTGAAAAAATACCGGAAGCATTGTGCTGACTGAACATCGAAAGGCTACTGAAATAATACTAAAAGACGGCATAATATCCCAACTTTATCAACAAGGAGCTATACCAAACCATCACAATTATAAAACTGTAACGTTTAAAAATTCGAAATCATTGAAGGAAAGTCGCAAACTGATTATGGTATCCTTTCTTAGTTATTCTGGTCCCTGACTACAAAAACATGGTCCATCCATCCTACTGTCTGTTGTTGTTTTCCATTTTTGACAAAATTAAACGTTAACCTGTGAAGATTGTTTGATTCAAGATTTAGATGCTTTTTATGTTGACAGTAATGACAAGGGCTTGCCTTTTTTCAAAGAGTCGGAAAAGTGAATATCGCTACCCTGTCGTGACGATTAACAATATAGTGGTAGAACCGACTTCTTGCTTGTGCAAACAGGTTAGACCCAGGTCAGCCGCCAAGCAAATTGGCGGCTGACCTATGATCTAACCTGTTTAGTACTATGTATACTTTTCATAAAAAAAATCAAGCATATATTAAAATTTTGGGAAAGCAGACGACACAAATATCTATTTTCAGAAGATTACCCAGCATTCGAAGGGTTAAAAACCACGCATGCAACATTGGATCGGGATTAGTGTTGACGGTCATCTTGAAACATGGTTCTGTTGAGTAAAAAATCATTGCGTTGGAATGATTATTCACTCATTGCGAATGTCTAAACTCCCCATGTTCTTTAACATATGCTTTCATATGGATCAATATGTATAAGGTAACCTTCTAAAGTCGACTTTATATTGTGGGAAACCGCTTTGCGTACATCGATCAATGTAAAATATCCATTTTAGATCCTTTTTATGAAGTCAATTTGTCAAAAGACAACTAGATTAGGAGTCAACAACAACTATTGATATATCTACAGTATTTATATCAACTCCTAAAATCTCAAACAAAGTCGAATGTATGCCCCGATGTTTTATGAATTGCTAATGCATTTGGGGACTTTTTTCTTACAATGTTCTGAATATTGCTTTTGGATACAGACGAATCAATATTAACTGTCTGTGGTGAGCAGGGTTAAATTCGCGACTATCTAACGGAAATCTTTCTTTACTCTCCATTAAATAAAATAAAATAAATTCGTGTTTAACTTACAAACGACAGGATCAGTTTTTGATGTCGATTTAATTTGGCAGAATTTTGTCAATCTTAGCGATACGTCAATAAATTTCAAATAAACCCATTACAAGATTGGGCGATTAAGCGTTCTGCCTCGATAGCCACACACAACGAAATGGAAAATCTTAAATAACGAAAAGGATTCAATCTAGACGCACGAAAAAGGAAAGCAAAAATCAAACAATTGTGTGAAATGAGACATTGCTCCACCAGAGCAATGTCTCATTTTCTCACAAAAGTTTAATTGATTCAGTTTTTCTTTAAGAAAACAAGAATTTTGGCGAGAAAAACTAATCGACAGACAAAATACGAAATAACCATACGAGAAAGAAAAAAGGGATTGATTTCTCGATCAAATGATCTATGTCGATTTGAAAGCAGCCAAGCGACACTGATGCTCTCGCTCTTCTAACTCCATCGTTTCGCCCGCCTCATTATTCGCGCATAGTAAATCAATTGACGGGGTGAAATCCGACTGAATTGGTACAGGTGTTCGAAGGCCCGGCCCCTGCCATTGAAACGGTGTCTTATGATCATCTACCCGATGCAAGGATTAAGCCCGACGAATTAAGGAATAAGAAAATCATACAAATTCTCGCCTTTTAAGTCCTTCATCCCCGAAATGCGGGTGAAAATTCGTGTGAACGTGATATGTGTGGTGAGAATTATGTTTAATATGTCCATCTTCCGCTCAAGAATGAAGATGAAATAGAAATTTCGGAACGTACTTTATCTACTTCTTCGTTTCTTTGGAAAAGAAATTCTAAATCTAGATTTTACAGTTCTACGCAATGAAACGTTATTATGTTCAGAAATACTTTTTTCTTTAAGATATGTGGGGTGCGATTCATATTTAATATGTCCATCCTCCGCTCAAGGATGAAGATGAAAAAAGAAATTTCGGAACGCTCTTTATCTACTTCTTTGTTTCCTTGTTAAAAAATTCTAAACCCAAATTCTACAGTTCTTCCCAATGAGATATTATTCGGCTCAAAGATTAGTTTCACATGCGATCCATATGTATTATGTCCATCTTCCGCTCAAGGACAAAGTTTTAAAGAATGTTTGAACGTTCTTTATCTACAATTCCGTTTCATTGAAAATGTAATCGAAATACAAACTCTATGCTTGTTCACAGGTGAACACTATTAAGCTCTAAAATACGTTTCTTATGCTCCATATGTATTATGTCCATCTTCCGCTCAAGGACAAAGATTTAGAGAAGTATCGAACGTTCTTTATCTGCTTCTTCGTTTCCTTGGAAAAGAAATTCTACATTAATATGAAAAGTTCTAAGCAATAAAACATCATTCAGCTAAAGAAATATGTTTCTTTTAGATATAGATGGGATTTAAGTCGAAGGTATCTTGACCATTAGGAAAACGAAAAACAGCATAAAAGCGGTTACGGAGTTTCAACATTCATCAACCACAAAAGCATGGTTATTTCGTCGTAGTCATATTCAAACTCACGCTGCTCGTTTATTTAAATGAAGGAATTGCCACTTTTTTGGTCCGACCATGCGTATTACTTCTGACTTTGCCAACGCCTTATTTCGACTGTCCCAAATTGAAAAAGTTTGCATACCACACTTCAAAAATGGAACGAAATTGAAAAATAATCTTTTGTTAAGAGCAATTTCTCCTTTTCCCACGATGTCTTCCAGGGTCGTCTGAAACACACTTGTCGAAGGTCGTTATTGTTTGGTAAAGGGTTAAAGTAACAGGGTCCAGACGCGACCGCAGTCGTAAGATGCGGTTTTCAAGATTATCATCTCATCTAAGAACTTTTAAATTTTGTAATAATAATCCCCTTTTATCTACCCGTCACACAAAGGAGGTTGGTACATTGATGTGTGGATTTGACTGTGGTTCCGTAATGCTATAAACTCTCTGGTCACACAAACGTAAGCGTCTAGTAAAAATGTACATTTATTTCGTTTATCAAATGAATGTTGCTGGGGATAAGACCGCGGATGGCGAATTCAAAACCATCCTTAGTAGGCGACAGTTGTACAGCGGTAGAACATCGGCATCTTGTCGCGATGGTCCCGGGTTCGATCCCCGTCAGGCGACGTGAACATTGCTGGGCTTAGCCATCAAAGCGGCGCGAGTACTGGTTTCGAATCAAAGAGGCAGTCATCCAGAGTGGATTCAATGCGCAGTAAGCTTCCGTCACAATCGATGTAAGATAAAAAAAAAAAAGTTTAAACCAAGCTTAATCTAGGATCGTCCTTTTACCTACAACCTTCATCTCGTTTCTGAATATTTTCAGATTTGTACGAATTCACTCTTTACTATAGAGCTGACGCCAAGAAGCACTGTTTCAACACCAATAACGCAATGCAAATCTTAACGAAGATCAAAATATGACTCTATACATCTTGTTTTAATTCTTATATTCCCATATTATCAATAGCTCTCATACGTTGTACGCATGTATGTTGTATGATTCTGTCTTGGAGAGAATGCAGTGAGTTTGTTGGATTGCCAGAATTTACATAGGGAGAAACGATTGGCGATAAGCTTATGAAACCTGGATACCGTCTTACCAAGCGACTAAGGGAAGATGGTTGCGTAAGTCAAAACTGATAAACATGGATTGTATGTTAAATGACAGAACACTATTGCAATGTGACACATCATTGGAAGCGTCTTGGAGAAACGATTCCAATGATGTGTTTCTTTACAATATTGCTTAGCCCAATATTAAAATGAGAGGAAATGTTAGAACGAATTCTATATATGAAATGTTTAGCGAAACGGTAACCCAGGTCCCTCCCTTATTAAACAGTTCCCCAACAGTTCGTGGTTAGATAATTTACTATATACAACAAGTATTTTCTTTTTAATTTTTTGCCTGTACCAAATAATCTCTTTCAACACCCTCCCTCCAAATTTGCGAACAAAAGAATTCATCCATCCTGCAGAGTTTAAGCTGAATGTTTGATGTACCGTGATCCGCCAACCGTATAATCGTTATTAGGTAGGCCCTGCCTCGCTCCTTCTGTGTCCTGAACCACATGTCCTGGACCACAAAGCCCCGCACACACGGGGATTGGGGAGATGCTATAGATCTTACTCTGGGTGGGGCAAGGATGCACCGGAAAGACTAGAGGGATTATCAAATCAGCTTATCGGGAAAACAAACTCGAACTTTGGTCCCTTGGAGTGTTTAGTTTGTGATTTTTTTTTTATTGATTTTTTTTTCTTTTGCTTTTAAGTCAGACAGGTGTACACGGTTGTTAAACTCCTTATCTCGAGATGTGCAATAGTGCTTATATGCACACTCCCTACTTGGTTTTCATTTTGTTCATCTAAAGTTGTTTTTTAATAAGCTTCACAAAAGAAATAGCAACCCAATCTTGGTTTTAAAGTTGTAATTATCATTAATGTATAATTCATGATTTACTGTTTATAACCATGATGGTCTCTTATAATTCAAAATTGAATGGTCATATGCATATATTTTAATGTTTCTATGCTATGTTAATGTTGTAATATGTATAGAAATGGATATGTATATGGATAAGACTTTGATAAAAGAATATATATAAATATTCAATGACTTCCCACTTAACAACACCTGACTTAAGGTAACGCGTCGCTTAACGAATGTTTGTACTGGAACCGAATATCCATTTCCAAAAGCCGTACTTCTAGGGCCCGTTTTACTAAACAGTTTACGCTTAAGATTTGCGTAAGTCTAAAACAACAAGTCCTTTTATTTCAATATTTGGCAAAGCAATATTGCAAAGTAACACATCATTGGAATCGTCTCTCCGAGACGCTTCCAATGACGTGTGACATTGCAATATTGTACTTTCATTGAAGATATTATCCCTGTTAATCAATTATGACTTACGCAAACATTTTCCGTAAGTTGTTTAGTAAAACGGGCCCCTAGAATTAAGAGCAGTTCCACAAGATGAAATATTTAAAGTCACGCCATAGGATTTACAGTAAATGTTTTCCCATTTTTTCCGCATCTCCTTTGATCGATTAACCCATTGACCACTTTGTTGCAAACGACTCTGAAAAACATTGCGGGAAAATGAGAAATTGCTCGTGACGAGCAATTTTTCTTTTTCCCCAAATGTTTTCTGTCCTATCGGAGGAATATTTCTCAACTTCATCCCCTTTTAAAATGTCGTCTGCAATCTTTTTCAATTTTTGACAGTCGAAAATTTGCGTTAAGTAAAGGGTTAAAGATACGGCTGTTAAAAAGACGGATATCCCGTAACGTAACGTAACGTAACGTACACTTCCATCGTTTGTCACAACGTCAGCCCTTGCGAATGCCAAAATGGAGATATGATAATAAATTATTATCTTCGATTCGTTTGATCACTACCATAAAGGGAAAGAGGTTAACGCAGCTGTAGCTAGAGGTTTTAAGTAAACCACTGTGACAAATGAAAACGTTTTGTTAACTCAGCCGAATCCGTCAGAAAAAAAGGAAACTTTATTATGTCAACTATCGAACGATTGGATGTTTGCATTCAGAACTGTTGATTAATCAAAATATGCCTAGTCAGTGACAATAGAACATGACTAGTTCACGGAGTCCATCGGAACACCTTACCGACAAAACATGCTGCGTTCGGGGATTACGGGAGTTCACGAAGGGCGCCGAATAGTACATCCGATTGGATTACGGAAAAACACGAGGAGTGCCGAGCGGATCGGATTACGGAAAAACACGAGGAGTGCCGACTGGTGCACTTAATCCTTCCTTTGTCGGGTTTTACGAACACTGTATTTTGGAAAGACTTTTATCTTTTATTTTTCTCCTTTTTTTTCTTATTTTCGTTGAGAGGGGATGGGCACGCTGCGCAATATGGTGTATTCTTCGACAAATAGTCCAGTCATCCTATGAAAAAAATGGACTCAACCGTCAACTAATTGCAACAGAAACGAAATCTCTTTTAAAGTTATCATGAATGTATAACTGATGACAGAAAAAAAGTCCTCCAAAATCCCTTCAGGTGAAATTGGTTAAAAACTCGTTTTATTATTGCTACTTTCAGGCCTTTTGGAATAGGCCTAAATCGCATATTTGTATATACCTACCAAAATGAAACAAAACCCCAACAATTCACACAAAAATGATGTTTTGATAAGCGGTATACTCTATCTACATGTTTATTTATCATTCACATCAGTTTGCCTGCTAAAATTGATTTATTCCTATAAATATTGTAAATTGAAAGGGGTCAACTTACCCCACCCACCCATTAAAACTAAAGATTTTTTTTTTTCATGTCAATGCATTCCTATATTATCTGGCAAAGCTTGTTCTCTTAAACTTAAATCAAAGACAAAACATACCTTTTTGTATTAGATAACTTATATATAAAGACAATCACTTAAATAAGGTACCGAAAGCCATATATGCCTATATAAGAAAAACGAAATATATGACACAAGCAATACAATATTCATGTGGTAATTTTTGACGTTTTGCATTTGTTTTGTGAACTTAAAAAACAATAAATGAAATAAAGGAAGAAACATATTGGGAAAAGCAGCAAAATTAGTACTATTATATTGCTTCTTTCTCACTATGTGCCAGCTTTTCAAAATTAAGTGTACACTCATTGAATTACACATGGAGTACACTATGCGTTAAAAAATAAGGGCACGCCTAAATTCAATATTGAGGTATCTTTAATTTCATTTTAAAACACAGACCAAATATTCAATTAAAATCAAGATCGGGTATGACCTCCACATGCAGAAATACATGCACGACATGGGGGGGGGGCATTTGTGGGGTCAGAAATTATTATCCTGGAGGACAAAGTTTTGACCAATTCTATGTGCAAATGGGACAACAACAGAACGAAAAATTTCATCAATGTGTCCATTCAGGTTTCCAGGAACAGGTACAAGTTATATTCTCCTACCGTAATAAACACCACCCCAGACCATGATGCTCCCCCACGAAAAGAAATCATGCTCCAAGACATGGTACATTTGTATCTCTCCCAACGCCGATGCTATCAGAATCGCAGACAGAAGATCGACTTATCCCAAAAGACCACATGACGCCACCGACGTATAGGCCAACCTTAATGTTGCTAGCACAACCGTAAACGATTATATCTGTTCAGCCTTGACATGATGACACCATGAAAAGGACGCATTGTACTGCTAGAAACTCGAAGTCCTGTCACGGTATGGATCTCCTGCTTTGGTTATGGTGCGGTTACGAGACAGTTGCGCAAAGCAATAATCCATTAAAGGCGATCTTGCTGGAATGTTGTTTTCCATGCCCCTCCTTATTTGAACATCACCATTCTGGTGGTGTAAAGCTGCAGGTCGTGCAATAACACTTTTTGACTTCCCAATAAACCTGGTAACATGGTTCTAGGATTCACCTTGCAACATGCCTATGCATTGTCATTTCTGAGCTTCTGAGATACTGCCATGATGGCATATTGCATTGATATGAGACTTGATTGTGTTTCATTTTTATCGTATCCAAGAATTCACGTGAGTGCACGGGCAATACATGTAATGAATACATGCTACAACACTTTATCGAATATGTTCGATTACACGGTGTCATGAGTTTGGGTTTACGGATTATGAAGAGGCAAATTCTCCCTATCCTATCTAGAAAATAGTTAACAGTAATAGGGTTCCCTTATTTTTGCATCTCAATATATTTACAGACTCCTTTTTCCATTTTGTATCGTTCTTGCACAATTTCTGCATTAGCGAAGAATGCTCCCAGACATTCCCCACTCCCTCAGGAACGGTCAAGAAGGTATGTCTACAAGAACAAGGTTTTCGGTCACATTTTGTTTTACATGAGCATTTTAATTAAAGGCAATTCACAGTATTTGATAAGAACTGCTGTTTTTGGAAGTGAACAATCTTCCTCAAGTAAAACCACCTTTTTGGTACCTACCCCTTTACTGCATTCCTTTTGTACACACTCCTTTCGAGAAGGACAATTTGAACATCCATCAAATACAAATATTGCAGGTTTGCTAATGACATCATCAGAATATGTTCCACGTACATCCGAAGGGAATCGTAAGAACAAAGCCCTATCGTCGTGTACATATTGAACTGACTCATCTAGCTATTTATTGACACTACAGCCAACCTGTGCTTATATTTTATTTATCGAGGAAGGTTTGTCAGCTAGTATATTGTGATGGCGGGAAACTACACAGCTCTTTCTTAAATATATCTCCTTCATTGTCATGCAATATATCAACCGGAGCTGTTAAACGCAAATGCGGACCAGTTTGTGCTTCTTCTCCAATTTCTCTTAACGTTAATTGAGAGTTTGGGGTTACGTAATGGCTTTAACCTATAAAACTGTATTCTGAATCGTATTTATAAACCATGTTGTTAATATTCAATTGGTCTTCTTACTTTGCACAGTCGACAATTACATAATATATACTCGTCGACCTGACACAATGTTATCAAGTGTACAGTCCGCAACGTGGATATCTATGTTTAGGTTGTCCGTATGATCTTTTTCCACCCTCGAATGACTGGTTTTTACATGCTGATCACTTGTATATTTCTGCATTGCATAATTGTAGTATGTACATACAGGAATTGACAAAAACAATTGGTTTCTCTGTGATTCTTTCAAACCATAACCACATTTTATTCTTCCTATTGTCTTAGAACTTCTAATAAGGACCTGCTCAAAAACTTGATCTGTTGAAACTATTGCCGATGCGCGATCGCTTTGACAAACTATATGGTTTCCTTCATATAAGTGAAGAAATCTGGACTCTGGAATCCGTCAGAAAAAAAGGAAACTTTATTATGTCAACTATCGAACGATTGGATGTTTGCATTCAGAACTGTTGATTAATCAAAATATGCCTAGTCAGTGACAATAGAACATGACTAGTTCACGGAGTCCATCGGAACACCTTACCGACAAAACATGCTGCGTTCGGGGATTACGGGAGTTCACGAAGGGCGCCGAATAGTACATCCGATTGGATTACGGAAAAACACGAGGAGTGCCGAGCGGATCGGATTACGGAAAAACACGAGGAGTGCCGACTGGTGCACTTAATCCTTCCTTTGTCGGGTTTTACGAACACTGTATTTTGGAAAGACTTTTATCTTTTATTTTTCTCCTTTTTTTTCTTATTTTCGTTGAGAGGGGATGGGCACGCTGCGCAATATGGTGTATTCTTCGACAAATAGTCCAGTCATCCTATGAAAAAAATGGACTCAACCGTCAACTAATTGCAACAGAAACGAAATCTCTTTTAAAGTTATCATGAATGTATAAGAGATGACAGAAAAAAAGTCCTCCAAAATCCCTTCAGGGGAAATTGGTTAAAAACTCGTTTTATTATAGCTACTTTCAGGCCTTTTGGAAAAAATCGCATATTTGTATATATCTACCAAAATGGAACAAAACCCCAAAAATTCACACAAAAATGATGTTTTGATAAGCGGTATACTCTATCTACTTGTTTATTTATCATTCACATCAGTTTGCCTTCTAGAATTGATTTATTCCTATAAATATTGTGAATTGAAAGGGGTCAACTTACCCCACCCACCCATTAAAACTAAAGATTTTTTTTTTCATGTCAATGCATTCCTATATGCTAGAATTCGATATTATCTGGCAAAGCTTGTTCTCTAAAACTTAAATCAAAGACAAAACACACCTTTTTGTATTAGATAACTTATATATAAAGACAATCACTTAAATAAGGTACCGAAATCCATATATGCCTATATAAGAAAAACGAAATATATGACACAAGCAATACAATATTCATGTGGTAATTTTTGACGTTTTGCATTTGTTTTGTGAACTTAAAAAACAATAAATGAAATAAAGGAAGAAACATATTGGGAAAAGCAGCAAAATTAGTACTATTATATTGCTTCTTTCTCACTATGTGCCAGCTTTTCAAAATTAAGTGTACACTCATTGAATTACACATGGAGTACACTATGCGTTAAAAAATAAGGGCACGCCTAAATTCAATATTGAGGTATCTTTAATTTCATTTTAAAACACAGACCAAATATTCAATTAAAATCAAGATCGGGTATGACCTCCACATGCAGAAATACATGCACGACATGGGGGGGGGGCATTTGTGGGGTCAGAAATTATTATCCTGGAGGACAAAGTTTTGACCAATTCTATGTGCAAATGGGACAACAACAGAACGAAAAATTTCATCAATGTGTCCATTCAGGTTTCCAGGAACAGGTACAAGTTATATTCTCCTACCGTAATAAACACCACCCCAGACCATGATGCTCCCCCACGAAAAGAAATCATGCTCCAAGACATGGTACATTTGTATCTCTCCCAACGCCGATGCTATCAGAATCGCAGACAGAAGATCGACTTATCCCAAAAGACCACATGACGCCACCGACGTATAGGCCAACCTTAATGTTGCTAGCACAACCGTAAACGATTATATCTGTTCAGCCTTGACATGATGACACCATGAAAAGGACGCCTTGTACTGCTAGAAACTCGAAGTCCTGTCACGGTATGGATCTCCTGCTTTGGTTATGGTGCGGTTACGAGACAGTTGCGCAAAGCAATAATCCATTAAAGGCGATCTTGCTGGAATGTTGTTTTCCATGCCCCTCCTTATTTGAACATCACCATTCTGGTGGTGTAAAGCTGCAGGTCGTGCAATAACACTTTTTGACTTCCCAATAAACCTGGTAACATGGTTCTAGGATTCACCTTGCAACATGCCTATGCATTGTCATTTCTGAGCTTCTGAGATACTGCCATGATGGCATATTGCATTGATATGAGACTTGATTGTGTTTCATTTTTATCGTATCCAAGAATTCACGTGAGTGCACGGGCGATACATGTAATGAATACATGCTACAACACTTTATCGAATATGTTCGATTACACGGTGTCATGAGTTTGGGTTTACGGATTATGAAGAGGCAAATTCTCCCTATCCTATCTAGAAAATAGTTAACAGTAATAGGGTTCCCTTATTTTTGCATCTCAATATATTTACAGACTCCCTTTTCCATTTTGTATCGTTCTTGCACAATTTCTGCATTAGCGAAGAATGCTCCCAGACATTCCCCACTCCCTCAGGAACGGTCAAGAAGGTATGTCTACAAGAACAAGGTTTTCGGTCACACTTTGTTTTACATGAGCATTTTAATTAAAGGCAATTCACAGTATTTGATAAGAACTGCTGTTTTTGGAAGTGAACAATCTTCCTCAAGTAAAACCACCTTTTTGGTACCTACCCCTTTACTGCATTCCTTTTGTACACACTCCTTTCGAGAAGGACAATTTGAACATCCATCAAATACAAATATTGCAGGTTTGCTAATGACATCATCAGAATATGTTCCACGTACATCCGAAGGGAATCGTAAGAACAAAGCCCTATCGTCGTGTACATATTGAACTGACTCATCTAGCTATTTATTGACACTACAGCCAACCTGTGCTTATATTTTATTTATCGAGGAAGGTTTGTCAGCTAGTATATTGTGATGGCGGGAAACTACACAGCTCTTTCTTAAATATATCTCCTTCATTGTCATGCAATATATCAACCGGAGCTGTTAAACGCAAATGCGGACCAGTTTGTGCTTCTTCTCCAATTTCTCTTAACGTTAATTGAGAGTTTGGGGTTACGTAATGGCTTTAACCTATAAAACTGTATTCTGAATCGTATTTATAAACCATGTTGTTAATATTCAATTGGTCTTCTTACTTTGCACAGTCGACAATTACATAATATATACTCGTCGACCTGACACAATGTTATCAAGTGTACAGTCCGCAACGTGGATATCTATGTTTAGGTTGTCCGTATGATCTTTTTCCACCCTCGAATGACTGGTTTTTACATGCTGATCACTTGTATATTTCTGCATTGCATAATTGTAGTATGTACATACAGGAATTGACAAAAACAATTGGTTTCTCTGTGATTCTTTCAAACCATAACCACATTTTATTCTTCCTATTGTCTTAGAACTTCTAATAAGGACCTGCTCAAAAACTTGATCTGTTGAAACTATTGCCGATGCGCGATCGCTTTGACAAACTATATGGTTTCCTTCATATAAGTGAAGAAATCTGGACTCTGTAGGTAATGTTTGGCTTTAGTTTGAAGATAACATAGGAAGATAACAGAGCTCTAGACTGGGGCTACATTTGTCTGATGGCTTGAATTTACAGTTCTCAGCAATACAATCGTTTGGCTTTAATAAACATGTGTAGTAGGTCAGCCATTGTTTATATATGAAACACAACTTGGAAATGCGACTTGACAAACAAATGGCTTCTTTTCAAGTTTGTCCTACATCTTTTGAAAACTACATCACCACAAACTTCTTCAACTGGTTTTTCTTCTTGCATAAGGATTTCATAAATGTTAACTAACATTAAATCATTTCATTGGGTTCAACCTCGCTAAAGGCTTCAGTATTTGTCTTTGGTTTGGAAGTCCAGGTCATGCTTTCAACTTCATGTATTGTGACTTCCTCTCAAAGCAATGCAGTATTAAAAGAGATTCCCATAAGTATTACATTTAAAAATTTATTCAGTAGGAAATGGCATCAAGTTGCTCTAGAAATAACCGTGTCATTGAACATGTGAATCACCACATTTTGAGAAATTCTGATAGTCTTGTTCTTCCATTAATTGTCCAATACAACGGAAGAAGCTCAAAATGGTATGGAATCCACAATGTTAATGTGACCTTCTTGCACTCTTGATAGTACTATCTATTTTTACCTGCAAATGGAAAATAGGTAAAAAGGCATTTATCATCACTTGTGCGTTGATTTTGTCTGCAGCATTTTTAATATTGGTACTATTCAATTAACATCACTGCAAATGAAAAATATTAAATTAAGCACAACCATACTTGCTTTATCTTTCTTTTGATTGAAGGTTGTACTTTAGCGTATTTCACCTTAATTTTCATAGTTCATACAACATATGTATTAATGATGAATAATAATTAAAAACGTTATAAGAAGAAAAAATGTGACTATAATGATATCTTTATCGTACAATAGGTTATAGTAATAAATGCACCTTCAAAGTAAATTACAATCGCCACCAGATGATAGTTGCCGACGATTTTTATCTCATCCACATTTGCTCTTCATCTTTAACCTTCAATTCGATCTATTTTGCCAAATGATTAAGAAACTAAACAAATGTAAAAATCAATTAAACAAATCATAAATAGATTTATTTCATTATTTTCAACAAAAAACATTAAGAATTAAATAATTTTAACATATGAACATGATTGATTTAATTAAGTGAGTAAGAGAAACTTGAGTTTCGTCAAATCATTATCTACAATGGCACTAATGGCCCACCGTAGTTTAAAAAAAAACCAGCTATTCCGAGGTAAATATTTTTTTATTCATTTTATATATTTGTCATTGTAAGGTGCATTTTTGTCATTTTATTCATGTTTAAAGATATATTTGAGTGTGAATGGTCATAAAATCGATGTTTTGGGCGTAATCAAACAAAACAAACACTTTTTAAATTACCCACGAAAACCCATTACAAAGCATTCTGCAGGCTATTTCAAAAATAATTTTTCATCTAAAATGTAATCATGAACATACAATTATGTTTTTTATCAGACAAGGGCATATATAAATGATAATAAGCTCAACTTACCCTTTCATGAGACTTTCAACATCAAATTGACCTCGAATTTTACCGATGACAGTTCACGCTATGTACTTTTCTATGGTGGTACCTTCGAACCGTGCACTTTTCAAAAAGTTTAAATGCATTTTTCAGTATTTTCCCCTGGTGGGATTTCTGAGGACTTTTTATATGTTATAAAGGAAGTGTGCAGCTATAATAAAATCACAAATTTGTTTCTGTTGCAATTAGTTGTGGGTTGACTTACAGATTGACTGGACTAAAAGGAGAAGAGGGAACGCAAAAAGCATAGTGTTATTGTTTATGCTATGTTCGACTTTCTGTTACCGGACTGAAAAGTAACTTTCTCGGAAAACATGTAACTTGTTTTCATCATATAAGCTAGTGTTCATAGCATTGAAACTTGGAAAACCCTCCGCGTCTTTAACCCAATACAACCCAATTCAGCTCATAAAAATATTCATAAAATAAAAGTTAAATCAAGCTAAACAATTAATTTCAATAACATTTACATGTCATTGCTACATACATATATACATTTACATGCACAAACTATGTCTGATTATGATTAAGTGAAGTTTGACGAAAGCAATTGTTTCTGTTCTTCATCACTGTGATTGGCTGAACCTTTCAATTTAAACCACCCCATTCGAAAGAATGTCTTTTATATGTTGTCTGCGTTTTCATATGACGCAATATCATTAGTAGGTACGCTGATGTATGAAATATTAAAGATTTTTAGAGCCATTCATAAATTTACATTTGAAACAAAAATATGATATATTCCCTAAGAAATGTTGTAATGATAGAAACTATATAAAACTTATAACTGCTAACTGTAATAACATTACGGCTGTACGATCTAGGAACTTTGCACCTGTGATTTGATTTTATCATTTCCCTCATAAACACATGATTTATTACGTCACATACAGTAGGCGAATCGGGAATCCACTGTTATTCTTATTTTTATTCTTATCTTATTTGTTTAACATCGATTGCGTAGGAGGCTAGAAGCCTGTTGAATTCACACTCGATGACTTCTTCCTTGATACTAAACCAGTACTCGCGCCGTTTTGTGGGTTGGTCCCGGCAATTCTCACCGCGTCTATTGGATCGAACCTGAGACCATCAGTACAAGAGGTCGGCGCTCTACCTCTGCAGCACTATCGCACGCGTTATGAAATAAAGAGTTGAAAGTTTCAGCAAATTCTGCTTTGCAAAAGTGGTGTATTTAAGAAATATAACACCGAACATTAACAAGAAAGACAAAAAGTGGGGTTTATTTCTATGTCTTTTCATTTAATATTTCATTCATCTATTTTATCTAGAAATTTGAGTTATCGCCTGATTTAGCTATCACTATTTGCAAGAATGGACTGACTTCATCAGGTTCACGTCGTTCATCATAACTTGGATTATCCAAACCATAGCTGTGTTACATGAAATATCTACGTTTGGATATAAGTTTAAATTAGTACAAATGTAATATTAGGGGGCAGGTAATCCAGACTATGGATATACTCCTTCACACACGTGTTTTTTTCTGTCGTCCGAAAACAGATCGCAGTTTGGTTCGATTAGGAGTTATATCGGATGAATTACATTTCTTATGTTGTTTGCCAAATATATGATGATTTAAGAAAAAGAACTGTCTAAACATGTAATACTATTTACGCCCATGTATGGAAAAATGGTGCAAATGTTCTAAACAAAAAGTACAAAGGCACTTTAAGACTTAGCTAAATATATCAAATAGGTTTTGAAATTAGAAATTACTTAATCAATACGATCTACTAAGAATACATTGTAACCACTACAATTATAAACAATGACTCTTTCTTCAAGAATGTTAGGTTATCGTCACAAAGTATTGTTGAAATTTATTACTACATGCATGTTTGTATATGACTAGAATCTGTATACGATTACGTCAATAAAATTTCTACCTTCTTTTTCTGACATTTTTCGTTAATTTATGTTTTTGGTCGTCTGCTGTTGCTTTATAAGTTTGGACCATTCAATTAGTCACTTAATAGTTTAAACTTATATATTTTACATCGATTGTGAAGTAACATTGAAACTTATCAAATTCACTTTAGATTACTGCTTCCTGAATAGTAAACGTAGGGTAGTCCCTGCAGGTTTTACCTCGCTTTACGGAGATCGAACTTTGAACCCTCGGAACAAGAGGCCGACGCTCGACCACTGCACCACTGTCGCCAATTCCATTATAACCCTTTTCCTAAACAAAAACGACATTTGACCACTTTGTTGCAGACGACTTTAGAAAACATTGTTGGAAAAGAAGAAATTGCTCATAACGAGCAATTTTTCCTTTTCCCAGAAAATTATTGTCCAATTTCATCACATTTTGAAATGCCGTCTGCAAACTCTTTCAATTTGGGACAGTCGACAATTTTTTGTTTGGGAAAGGGTTAAGGGAATGTGATTAACCCTGCATCGTGCTTACACATATTATCGCACTAACTATACAGGGGCCCGTTTTACTAAACAACTTACGGAAAATGTTTGCGTAAGTCAAAATTGATTAACATGGATAGTATCTTCAAAGAACGTACACTATTGCAATGTGACACCTCATTGGAAGCGTCTCGGAGAGACGATTCCAATGATGTGTTACTTTGCAATATTGCTTTGCCAAATATTGAAATAAAAGGACTTGTTGTTTTAGACTTACGCAAATCTTAAGCGTAAACTGTTTAGTAAAACGGGCCCCAGGACTCGTCAATCTTTTAATTATCTTTCTGATTTCTGATTTTCTTTTCTTGTTTGTCCGTTTTGTTTTTGGAAACAATGGGGACAAAAGGCTCTTACAATCCATCTTATCTGTATATTCGGTTTCTAGACTAGTTGCTATATACAAAAAATACTGGTCAGTTGTTTGGCCAGTTGCTTTGGGTGACTATCAAACCTTTCGAAGTGATTCGGAGAGAGTCCCAGATACCTTCGTGTGGGTTTTGTTGTACACGTATATTTTGTTACTATAGCATTCTATATTTATGTGTTCAGATGTACATCTATATGTCTTACATAATATTATATGTGCTTATATATTCTCACTTGCATATACACGTATGAATTTGTGTTACTATGATCAAAGAAAGTGACTTTTCTGCCCGGGGGGCCGGGTGTTACGAACTGTATTATGATAACCATTTGACTAAAGTGTATACACATGTAACTATGATAAATGACTTAATCACTGTACACTTCCACGTCTCCAGGGAAACTCGTAGCAGACGATATCTTAATCAAACATTGAGGTAACAAGAATATTCTTTATATCATAATGATTGTTTGATTAGTAATAGGATAAAATTGTTATGAAAAATATCGTGGTTATGGAAGTCTAAGGAACATGTACTATGGCGCCAAAGAGTTAGCTCTGTACATTAATGGAACACAAACAAAGGAACAAACGAACAAACAACAACAAAGCCTGATTTATGACAAAACATTCATAGTGGTTTTCTGCTAAGGTTAAAGACTTTGTTTGGAAAGAGATGACATAATTTCCTTTTCACACGAGATTGTCCTTGCTTGCAGATGACCACCGTCAATTCATGTATACGCATTTCAGATGTTGTCTGCCGACCTGAATCTAACCTTTAGGCAAAAGTATGAAGTTAGTTCAAACAATGTAAGGGTTTAAAAGGAATATTTCCTTTACGAACAATTTATCATATTTCCATGAATAAGAACACCTACGTTATTCTATTTCTAGTCAAAATGTCGTCTGTATACTCTATCAGTTTTAGACAATTAGATGAATAGTATCATTTTCATCATATACGCACATGTTTTTGTTTTGTCCTGGTTTTACCCTTTTTTAATCCTCCTCATTGAATCGGGGTGAGTCAAAAACAATTGTGATAAAAAGAGAAAACACTCGAGACGAGATTCGTCTTTTTCTTCCCAGTACGGAAAAAAAGAATTTTTCGTATACTTTACATTTGTTGTCTCCATTTGCTATTGATTTGGAAGCGTCCAAAATTTCGAATGGGGGAATGGCTTAAACAAACGAAACACCGTCCTTGTTTCTAAGCACCTGCTCGAAAGTTTTGAAATACGATAAGTCTTGTGATCATACAATGACGTCATCGTTCACGATGACATTCCAAGATCCACTTGTTTTAACCCTTTCCAAAACAATAACGACATTTGACCTCTTTGTTGCAGACGACTTTAGAAAACATTGTGGGAAAAGGAGAAATTGCTCGTAACGAGCAATTTTTCCTTTTCCCACAAAGTGTTCTGCCCTATCAGAAGATTATTTTCCAATTTCATCACATTTTGAAATGTCGTCTGCAAACTCTTTCAATTTGGGACGGTCGAAAGTTTGTTGTTTGGGAAAGGGTTAAACGTTCTTCTTTTCTTCTGACTTTGGAACCGTTCAACTGGAAACAAATACATTTGTTACTTATCTATGCTATATTTGGTTATAATCTTGACATGCCATTGTATAAGGTTTCACAGGGGGATTCCGTCAGTGCTAGTAATAGAAACAAGGCTTGTCTTACAGCGTACGGTTCCACCCTACTAGTTCTGGTTTTACTATATTTGTATTTGTGTTGTTTCCTTAAACCCTTTCCCAAACAATAACGGCATTTGACGGCCTTGTCGCAGACGACTTAAGAAAACATTGTGGAAAAAGGAGAAATTGCTCGTAACGAGCAATTTTTCCTTTTCCCACAAGGTTTTATGCTCTTTCTGAAGATTATTGTTCAATTTCATCACATTTCAAAATGTCGTCTACAACATCTTTCAATTTAAGACAGCCGAAAAGTTGGCGTCTGGGAAATGGTTAAACAATTGGAACAATTGAAATTCCAATCGAATTACGCGCACGCTAATTCCGGCTAATTGCTACAACCCGTCTCGGTTTACATAAACAAAGTCTTTTTCACCCTTTCTGTAGGGCGTTTTCGCATATTGAGTCTACTATAAGTTCCATATGTCAAAGGTTTAATTCGTTCGATTGAAAACGAAACTGTTTCAATCTGAAGATAAGATTCACAGAACGAAAAAGACGAGCGCGAATCTATCCTGTTTGCGTCATTTGACATTTGACTCCGATCTATTTAGTCTCTTTCTTTTGTCGCTTCTTAAGCCATTATTTCACACCATAGACTGCGTAGTAACAGGTTGCAAGAGTATTCTTTCTGTTTTTTTTTTTGTTTTTTTTGTCGCGTTTACGACCTTTGAGATGACCGATAGCTCTGACATCTCATTGGTCCATATTCGACTTAGTCGGATATGGACCAATGAGAGGTCATAATTATCAATCCAATTCAAATTCAACTTTTCCATGGCAAAAACCAGCATATGAATGTCTTTGGTTCATTTTATTTTACACCAGATATTCAGTGCTTTAATTCGGTTCGATTTCTTGTATGGAAATCTTAGTTGTTTCAAGTATTTGATTAAAATCAAACAAATATCGGTACCGGGACTTGAACCATTGCGAAGAGGGGCCATGGCATTTCAACTTCCATAGTCTTACCGCAAGGGTCCGAAGGATACAAAGTATACGTATCCGAAATTGACCAGCAAATCCGGACAGTATTTTACTTAAAGTCTAATCATTGAATAGCTCTTTGCTATCGACTGCGTTGTGAATTACGTGCAAAGAAAACATTGCACCACGGTTATTGGTGGGCAAATAGTGTTGGATGAGTCTTTCCGAGATTGGGTGAAATAGAAAAAAAAACTTTCCGTTTTCATTTTTTACTTTTTTTTTTTTTTCAATTATTTTACATTTCACTACCAACAGAAGGTCACAAAAGTTCACACTATAGTTTTTTATCGACTACGAAAAACCATATCACATTTCTTTAGGAGTAGTATCCTATATGCGTTCTCTTTATAAGAGACTGTATTGTATTTCACGCACTTGAAGTCGATACCGCTTAAAAGTCCCGGTTTTTATAGTGCTTCATAAGTTCAAACAGAAAACAAACAATGTTTCAAATACATTAACACTTCATTGTTGTGATTTTTATCTTATTTTAAATCAATAACTGTTCAAGAATATGGTCTTCCCGTGACCATTTTCCTTTTGACTGGTATGTTTATTTATAGGTTGATTAATTGATTGGTAATTTGATGGATTGAATCATTGATTATTCTATTTAGATCTATCATTGGTACTCTTTCGTTTATCATGCTTCAATTTCTGCAATGATTGCTCTTCAAAGCTCAATATCCTTTATAAAATATGCTGTTTTAAATAGATGTCATTACACATAACATTCTGTTGATATGAGGAACAATGGCATTACGTCTTTTTAATCTAAGATTTACACGAACTTAATGAAACAAAACTGACTTCTATTTTCTTTGTAAATTGATTATGAAGGCTTTTCAAAGCGTCAACATTACTTAAGTTATGTTGCAATGCCTGACTCTTAGTGTTGGATAATGACCCCATACTCAACTAACCATAATGGCTAATTAAGCCGTGTGGAACCATCGTCATTTCATAAGTCAGTGGGAAAACTGCCTCTAGTGAAAAGCTAAAATCCTTCAACGAGAGTTTGAACCACAGAGGCTTTTCCTCGTTTTATTATATTTTAACATGGAAAGAACCCCATCATTTCCTCCAAAATAGGCTGGTCCTTGCTTTTAGATTCTTAATGAAGACATTTCTTAGTTTTACTTTAAACTTACATGTATTTATTTTACATCGATTGTGATGAAAGCTTAAAGCTTATCAAATTCACTCTCAAAGACTGCTTCCTGGATACTACACCAGTACTCCCAACGATTTGTGCGCAAGTCCCAGCAATTTACATCTCGCCTATCGGGCATCGAACCCGTGACCCTTAGTACAAGAGACCAACACCGCACCGATGTCGCCTCAAGACATTTCTTGAGGACAAACGCACTCACCGATACCTGATAAACGGGCTTATCAGTTACACTTACCGTTTTCACGACAACAAAGAAAAAATAGATGATAAAACATGTTCTCTAGTCTGAACTTGTTTACTTTAAGTCGATTGTGGCCGTAGCCCGAAGCTTATTCAAATTACTCTCGATAATTGCTTCCTGGATATGAGACCACTACGCGCGCCGGTTTGTGGGTTAGAAGGCATGGCAATTCCATGTCACAAGAAATTGGGATCGAACCCAGGGACCGTCGGTACTATGACCGACACTCTACCACTGAACCAATGTCGTCCACACATGAGACCGTTGCGTTCGAACAGACTGCTATGTATAAAGTGATGAGTATCATTGCTTCTTGTTCCATTGCATATTCATATTCTGTTCTTTATAATTATTTTAATGTTAATAAAGTGACATATAGACCAACCTGGCTTGGTTTTGTATTGTTATATATTTACTTAATGTTTATGCTTAACACGTGTCACTATAAAAAATCAAAAATTCGTTCGTTCGCTATGGTGTGAGACTGTCTTGTGACAAGTTTCATCAGACGTATTCCTACCATGGATATTAATCCATAAATGGCCTTTCAATAACCCATGTGTGACGTTAGGCATGCCCTGTCGTCGTCCTATAACGCAGCTCCGGGGTGACGCCATTATCCCCCGTCATCAACTTCGAGAAATAAATTAAATCATTTATTTATCTATTTTTCATGTCATGATCTATTCATAACAACTAAGAGGAGTTTTTACTATATTGTCTTATGAAAATAAAACACCAAGTATTTACCAGGCTCACTGCTTTTCCTTATATGAACAACATGCTAGATATGGGGCTGGCACAGTTCAGTGTTGTTCATACGATGTCTTATGTATATGAAATATGGTATTCTAAACTGTTCACAAAGGTTCCAAGGTTTAAAAAGGTCTTGTGAAAATGGTCTTTGATCTTATTGAACATTAAGACTTTTTTATCAAAAACATTTTCTAATCCACATCATCCCCAACCGCATGTTATACCAAAATGCCATACTTCATTTTTAACTAAGAAACTGCGATATTTCGGTTTTCATGAGGATTCTGAACGTCGTAAGTATGAGTTGGTAACCTGTATGTTGAGATTGTTATATACGTCATCATCTCTAGGGATGAGGGTTCTTCTTGGAAAAAGTTTATCTCGCTTTAAGTGTCTGTGTTGCCCTAAAAGCATAGAAATACGAAACCAGGGAGTGGGTCAAAGCCCGGAACTGTGTCAGGTCAGGCAGACTTTAGTACCCCACACCATCCGAAAAAGGAACGAATCTTTGAACAAGGCTGACACGTTGTAGATGCTACATGTTGCACATATTTCGCATTGCTTCTTAGATTTAACACGACAGGCATACAAGAAATATGTTTGTATCAAAACGTATCATGACAAGAAGAAAAATGGTGATGGTGGCAAATGAAAAACGAAATGACACCGATGACGGTGTTGGTGATTATGTGTATGACGGTTTCAAAGAGAACCTCTTTTCTGACAAAAAAGTGCCGGACGTACCGCATGCATCATTTTATTCAATATAAGCAAAGCTTATAATTTTTCAAATACAATTAAGCTGTGCTCTGCAAGTCAGTTTTACAACAGAATAAAAATGAATTGTGCTTAAGTTGCTTAATAGTTTTCGAAATTTACTTGACGACTGGCCTGCGATCCAACCTGTTTGCATAGGCACGAAGTCGGTTCCAGCACCGTAAGGTTTTACCGGATCACATCCAGGCATTTTCAGCTCACTCGGAACGTCTTTGGTCTGTCCGCCTACGGTGTCTAGGACCGGCGTTATCTAATCAACAGTCAAGACATTTGTAAACATCCCTCGGAATTTTTCCTTGTGAGGTTGACGTCATAGAACGGGGTTTGCATCATTTCCGCCATTGTCTTCTTGGAAACGGCTTCGGTAGTCGAGTATTAATCCCTAGAATACTGGGTAATGTCTAAGATTATATTTTCGTGTCGTCTGCTTTACAAAATCTTAAATATCCGCTTAATTTTGTTGAGGAAAGATACACAGAGTAGCAAATAGGTTAGATCACAAGCCAATCGCCAATTAACTTTGCGGCTGGTCAGGATCTAACCTGTTTGCATAAGCATGAAGTCGTTCAAGCACTATTAAGGTTGAGAATCACATGGCCCCTCTCCGCGTGGGTTCAAATCCTGAGAGGGATATGGATTTTAATGAGAGGCAGTCTCCCGACTGACTTACGGAATGCCGATGATTCTACCCGACTTTATCAGCCTTTATTGGCAGTTGAGTATGGGGTCTTCCTCCATCATTAAGAGTGGGGCATCGCTACATAGCTGAAATAATGTTGATGTGATGTAAAACCCATATAAAAAAGTTAAGGTTGAGATGATAACCAACAATCAAATATTTTCTTCTTCAAGTTTCACAGCATATGGTTCATTTTGTTCCTCATTTGGACGTCAAAGTCACAAATGATAGATGATTAAGTCTTTCGGGTGAAAAGCAGCGGCAACACATGGAAACATGAGCCTTAGGGAATCGGACTTAACTTTTAAAAGCCGTTTAACATTAAAGATTAATACCGACCTGTAATGTTGCGTAGCTTGACCTGCATGCAACATTTCATTCTCAGCCAAGTACCAAAATTTGGGGTGTACCAGTAAGAGGGCAAAAGTGTTGTTCTCTGATACAGTCACGTGGTTTGAAATTGGCAGGTAATCGAATTGATTAATGGCGCCCACAGAGCCAGTTGAGTATGGGGTCTTCCTCCATCATTAAGAGTGGGGCATCGCTACATAGCTGAAATAATGTTGATGTGATGTAAAACCCATATAAAAAAGTTAAGGTTGAGATGATCACCAACAATCAAATATTTTCTTCTTCAAGTTTCACAGCATATGGTTCATTTTGTTCCTCATTTGGACGTCAAAGTCACAAATGATAGATGATTAAGTCTTTCGGGTGATAAGCAGCGGCAACACATGGAAACATGAGCCTTAGGGAATCGGACTTAACTTTTTAAATCCGTTTAACATTAAAGATTAATACCGACCTGTAATGTTGCGTAGCTTGACCTGCATGCAACATTTCATTCTCAGCCAAGTACCAAAATTTGGGGTGTACCAGTAAGAGGGCAAAAGTGTTGTTCTCTGATACAGTCACGTGGTTTGAAATTGGCAGGTAATCGAATTGATTAATGGCGCCCACAGAGCCAATAGCTATCCTTCTGCTTTGCTGTAGCATGAATGTACTCTTAAGTCGGATATCGGTTAATTGTTTGTCTTCAAAAAGAAGTTGATCAAAAACACGTTGATTCTACTAACGATATTTGTCTTCGTTTTGTCTTCCATGTTGACATTGTAAGCCCGTTGCAGGAATTCAGCCACGCAGAATGGCCGCCATATACGTCACAGCGGTTTGAAATGTTTGACAAGCACTCGGCGATTAAAAGTCGCTCTGATCTGATTGGTCAAGCGCCTTCAGTATGACGTCATTACGCCCCCTGTTCCTGGTTACCTAGACGCTGCATTGAATTAGGTTGGATGTGCAAACTGTTTGTTAGTCAACAAACATTCGATGGCTGTTAAAACCACGTATGTTTACGCTAAGATTAGCGATTTCCGATTGGACGGGACGCAAGGAGTGTGTAACCCTTTACCAAGGAGCTCTGGGATAATACGATTAATCGAATTAATACGTCTTTTGCTGTTTTATTGGAAAATGGGTAAATGCTCATATGAAAGAACAATCTATTAATTTTTTACAATGATAATGATTCTAGTAGCACGCCTTCTAACAACATGGGTTGGTTTTTAGTTGTCGTCTACAAGCTCTTTCAATTTCGGGCCATTACAAACGTTTCGTCTGGTGATGATCCCTTAACACCATAAAACTCCATTTCGTCGTATCTGCTGCAGAATACTTTAGAAACAACAGTGACTAAAGACAAATTGCTCATTTATTGAACAATAAACATTTATTTCAATTGCCTTCACCAAATAGTATGGCAGACACGAATGCTTGGATAGCTACATTTGTCGTCTGATGTTGCTTTCAATTAGGACCAGGTCCAATATTGCATATGGAGGAATGGGTAACATAACATAGCTGACGGCTTCTGGAATGCCATCGTATTCCAAGTCGAGTACACAATGACGCACACACTGTCAAAAGTCGGAAGCCAACGCATGTTTGACCAATGTTGGGTCTGCTAAAGTTGTTCTAACCCTCTACCAAACGCCAAATTTTCGACTGTCCCAAATTGAAAGAGTTTACAGACGACATTTCAAATTGTGATTGAATTGAAAAATAATCTTCTGATTTGTTAGAAAATAGTGTGGGAAAAGTAGAAATCGCCTAAGAGCAATTCTCCTTTTCCCACAACGTTTTCTAAAGTCGTCTGCAACAAACTGGTCAAATGTCATTAACGCTTGGTAATGGGTTAAGACAGGACGTCATCCAAATTCCTAACAGTAATCTCCACTTGCCACGCTGCTAGCAACCCCAGAAAGGGAGATCAATGTGGAAAGTTTAGACGTCATCTTCAACTCCCCCATGATACATTGAGACCCAAGCACCCTTCCCCTAAATAACCTGACTGTGTTAAATCATTTTAATATTATTATATTATTTTGTATTATAATGCTAGAAAGTACCAGTCTCACCTAGAAGTGGTCAACAAAACGGGAATTAATTGCGGGAAAATAAGACGTTGCTCAACATGAAACAATATTGCCTATACATAATTGTACAAAAGAGATCAAAAATACATCGATGTTATCTGAAACAAACGAACAACATTGTATTGTGTGACGCCTCTACAAGACGCCTCAAATGACATGTGGCATTCCAATATTGCTTCTCTGAATAACGAAATAAGAAGGGGATTGCCGTTTTGACCTTACACAAATTCTAAGCATATATATCGTTTAGTAAACCACTAGTCTGTCTTTATGTTCATTATAATGATTTTATCATGATATCTCTATCTTGACAGACATTTTTAACACTTTCGCACAATGGCGGCCTCATATCGGATCTCCCATGGTTTTGCATGCGTTTTTGTATGATAGAGAACCGGGGTAAAATATCCAAGCAGCGTTGAGTACAACACATGAAGTGTCTTCTAAATATAATAAAAAAAATAATCCTTAGGCGATGTAAATCCAAATAAAACAAACAAAACAAATGAATCATTTCGATCAGTCAAATAAGGAAAACGGATTGTTATGGGGGTCTTTGGGGTTAATCTGTCAAATTCCTCAAATAGTGAAAACATGCCCCAGCAATGTTAAAGGCGGGTATTAAATATCACGCAATGGTGCGTGTTCAAGGCTAATCGCTGATCTCTATCTAACGGGGGAAGAACACCTGTTATCCGACAAATATCTTCCGAGACACTCACTCACTTAGTATGTAAGCTAGTATTCACTCTCCGTCCTTCATATTTCGGTTGACAAATTTCTTCGCTGCCAAAAGAATTTCGTTGTGGTATTTTGTTGTTGCTCTTGTTCTTGTTCTTGTTCTTGTATTTCAATCAAATTACAAACAGGAGAGGTACTGGTAAGGATATATGATACGTTGACGTTTGAACTGTTGTCATGATATAACCAACATTAAGCGGAAACAGCGATTAACCACTTACAAACATATCTAACGTCAGCGCAAAATATTTCCGAACTGGTGTTATTTGAGACACTGTAATCACTCGATTACGGAATTCATGCTTATGCAAACAGGTTAGATCCAGGCCAGCCACCAAGACAATTGGCGGCTGGCCTGTGATCTAACCTGTTTGCTACTTTGAGCACCTTCCTCATCAAAATAAAGCAGATATGTATGGTTTTGCAAAATTACCCAGCATTCTAAAGGTTAAAGATAGGAAGTTCCCATATATCTGTTGACAGCAGTTGATGCGTCACTCAGAGCTGTCAAACCAATAAAGTGTAATTGAAGCTAAAACACAAACCGCAATTAACTAAAGACCGGTGAAAGTTTACTCATACCCCCACGTAATGCAAAGACACCTGCGAAAACCGGTACCATACTCGATTGCACATGCGTATCAGTGATTATGTACAGTATCATGTTCTGTGGTGCCAACAGCATCAGTTTATGGTGCTGACAATGTAGCAGTTTACAATGTCAGCTTGTATCAGACCGGATGGATTGCAATGGTATCATCGAAGCTAAAAAAAACGCAATAAACTAAAGACCGGTGAAAGTCTCCACATCCTCACGTCATCCCAAGACACATGAGAAAAGCGGCGCCGTACTGGTTCGCACATGCTTAACCGTCATGACAGTATCATGTTCTGCGATATCAACAGCGCTAGTTAATGCTGCTGACAACATGGAAGTTTAGATTGTCAGCTTGTTTCAGATCTAATGGTCGCCAATGCGCAGTCTAAGCTAAAAATCTGCAATTGAATAAGATCCGGTGAATGTTTACTCATTAACGCGTTATTCAAAGACACCAGCGAAAAGCGGAATCATACTGGTTCGCACATGCTTATCAGTGATTATGTAAAGTATCATGTTCTGTAGTGCCAACAGCATCAGCATCAAATAATGGCGCTATCATCGTCGCAGTTTACATAGTCAGCATAGATCAGGCCCGGTGGTCTACTATGGCACCATACAAGCTAATAACCGCAATTAACAAAAGACCGGTAAATGTTTACTCATCCCCCACGTAACGCAAAGACACCTGCGAAAACCGGCACCGTACCGGTTCGCACTTGCCTATCCGTGATTACAGTTTCATGTTCTGCGATGCCAACAGCATCAGTTTATGCTGCTGACACCATGGCAGTTGACAATGCCAGCTTGGATCAGACCGGACGGTCTGCTACCATCCAATCCAAGTAGATGACTATGTATTCTAGTTTTCGTTATGCATAGACCTTTGATTTTAATTACCTAGGCCATCGGCCCTTTACACCGATTAACGCAATGTACAAAAGATCAATGGATAGATATATCTTATTTCTTTCATTAGAATTGAAAAGAAGCTATACCACGCTATAGGATTGAAATGCATGTTAATTCATTTATACACACTATAAGAAATGAAAACGGTCCACTTTGCTGCCAATGACTGCACTCCAGTCTGTATCATATAACAGTTCAGCTGTTGTGCAGTTTTAAGTAACTAATTGTCAACTCCCAGAATTCCTCAATAGATACACCAAAGTGGGGGGCATTGTGGCATAAAGGATAAAACGTTAATACCAATATGATTTATGTTATTTTTATGTTATGCTTTGTTTAACATCTGGTCACCCGCAAAAACACCTGCAAGCCCCGTTATACCCTCATAATTAACCCTTGTGGTGCTGGAACCGACTTCATATTTATACAAAAAGGTTAGATCATGTCCAGCCGTCAAGTAAACTGACAGCTGGCCTGCTATCTTACATCTTTGCTACTCTGAGCATCTTTCCTTATCAAAATCAAGCATATATTTAAGGTTTTTGAAAGCAGTCGACACATAAATATTTTTTTAGAAAAGTACCCAGCATTTTAAGGGTTATAGCACAAACAGAAGTATACGTCGATGCACCTTGGCCGCACCACAGAAACTTCTATCGTTGCGCATGCTCGTATGGTAAGCTAGCTGTTCACCGCAAAGACCTTACTGGGAGGGCATAACACACAAAATGTTCTGTAAGATCTTTATCAATAATTTCAACCATTTCGCTTTTCATTGAAAATCTAAAATGTCATTCTCAACAGGCAAAACATGCAATAATGATAAATGATATAATTCTTTGTACATACTATGTTTAATGTGACTATGCATCATGTTGTTGTTTAAAAAAACCTATGTGTTGTTCTGTTTAGTTCTTGTCTAATAAAAGATAAAAAGGGAACAGTGTGCAAAATGTAGAATGTGTACTTAAATAGATATTTCCTAAATCAAGGTATGCAAAAGGAGTCGAAATAATGCGTATCAATTTTGGCTGACTTCCCAGAACTGTCGTTCCAAGAGGCATGTTTACACTGGTATCTTACTTTGTTACTCTTTTTGCGATGATACTTTTCTTTCTGTTTTTAATCTTTGACTTGCACGTAACAGCAGTGTCTTTCTGCGAGACATAAACATTAAATTTCGTATCCTGCTTTGCTTTCCTTTTGCGATAATTTTTTTTCTTTAATCTTTGAATTGATATCACAACTTTTCAATGAACACTGGTCCAATAGAGCAAAACCTATCCCAATTCTTAATGTTATAACTTCTGTTTTCAAAAACATGTTGCACGTGTTAGGGGATAAGTTTGAGTCATTTGAATTCCAGTAATTAAACAAAATGTGCAACTTCACGGTAAAATAGAAAGGAAAAGCTAACCACAGTAAACTCAAGTGAGGTCCTATTCATTAGCTAATGATTGGGTATAAAACCGCGGTATTTGAAGTCGCGTTTCACCGTTATGGTTACAACCGTCATTTTAAGTTCCGTGTATTCAGATATCAAGCGATTTTTAATGAGAGGGGTCATTGTTTTGTCTTTTTGTTTCTGGGTTTTATTTCATATTATTTATTAACACTGAGTTGATGTTCTAAAACAAAACTAAACAAAGTCATCGAAAATGTTGTAACTGAAAATTAAAGGTTTTACGTGTGAAATGCTATCCTTAATTGCCTTGATAGGCTTACTTTGTTTATGTGGCAGCTTTCTGTTTTGGTTTTCTCTGCTGTAGAAACATTAATAGATATACCGTAAAATGTACGTGATTTGTCTTCCTATTTCAATTGTTTATTCACGTTTATGCGTGTTTTTGTAAATGTGTTTGAACTATAGGCATATATGCTTATGTTATGCTAAATTATGTTATGATAAAAGGATCATATTCTTTCATCTTGAATATTTGTTGAAACGTATCACAGCATGTTCTATTGAAACAAATTGTTACAGAAAACTATGCTAATCATGAAAACGATATCCTTTTTTCCGTGAAACTTGAAGTTCGAACATTGACAAATGAGTACTCCCTTGGAAACAAAACATTTGTCTTTGTTCAAACATATAAGTTACTCGTCCTGGATGTGTTAGTCATGATACATATGTATGCTAAAGGTCTGCTTTGACTAATTATGTCGAGAAAACGTCAAAATAAAAAAGCGATTTGTATCACTTAATCAAATACCCGCATCTGTTGTTGTAAGATGTGCGAAAACGATGTGGTAAAGATATGAATAGCTCCTTGTGAGCATTAAACGTCAGATATACTGTTAGCCATGTTTGGGATCGCTTGGTAAAGGGTCAAATAGTTGCGGTACTCATTTCCCGAGTGACTGTTTAACTCAAACCAGCAATGTTTCATGGTGACGATATTTGAGTTGAATTGAACGATTACCTACCAAACATATTTGTCATAGTATAAACAAATAACGGTATAGAATGACGAAGAGTTTCGTTCTACGATGAACCGTCATTTTTTGAAAAAGAACAAATTTCGATAACGAGGATTGTGACGAAGAATGGGTGCCCCTGTGTGACAAAACTTCTCACAGTTATCTCCCCTTGCTTATCCGCATCGATCACTGTTAATTCAAGATTTGACATCAAAAGAGAGAGAGAGAGAGAGAGAGAGAGAGAGAGAGAGAGAGAGAGAGAGAGAGAGAGAGAGAGAGAGAGAGAGAGAGAGAGAGAGAGAGAGAGAGAGAGAGAGAGAGAGAGAGAGAGAGAGAGAGAGAGAGAGAGAGAGAGAGAGAGAGAGAGAGAGAGAGAGAGAGATGTTTGTTTGTTTCTCATTTTACGCCCACAAATCCTACCCTTCCGCCCTACGTACATATGACTCAATCTTTCACAGAGTTGAGTCCGGTCTTTTGCAGACGACTGTGTTAAAAGAATTATAGACATCAGCAACCTTCAGCTCTTCCTACGCTGTTGGTGAATGGTCTTTTGATCTTTAAAATATCATCTTCACCTGATTATCAAATTTGGACGGTAGGATATGAAATATTCGCGGTAGGTAAAGCGTCTGTTCTGCACGGACACATAACCCGGAGATTTCGTTATCAGGCGAATGCGGAAGTGCACAAACTATCCAATAGAATCGTATCAATATCGAGTAGGGCCCCATGCAAGCATGTGCACGATGAAGCTGTCGTGTGCCCTAAACCCTTCACCGAACAACAACGACTTTTCACAAGTTTGTTGCTCAAGACTTTTGAAAACATTGTGGGAAAAAGAGAAATTGCTCTAATGAGCAATTTCTCCTTTTCCCACAATGTTTTCTGTCCTATCAAAAGATTCGTTTTCAATTCCATCACATTTTGAAATGACGTCTGCAAACTCTTTCAATTTGGAAAAGTCGAAACGTTGGCGTTAAAGAGTTAAAGTGCATATGCATCTGCCCCTGCGTTATGTGAAGAGGAGCCAATGGGGATCTGCGTCAGTTCATTCCCACCATCTAGACCTTGAGAAATGAATGAAAGCAAAAGCAGGCAATAACTTTTTCAATTTGATGAATATATATTAATTTTATCAAATCAAAAGGTTGTCGCCAACTTTACATATACATGATTTACTTCGGTGTAATCCCACTTAGAAGCTTTCGTGACAAAGGCATACTCTTAAAACCTGTTCCGTCTAATTAATAATTACAACAAAGAGCAACTTTATTCTTCAGAGGGTGTGATGCAATGTATCTAAATCAAAAGTGAAAGCAGACGACGGATGAAGGAAGTATTACAAATCGTCCGTAGTCGATGTACCTTGTACAAACAATTGTGAGCGATAGGCAAACCTTTTCGTAACAAATATGTTGTACAGTGAGTTTTTAAATCTCTGACTATTATTTTTACAGCGAATAGTTCCGGCTACGATCGATGTATACCGAGAACAACCGAAGCTATCCGAATAAAGAAAGAATGGGTTTCAAATTTAGCGGATTATGGGTATTCTACGTTAAACGCGTTTTGATGTTAACGACATCTGGAAGCGCCACTGGGCAGGATGAATACGGCTATCATGAACAAAGTTACCTTTACTATCAGCATTATGTCACAGAGTGTCACCGTAATTTGAATGCATATTCTTTACACATTTTCCCGTTGCCATATCTAACGCTTTGATCGATAGGTTTTATCATCGGCTGCTATGCGAAAAAACCCTGAAAGGAGAATTGGGGGGCTTTGAAGCATGGGTGTCTCGATCCGTGCGTAAACACTGCAATAGAGTGCGTAGTAAGTGACTGCTCAAAGCCTGTTGATCCTGACCCGTGCTTACACACTGCACTATAATACGTATTAAGCAAGTCGGGATCCGACGCCTGTTCGTGCTTAGCCTTTTGGTCCTGGTCCTTGCGTATAACCCCGCACTAGACAGCGAAGTAAGCAAGCCGGGATCCAAGGCTTGTTCGTGCTTAGCCTTTTGGTCCTGGCCCTTGCGTATAACCCCGCACTAGACAGTGAAGTAAGCAAGTCGGGATCCAAGGCTTGTTCGGGCTTAGCCTGCGGGACCTTGCTAGTGCGTATACCACGCATTGGAATGCGTTAGTAAGCAAGCATGGGTGCCAAGCTTGTTTGGGCTTAGCCATCATTTACCCCGCCTTAGATTGCGTAGTAAGCGAGCCTGCGGGTTAATTTGCACTTATAGACCAAGGATCTTGGCCCGTGCGTATATGTCGCACTCTGCTTCTAAAACTAAGCTTGGTCACAGACTTGTTTGGGCTTAGCCCTTCGGTCCTGGCCCACACATACCCTGCACTTGATTGCGACGTACGTGAGCCGAGATAGATTTATTCGCGCCGATGTTCCTGTTCCGTGTGTATGTCCCAAACTCTTCTTCTTAAACTAAGCTTGGTCCAAGGCTTGTTTGGGCCTAGCCCGGTGCCTGATCTGGCCAAAGTGTGTATGTGGCCCGAACTCTACTGTGTAAGATGAGTCGGGTTCCAATGCTAGAGACGCATGGGCAGCGAATTACTTGGTCGGAGGAAGCACTTAAAAGGGTGTTCGATTTAATTTACAACTAATCCCCCTCTCGAGATTATCAGTATTTCACAAATGTCGCATTCCTCACCGATTAAAACAATATCCCGGTCGCGCATCCTGGACGCGCATCCGTGGACGAATCAAGCGATCTGATTGGTCGGTACGAGATCACGCGCGTGACGCTCCCATATTTGGACTGCCTCCACTTCCGTTATAATCCGGGTCCATTCTGGGAATATCGTTATCGTAATTTCCTTGTCCGGTCACGTCCATGTTTGTGATATTTTGTATCCATGCAACTCGCTCTTTGTGCAGTTCTCATATCATTCAAAATAACAGCAGACGATTTTTACTTCTAGTTCTATATGGTACTTCCAACAATCGTTCACGATTATGAATGGAAGGGAACACCGCCGTTATCAGGACATTGTTAGGTGTTTAAACTTCTAAGTATGGTAGAGATATTGCATACTACAAAAGGCGATTATTTAGTCGTCGTCTTTAGAGAATGTGCAAACTATTGATATGTATAATGACTTATGGCAGGTAAAAAAACTGCCATTGAAAGCAAATTATGATATTTGATAGAAACAATTTTGACGAAAGGATAGATTGCTCACCATGAGCAATTTATCCTTCGTCACATTTGTTTTATCATGTCTTCCGCAAGGGATGCGTCAATATTGTGTATTATGTAGTAGCGGTGTTCAAAGCTATCCATGATTAGATATTTGACACTTGTATATCAAATCGGTGCCGGCTGTTGAACCAAGGTTTAAACAGAGACATAGATGATCTGTGTCTCTGGTTAAACATATAGGAGAGACACCTACAGTCAATATCCGGTTATTCAAAGTTCAGGGACCACGGGTCTTTTTCGAACACTCGGCGGAGAAATCGCAGACGACGGGCGTGCACGACCAAAACGGTCGGACTTTGACTGGAGTTTCTCTGTCAAGTGTTAGACGTAACGCCGTTATAAAGTATGGTATATCATATACCACCAAAACCGGAAAGTTGATGGTCAACTCATGCGGTGTATACGCAATGTGGCTACCATTGGCAAAAGTAGGTTCATGACAAAATTACTCCCCAAGCTCCGCGATTGATTACTTACTTTTGATTCTCTTCAAAATAAAAGGTTTTTAATCATAGCTTACACCTCCAAATATCAAGACACTAAATAAGGCATCTTCATGTACATGTATCTGATGACCCAATGCTAAGCAAACGCGATTTATCAATTTTCCAAGAACAAGTTCTTCTTATGCAGAGCCTTCCGCAAGCCCACCTCATTAAAGGGGAGGTCACTTCGTAAAATGATAACCAGCACCACCAAGAGGAGGAAGGAGATATGGCCGTTGTCTCAGTGCGTCCAATTAAAGACCTACTAACAGCCAATTGGTCATTTCATTCATTGGTAGAACGTGCTTTTGTATTATGTATGTTAATATGATCTGAGTTCATTCAGAAGAAAAAGCAAAAGCGAACTCATCATTAGTTTAGTTTGGGAATAATGAGTTGAATAAGTTCGCTTTGTTTCGATTACCTTTGTAATATGAATAATTGTTGTAGCATCGTTAACTAGAGACGTGTGCCTTTAATTGGAAAAAACAAAGGAAAGGAAACATGAACAGGATGCAATTCAACAACAAAATCGACTTTACGTGTCTGCTTTAGGAGACTCTGTACAATAAATAACGGCGGGCAAAGGAGAAAACTTCATCGTTTTTTCTTTAAAATGTCATAAAAAAAGAAGTTCTTTCAAATTCAGTCACAAAGCTATCGCCTCGCAAAGTTATCATTTTAGGAGGGTTAAATATCAAGCGTTCATCATCATTGTATACTTTTGATATATTCAACGAGATTTCGTTTCTCACGTTAATTAATGAACAGGTGAACATGCTGTCGCTTATTTCCGTCGAGGAGAGGAGAAAACCCGCGATGACTATGTCTTCATTTTAGTTCTTTAAAAAGAAAAGAAACGAAAACGAAAAAATATAGGGTTACACGAATCCCTTTATTTGCGGTTGAATTCATTTTGCGAGATTTTCGCATACCGAAGGCTATTTAGATTGAACATAGTAGCGAGCGGTAAACCGTGTTTTATGAATGGGGAATGGGAAACCGACCTTTTGGGAACATATATATCTCTGACTCATTTTGTGTGTATATAGTAGTCAAAACAGCTTCGTAATCTGTCAATCAAACTCATATGGGCGGGGCCTTAAAAAAGAGGGCGTTTCCCAAAAGTGGGACATTTTTTGACACATTGCTCTAGCATGATGACAGACCTTTCTACTAATTTCTCATTCGAGTAAAATTCCGTTTGTGCGACTGTCGGTTAACTTACAAAAGTATAATTTTGGTTATTCATAGCGCCATGAAAATTTGAAAACCCACTTCAAAGAAAATCCTGAGACTTGACTAATGCATGTGGAAAAACCAAAAAAGGAGTGCCGAGCGCTTTCAACATTCCGGTTTATATAAGCGAGCGTCTGAAACGATTTTAAATAGACAAAGAAAACGCCTGTACACCAACCAATTACATGTGTATGTGAATTATTCGTTAGTTTGTATTTTTGTACCAAATTTGCCAAACTCATCAGAAGGATATCAAAGTATTCTCTTAGAAATTTATATATAAATCCTATGGTTTTCGTTGTTTGCTTCACACTTGGCAACGAACTTCTGGGTATCCCTCTTATTATTAACGTAGAATTCCATCGACACCTCTGGTTTCGTTGGAGTGTCTCTTGGCAAGTCGATTCAGAGCCCTAGACTAGAACTGGTGGATCCAAATTGTTGAAAAGAATGTTAACATCAACGAATGCGATCACTTTTCGACTGTACAGTACAGGCTTATATCATATCTTTTACGAAAGATGGGGAGAGAAAATGCCTTCTATTGAACGCTAAGTCTGGTCCCGATTCTGTTTGTGCAAATATTCTCTACGTAGTAGTTTTTGTGAAAACCTTAAAACTTTATATAATCACCAAATCTGAACTCATCGGGTGTATTCAATGTGTATTTCTCAGGTCACGGAAATACCCGAGTAGTTACGACTGGTAACCACCATTGCTTATGGTGTGTTTATTTCGTTCCGTAATGAGGTGATCTTAAAATCATTTGCAATCAACCGCAAATATTTATTTATAAATATATATTCACGAAGATGTCTATTATAAACGCTTCAAGCTAACACCATGCACTTTTTAATTGAACATGATGTAAACGTCAATCAAATAGAAAAGAAAAATAATCGAAGAATTTTCTCATTTGACACATATATTTCGCAATGCAAAACAAGAAATGAATTAATAAACGAAATGTTTGACTGCCTATAAAAACTCTTTTGGAAGCGACTGGTCAAATCAATTCACTTATAATTGCCCCATAAACCGTCTTAATTTCATGTTAAATAATATAAAGTTCTTTATTTTAGTCCCATCATTGTTACAAACATAAACATCATATCATACATTGATATAATCAACCATGTCATTCATAATTGAATTATAAGAGACTCTTCTACACGTATATACATACATTGCATTTTATCGCCGTTAAAATGATATTCGCATATCACATTGTAACTTCATTAAAACTAATAAAACTTCATCTCGAAAATTAAACGCATTATATAACCTTTTGCTGAATATGGCATTCTATATACTTGAGTTTTGCATTGTTATTGCGTACCCTACTTAATAATTGCTGCTGTTATATATATATATATATATATATATATATATATATATATATATATATATATATATATATATATATATATATATATATATATATATATATATATATATATAATAATGATAATAAAAATAATAATAATAAAGACTTTATTTAACGAGGAAACCTATTTGACAATTTAAACGGACAATCTTCCATAAGATCCTCAACAATGAACAAGTGAACAATAAAACTAAAAGACTAAGGACAATATACAAGTTTGAAGGACGAGATAATATAATTATGTTTGTACGTAGATGTAAATAAAGTTATATTCTATTCTATTCCATTTCACCGGATATGAAGAGTATCAATTATATAATTAACAAAGAAGCACATCTATCTTTCATAACCCTTTTCCAAACAACAAATTTTCGTCTGTCCCAAATTGAAAGAGTTTGCAGACGACATTTCAAAATGTGATGAAACTGGAAAATAATCTTCTGATAGGGCAGAAAACATTGAGGGAAAGGGAAAAGTTGCCCGTTACGAGCAATTTCTCCTATTCTCACAATGTTTACTAAAGTCGTCTGCAACAAAGTGGCCAAATGTCGTTATTGTTTGGGAAAGAGGTAGATCGTAAATAATCTGCATCTAAACCTGATCTAATTGATCGGTATATAACGTTGTTATCCATCAACCAAACAAGGTCATAATGTTAATTGAATAAGAGTTTTACGTTGATTTCAACAAAATTATAGCGGTGGTCTGTGTTACTAAGACTATCAATGTTCCGTGTACGAATGAAATATCTACGTCTTGGTCATTTGGACACCATAACCTTGCAAGAGTCCTAATGTATGTGGCCATTGTCACATTTGTAATGGTAGTCCTTTTGGTTTCAAAACGACCTCTTCTTTTTTCCCTTTTTTTTTCCATTTTCCCATTTTTTTGGCGTCAATTATTTGTTCAGCCATAAATTATATGCTTAGCACGATATTGGGTTGTCTCTTAGAATTTAACTTCTTGTGTACTGATGGGCCTATGGCCTAATGTATCAATAACGAAATTATCTATCTATATTGCAAAGCCTTGCTTATCATGGACGGAGGAAGACCCATAAACCAACTTATCATAAGTGCCAGTCAAGCCAAAAAGCACCATCGGCATGCCCAGTTCTTTAAAGCTGAGATACGCTCCACGGCTGTAGCATGCAATGGCTGGAGAAATACACGTCGAATTGTAAACAAAAACGTCTGCTGCGAACAAAAATAAATGTCATCTGTCACAAAGAACGGCGGACGGCCCTAGATGCAAACACATCCTTCTCCCTTATAGTGCTGGAACAGACTTCAAGCGAATGCAAGAGGTTAGATCTAGGACAGTCGCCAAGTAAATTTGCTGCTGGCCTGTGATCTTACATGTTTGCTATTCTGAGTAACTTTCCCCGACAACACTAGGCAGATTTCTAAGGTTTTGGAAAGTGACGACACAAAAATCTACTTTTAGAAAATTACCTAACATTCTAAGGGTTAATTGTATGCCATGGACTACATAAGACTGCATAAGAACATATACGTTTTCATCAGAAGAAACGAGGCCAAAATCTGACTACAATTAGCACGAATTTGAATAAACACTTCAAAAAGCGCAAGTTACAGTTCTGTCGGGTGAGTAATTAATTAACTTCTGAAACGACGTTGACCCAAATTATCCTTTCCATAATGCGTAAAGTCTTGAGACATATACAAAAATGTGAGACTATTGGAAAGCAAGTTATAGAAATAGTGACACAGAGAGGGGAGCGAGGGGGAGATTGAGAATAAGAAATAGAGAGAGAGATTGAAACACAGAGAGAAAAACAGAGATAGAGAGAATGAGAGAGAGACAGAAAGACACAGAGGAAGAGAGAGCGAGAGAGAGAGAGAGAGAGAGATAGAGAGGGAGAGAGAGAGAGAGAGAGGGAGGGATGGATCGAGGGAGGGAGCGAGAGAGAGAGAGAGAGGGAGGGAGGGGGAGGGAGGGAGGAGGGAGGAGGAAGAGAGGGAGGGACGGAGGAAGGGAATGAGGGGGGGGGAGGGATTGAGGGATTGAGGGAGGAGGGAGGGAGGAAGGGAGGGACGGACAGACGGACGGACGGACGGACGGACGGACGGACGGACGGACGGACGGACGGACGGACGGACGGACGGACGGACGGACGGACGGACGGACGGACGGACGGACGGAGGGACGGACGTAGGTAGGAACCGAGGGAGGGAGGGAGGGACGGAGGGACGGAGAGACGAAAGAGGGACGGACGGACGGAGGGACGGACGGACGGGCGGAGGGAGGGACGGAGGGAGGGACGGAGGGAGGGACGGAGGGAGGGAGGGACGGAGGGACGGAGGGAGGGACGGAGGGACGGAGGGAGGGACGGAGGGAGGGACGGAGGGACGGAGGGACGGAGGGAGGGACGGAGGGAGGGACGGAGGGACGGAGGGAGGGACGGAGGGACGGAGGGACGGAGGGACGGAGGGACGGACGGACGGACGGACGGACGGAGGGACGGACGGACGGACGGACGGACGGACGGACGGACGGACAGACAGACAGACAGACAGACATACAGAGAGAGGGGGCAGATCATTGTGGGGGGAGGTTAGAATAAATCAAATGCATTGTTTACTTTGAATTGTTTTGTATTATTTTGTATTGTATCGTATCGTATAGTATTGTATTGTATTGTATTGTTTTGTATCGTATCGTATCGTATCGTATCGAATCTTATCGTATCGTATCGTATCGTGTTGTATTGCATTGCATTGCATTGCATTGCATTGTATTGCATTGTATTGTATTGTATTGAATTGAATTGTATTGTATTGTATTGTATTGTATTGTATTGTATTGTATTGTATTGTATTGTATTGTATTGTATTGTATTGTATTGTATTGTATTGTATTGTATTGTATTGTATTGTATTGTATTGTATTGTATTGTATTGTATTGTATTGTATTGTATTGTATTGTATTGTGATACGCAGGGTACGATGTTTGAAATCATATTTGCAAAGGGATATTGTTATCATCCCATTGTTACAAAGACTTCAACATTTCTAAGAGAATTGTGCAAATGTGGAACATTTATTTTTCTTGTCACCGTGATAACTTGCTACTGTGTTGCCTGCTGCCAAAAAAAAACAATAGGAACAGCTTGAATATCTGAAACTTTATCTGAAATTTCTGAAATACCTTTGCACAAAACATGAAGTCGTGACAAACTGCTGGAAACATTACTTTGTCAGATTTCATCGGTAGAGATTGGAGTTAATTGTTTATTAATGAGTTGATCCTATTCTTCAAGGTAAACACTTACATTAAAGAAGCACACTTTCTCTGTCTGTCTGATTGGTTTATGCTTCATTCAAGGCTTTATTAGAACAACTAAAAGCAAATCTACACACGTTACTGAACCAATTCATGTATTCTGGCCTTTCTTCGGCAGTACTGCACAGAATTCATGCCTGCGTATCTAAATGCTGAAATAAGAAGGAACGTTTTTGGAACTTTCGCAAATTCCTAGCATTATATGTTTAGTAAAGGGTTGGGTTTTGGTAAATAGTTTATGCTAGGTATGAGCGTAAGTTCAAGCAACATTCCCTCTTATCTCGATATCGAGAAAAGCAATATTGCAATATTGCAAAGTAACACCTCCTCTTTACTTTTAATCTAAAGAAATCAAGCTTTGTCTAAGCCATCCTCGTCAAACAATGCATAGAAGACCGACATTCGGGACTCGATGTAGGCACATGGATGCAATGTACCTTGTGTAAATTATAAGCATTTCAATAACACAGAGAACTTGTCGGTGTAAGGGAATTAACTCAATATTTCTAAAAAAGAATATTAACAGAGTTGTCTCCCTTGATAAACATGATGCATAAAGCTCATGATATTTGGTGCGATCTCATAGCATTTTTTCTCTCTTTTTTTGCGATTTCTGAAGATCTTATACATGAATAAAAACTAAACACCAAGTGAAAAGAAACTATTTTATTTGTAGTAATGGATGTAAAAAATGTATAGCGTTCAATTAAGAGCTTGTATTGTATATATAGGAAATGGACCTAAGGCCTTATTCCCCGAATGAAACATTACTTTCGATTATCAAACGAGCGCGTAACTTCATAAATAGTACTGCGAATTTTGTTTTTCAATGCGAAATATGAGATTAATTTCTCCTTATAACTATAGGTAGAAAAATTTAATATACTACACAAAATTTGGGTTTTAGAGAGCAATGGAACAGTCAGGACCAACTAAATCACTGGGAGACAATGATACGGATATCCATTGAGACGCTTGTCACGTAATTTCCATTTGCGAATGGGTGTCCTGTTCAACTATTCCAAGATCGTCCTTGTTAACACCATGGGGGTTCTAAAGTCATTCTCGGGTCAGTATTTCGTCATTTGTTATTATATTACATAGTGCTGACACCAAGATAACTATCGACCCCTGTGGTCTCCAGTATATCTTGACACCGAGTATTCATACCCCTTTCTGCACTGACCCCTGAGAGATTTAGTCCTTTGCAATCTTTAACCCTTAGAATGCTAGGTAATTTTCTAAAAATAGACTTTTGTGTCGTCTGCTTCCCAAAATCTTAAATATCTGCTTAATTTTGTTGAGGAAAGATACCCAGAGTAGCAAACAGTTGAGATCACAGGCCAGCCGCCAACCTACTTCGGTTACCAGCCGCCAATCTACTTCGGTTACAGCACTTTAAGAGCTCACTTGGGATTTCTATCAGGGCCGAACTGAAAGTGATATATAACAAATGTACCTAGCTAAGCTTCGTGCCTTACATATTCTTTAATGTAAGTGAGTAATCACGCGAAATTTTGCCTTACATCAGAAAAGTATAACAAAACTGTGGGCGGGCGGGCGGGCGGGCTGGCGGGCGCGGTAGGACAGGCGGACAGGCGGACAGGCGGACAGGCGGACAGGCATGGCGCATGCAGGCATGCAGGCAGGCAGGCAGGCAGGCAGGCAGGCAGGCAGGCAGGCAGGCAGGCAGGCAGGCAGGCAGGCAGGCAGGCAGGCAGGCAGGCAGGCAGGCAGGCAGGCAGGCAGGCAGGCAGGCAGGCAGGCAGGCAGGCAGGCAGGCAGGCAGGCAGGCAGGCAGGCAGGCAGGCAGGCAGGCAGGCAGGCAGGCAGGCAGGCAGGCAGGCAGGCAGGCAGGCAGGCAGGCAGGCAGGCAGGCAGGCAGGCAGGCAGGCAGGCAGGCAGGCAGGCAGGCAGGCAGGCAGGCAGGCAGGCAGGCAGGCAGGCAGGCAGGCAGGCAGGCAGGCAGGCAGGCAGGCAGGCAGGCAGGCAGGCAGGCAGGCAGGCAGGCAGGCAGGCAGGCAGGCAGGCAGGCAGGCAGGCAGGCAGGCAGGCAGGCAGGCAGGCAGGCAGGCAGGCAGGCAGGCAGGCAGGCAGGCAGGCAGGCAGGCAGGCAGGCAGGCAGGCAGGCAGGCAGGCAGGCAGGCAGGCAGGCAGGCAGGCAGGCAGGCAGGCAGGCAGGCAGGCAGGCAGGCAGGCAGGCAGGCAGGCAGGCAGGCAGGCAGGCAGGCAGGCAGGCAGGCAGGCAGGCAGGCAGGCAGGCAGGCAGGCAGGCAGGCAGGCAGGCAGGCAGGCAGGCAGGCAGGCAGGCAGGCAGGCAGGCAGGCAGGCAGGCAGGCAGGCAGGCAGGCAGGCAGGCAGGCAGGCAGGCAGGCAGGCAGGCAGGCAGGCAGGCGGCAGGCAGGCAGGCAGGGCAGGCAGGCGCGCAGGCAGGCAGGCAGGCAGGCAGGCAGGCAGGCAGGCAGGCAGGCAGGCAGGCAGGCAGGCAGGCTAATGATCAATTCCTAATGATCAATTCTAGAGGCAACAGTTGAGGTTGGTGACGGATTCGACATGGCTAAGGTATTTAACGTGGTGTATCATTATTAATCATATAGGAAGAATTTATCCAAGAATGCCAAACACAAACGTTCTAGCGTTACCCCCCAGTATATTGAATATAGGTCATGAATTATCTGAGAAATTATTTCACACCATTTGAAACTGAAGACTCGTTCTGAGCTCTACTCCATTTTACCTCATTTCGATACATATGTTGTCTTTTTTGTAGAAACCACTGTTATGACATTAAAAACGCTCCTTATGAGTAATTTACCCTTTTGTTACAGCGGTTTCTACGAAATATCCCGAAGAAACTTGTTTTATTTAGGCAAAACGTGTAACCTTTTCGCCAGAATTAGCTTGTTACAGTTTGTATAAGAAGTTTGAAAGCAAAAGCGTATTTACCGCGGGAGAAACGTGGAATTAAACCCAATCTTAACTATTCACCTCCTGCAGAAAACTTTCTCCTTACTTGAAGCAGACGACTTAATAAAAGCCTTGAAGGTATGTAAAAAACCTTTCAGTTCTGCTGTTGTGATGTGTGAATAGATTGAAGAAGCATTGTGACAAGAGAAGGAATTGCTTCCTTTTTGAAAATCGTCTGCTGCAAGACGCAAAAATGTGCGATAATGATGTGTTAATCAACTTGTGTTACATGATACTTTTGTTATTTAATTGACACTACGTTATGATACTTAATCACCACAGTCTTATTATGGAAGTAACTTAAGTATGTGGATAGAGTAGGAGAAAACTGGACTTCAAGGCAGACTCAATATCAAGTTTTAAAAAACATACGAACAGGTCAAAACTGCGGAATTGCACTTCAAAAAGTATGTTTTTTCAACAATAAAGACCCCTACAACAGTTCAGTGTATAGAATCAATCAATTCACTTATTTGATAGAAACTGTGGATCAAAACAAGATATTATATCAACCGTTATGGGTCAAAATGAAAGAGTTCTCCTACACAGTTATTTCCCTTTTCATTTGGTTAAAGAGATTTATTGCAATGTAGCAAAGGGAAGCAAATCTGCGCGGAGTTTGGTAAAAGTTATGTAACTTGTTTGTTAAGGCTGCTTGTGATGTTCAGTAAATATTATAAGCCTTTTGAAAAGCAATAGATTCAATCATTTGATGAAAAAGCGGACCCAAACACGAAAGTATTTCAAGTGCCAAAAGTTCATCGGAGGACATAACTCTGTCTAAAAGCTATCAAGAGTTATCCAATGTGTTTGTCATTGTCCCCTTAAGATTTTAAGTAATGGTATAAAGTCTTAAAAACTTTGAGTTGAACAACAACCAATAGGTCATGAAGGTTCTTGGTATTTTGTTTCGTTCAAGTTTTGTAGTCTAACCATTTGGCAATGAAGGCCCATGGAATTTTTGTTCACAAGTTCTGTGCTTACATCTACACCAATGAGGAAATACACAAACTGTTTAATAGATATATCTCTTTAATAAGACAGCTTAAAATGTGAATGCTTAACAATTGTTGTAAAATGGTAAACCGAGCAAATGTAAAGGCCAACCATGCCATTTTGTACAACATCACATCAATATGCAAGTTTCTTAGATCAATTGCTAAACTAAAGGTAAACATTATGTTATTTCTAACAAAATCTCCAACTGATTCATTAATAACATGATGCAGTCAATTATTCTCACATCTGATTGGTCAACAATATGAAGAAGTCAATCATTCTCACATCTGATTGGTCAACAATATGATGAAGTCAATAATTCTCACATCTGATTAGTCAACAATATGATGTAGTCATTCATTCTCACATCTGATTGGTCAACAATATGATGTATGTCTATCATTCTCACATCCGATTGGTCAATAATACAATGTAGCCAATTATTCTCAAATCTGATTGGTAAACAATATGATGTATGTCTATCATTCTCACATCTGATTGGTCAATGATGTGATGTAGCCTATCATTCTCACATCCGATTGGTAAAAAATATGATGTAGTCAATAGTTCTCACATCTGATTGGTCACATTAGACTGATATAACACTGATCAGATTTGAAAGCACCAGCAGACAAAAATAAATAAAATAAAAGTAATAAAGCCATTTGGTAACTGATGTTTCGATGGCAAAAACGGAAAACAGTTAAGTGGCAGTTTGTATAAAACAAAAATATACAAAAAGAATTGGTCCCTGAGAAAAACGTACCCTCCATTTTGGTAAAGTATAAAAAATGATCCATGGCATATACTCTATGTGTCTTAAAGATGTTTGTTTACAGGACAGAAAATTTGAAAGTCAAAATAATCTGTTACAATGTCCCGCTTTGGGATGAAAGAACATGTTAATTATATACAAACTTTAAAAAGATTAAAACTATCTAATTTTGCTTAGAATGCTTTTGGTTCAGTGCGTATCATATAACAGTACAGCTGTTATGCAGTTTTAAAGTAATTTGTTTTTAACTTCCAAATTTCCTCACATCGGTGAACAAGCACCTTTTAAGATTTCAATATATTGTGCAAGAAATTCTTCAATTTTTATTCAATTACAGTGAACCCTCGTTTATCCGGACACCGTTTATCCGGACACCGATTATCCGGATGTCTCGCAATCCGAACAAAATTGTAAGGGAACGGAATTATTGGACCAGTTTATATCAGACGACTTTTGAAAACATTGTGGGTAAAGGAGAAATTGCTCGTGACGAGCAATTTCTCCTTTACCCACAATGTTTTCTGCCATATCAGAAGATTATCTTTCAATTTCATCACGTTTTGATATGTCTTCTGCAAACTCTTTCAATTTGGGACGGACGACAATTTGAACATGCTCTGCTTCATTAGTCCGGATTATTCGGTAAACCGGACATTTTGTTGGGAACGGACGTGTTCGGATAAACGAGGGTTCACTGTATATTTACTAAAATCTGCTGCTAAATACCCATAATGAACAAGGGTTCATATTTCTTCCTTAAAGAGGTTGCCCATAACAGAATTCCCTGTATCCTGATTTCACCATATTTCTCACAAAATCTTAGAACAACATTTCAATCAATACATGTGATGTATATAGGTTAATTCTTCATTTACAAGTTAATATAAAATTCATAAAAAATCCATATCTTATAGATATGTGATTAACAAAATTTAATATCAGCAATTTCTTATTATTTTTAAATGTTTAAAACATATATCATTTATTGATTTTTTCTGTTATTTGCCCTAAATCATAGAATTTTCCGTCTTCAAACAAACAAAAAGGAAAACATTATTTGACACCATGTAAGGTGTCTCCTAATCAATATCGCAATTGAAAAAGCTAAAAATTTTGGCACTGCGAGGTTTAACCCTTTACCAAACGCCAAATTTTCGACTATCCCAAATTGAAAGAGTTTGCAGAGGACATTTCAAATTATGATGAAATTGGAAAATGATCTTCTGATAGAGTAGAAAACCCTGTAGGAAAAGAAGGAATTGCTCGTAATTTCTCCTTTTTCCAGTGTTTTCCAGTGTTGCCTGAAATAAGGGGGTCAAATGTCGCTATTGTTTGGTAATGGGTTAACATAAGTGTTGCACTGAGTAAGAAAAAAAAGGCTTAACATAAGTGTGGCATTGAGCAAGAGATAATAAAAGGCTTTTATTTGGTAGACGTATGATCAGATGATATAAGAGGAACAAGAGATAATAAAAGGCTTTTATTTGGTAGACGTATGGTCAGATGATATAAGAGGAAGACTGTGTATGGCATTCGCTCTATCACTTAACAAATGTATCTCTTCTTCTATTCTATCTGTGATGTACTTCCGCATTGCAATCTGAAGAATAAAGAAAACAAATATATTATATGGACAAAAACATCAAGAAAATATCTAATGTTGCTTTTTTGTTAATTTGTTTTTGCAATGCATTCATTAATATTTTAGGGTTTTTTTGCAATGCCCTCTATGATCTGGTAGTACAAGTACTGAATATAATGAAAACACAAAAGCCCATATGGAATTTCAGCCAATTATAAATTCTTCTATAAACAGAATCAGTAACTGGATCAAGACATATCAATACTGGTATCATATTGAATGGTTTGTCATACTTCTACATACATGTACAGTTATGGCAATCCTTCAAAGTCATATTTAGGATTTACTCATATTTTAGAACTAAAAAAGGGACAATTCGAGATACGCGTCCCTCACCATGGGTTAAAACCCTGAACAGTGCGATATCAATGGGATTTAGCCACCAATCTGACATGCCAACTACTGGTTGTTCTTCACAATCTGACATTCCCTTATGGGCATTAAAGCTTGGAGTCTTCATTCATTATAGAACTGGTAGCGTAAGCTATCTTGAATTTATTAAAACAGATTCTATAACTTTTATAAACTTGCAAAAGATCACTGCCAGGAAACATAAGGTGTTGGTGGGGCTAGAACCTTAGACCCAAAGTTCTGAGTCTGCCACCTTAACCGCTTGGCCACTTAGGACCCCTTAGATATAAGTACCAAAATAAATATCTAAAATTATGTTGAAATAATGGAAATCAAAGCAGAAAAGCAATCACATGTTGAATGGGCTAAAAACAAGGTGAATGAGCTTAAAACTAATACATGTATTGATTAAAAGTCAATTGAGACAATGGATAAGACTACATCATCAGTGTTATTGAACATAAAGGCTTGCAACGAAAAATCATCAAAACTGAAATCATTCTTAATCTTGTATCTACTCTATGAGATAAAAACCATGAAAGTGATTACCTGAGATAAATTAAGCTTTTTCATTTCAGCCACATCTTGTGTAAAATCTAGAGTATCTCCAACTAGGATTGTAACTTTCTGAAAGTAATGTTAAAAGTTGATACAATAGGTAAACTTTGAATATATGAGGTTTTACATCGAATCATTGCATCAACAGTATTTTAGATAGGTTGCGGTGCTCGAATCTTTAATGATGGAAGAAGACCCCACTCTCAACTGCTTTATTCAAAGTTGTGATTTAATTTTATCATTCACTTTGGTAGTATATACAAAATGGTTAAATGCTTGAAAAGAACAATATCTCTAAATTCTAAATAAAACAACTAATATATGGATGTTCAAGATGAATTCAAAATCATATGTTTGATAAATGCATATTCAATATAAATTCTAAATCATACAATTGATTAATTCATGTTCAAGATGAATTCTAAATCATTCAGTTAATAAATGCATGTTCAAGATAAATTCTAAATCTTACAACTGATAAATACATGTTCAAGATAAATTCAAAATCATACAACATATTAATGCATGTTAAGGATAAATTTCAAATCATACAACTGATAAATGCATGTTCAAGATGAATTAAAAATCATACAACATATTAATGTATGTTTAAGATAAAATATAAAACATATATTTGATGAATGCATGTTCAAGATAAATTTCAAATCATTCATCTGATAAATAAATTCTTAATCATATAACTGTTGAATGCATGTTCAAGAGCTAATTTTGCTTGCAATGACTATTCTTCAGGATGTATCATAACAGAACAACTGTTAAGCAGTTTTAAATAAAATGTGTTTTAACTTCCAAATTTCCTTAAAAGAATAAAGATTGATCTAATTTTGCTTCCATTGACTTTTCTTCATGGTGTATCATATAACAGAACAACAATTGTTGTGTAGTTTTAAAGAAATTGAGCTTTTACATCAAAATGTTCTCACATCTGTGAACAAGCACCTTTAATGTACGGCTGAAAAACTGGTGGTATTAACCCTCATAGTGCTGGAGCTGACTTCATGCTTATGCAAACAGGTTAGATCCAGGCCAGCTACCAAGTAAATTGGCAGCTGGTCTGTGATCTAACCGGTTTTCTACTTACGGTATCTTTCAACATAAAATTAAACAGATATATAAAGCAGACGACACAATAATCTATATTTAGATAATTACCAAGCATTCTAAAGGTTAACACAGGAGATGATTTAGTTAGAAAGAAGCATTTCATCATTTTGTTTACAACAATTCTCTTCAATTTCAATATCCAAAATACCTTTCTTGATAATTTGACATATTCTTTAACCCTTTTTATTCAATTTGGTTTAAAATGCTGTACAGCTGAATGGGTTTATACATTACCTTGCCCACTAATGGAAAATAAGGCTTCTTGTTTGGCAGTATAGAATCTATACCTGAATGAAAAAAGTAAAGCAACTTCACAATCAAATGCTCTATTATAACACAATGCTTATGTTTTGATTCTTGTAGTTACGCTTTTTAATTTTGATGGACCATTTCGCCCTTTTACTCCTAATGGTTTCTGTTTTATATTTGGAATTCAGCATTTATTTTCTTTTACTTTAACCTTGTCACCTTGAGATGGTTTCATTTGGGACGATGAACAAAATTATTTATTTGAAAATGTCCATAAATGTCCTCACAGGCTAAACTTTTTTTTACCTTTATGGGCATTAAATAGCAGTACAAATTCAAAACATATATGCAGAAATACAAAAATAGCAAGAATAGTGAACTTTGGAAGAAGCCAAAGTACCAAAGATAAATCAATTCTCTATCAGATGGGTTTTTAACATCGAAATGTTTGTCATCAATCCCTCCATCCCTAATCCCCCACTTTCCATCCTGTATCAATAGAAAGAGATTTCTGATCCAACTTTTTGTCCAGAACTGCTTACTTTTGATAAGTCACAAATATCAATAGTTATATATTTGAGTGGGAGTTTACATATTTCATACTTACCTACATGAAACATGGGTAATACTTTCGGAGTAATATCACAGTCTAGTACCAGCCTACCCACCCCTGTAAAAGATGAACAACAGCATAATCAGCCCTGTTTAAAATGACAACATTTATTTGTATGGTGTTTAATGCTATATCTACAATTTTTCATTTAAATTACAGCTTTGCTGGATCTACCGGTACTAGGCTAGGGCTCTGAAGACACTTGCCAAAGGTCCATCCCATGAAACCAGAGATGGCAGTGGGGCTCAAGCCCAGGACCCCAAGTTCTAATTCCGCCACCTTAACCACTGGGCTATGCAGGACCCCTTAACCCTTTACCAAACCCTAAATTTTTGACAGTTCAAAATTGAAAGAGTTTGCAGACACCTTTTCAAAATGTGATGAAATTGAGTATAATCTTCATTAAGAGCAATTTCTCCTTTTCCCTCAATGTTTTCAAGAGTGGGTGGTCTATAAAAAACTGGTCAAATGTGATTATTGTTTAGACAGTAATGGGTTTAAATGACTGCAGTAAAAGGAAACAGAGCCATGGTGAATAAGATAACTAACAGATTATAAGTGCGTCCTCGCAGAAGAGAAAATTGGGCGTCAAAATAAAATGTCATTGAAACAATACATTCTTGCACTGTTGTTTGATATACAATTTCAAAAAGCTATTAGAAGCACACATTAACAAACTAAAGACTAACCCCATTTTAATCTCATCTTTTCTTTGGTCGTATTTATTCTTCCTGAAAAGGAAAACAAAGTGTAAGGAAAAGTTTCAATAAATGTTAAATGATATTCCATTTTAATCTCATCTTTTCTTTATTCATACTTATTTTTCATGTAAAGGAAAACAAAGTAACATTGTTTTTCTTTATGTGAAACATAAATATGAACAAAGAAAAGTAAGTGTAAGGAAAAGTTTCATTAAATATGAAGAGATAAAAAATCAGTATGGTATTTTGAACTATTTTCAGTTTCTAACCATGTGTAAGCCTACAAACAGATGTTAAGGGTGGACCTGAGCAAGAGGTAACCAAATACATTTCAAACAGGTCTGCATTTTTGTGGGTCATAGTATATCAGGAATACTACTGAACCTTAGTATGGGTTCTACTTAAATAATCATAAGCTCGTCTTAATCTAGGGATGTAGCTTGTATAATATAATGATCAGTCTCCCTAGAATTTCTCATACAAAATCAACTACCATACAATACTGCAATACTAAACAATTAGAAAAGTTCACCTTTAATAACCTAAATGCAAACCTTGTTTATGGCACTTATCTGTTACATTATGAGCAACTTCACCTGCTGTCACTATTGAAATGTTCACGGAACCTTTATGCAAATTAGGAAACCCAACACATTGTTACAGAGACTATGCAGACATATAAACTGATATAACAACTGACCAGTGGATGACAGTGTTTTTCACTGATCAGATGTGATTGTGTCTTTGAGAAGTTTAATTTACTAGGTTTTTATACTTTGTTTTCAAGTTCCAAAGAGTGTGAAACCCTTATTGTCAAGATGAAAAGGCTTTTATAATCGAAACAAACTTAAACATAAAGCTTGTGTTCAAACAGCATTCAAAAGCAAAATCTTTTTGCTTGCTTGTAAAGTTATAAACTATTTTTCTCTTAAAAAACTGAGTCATTGCAGCAACATATTACCTTCTGCAAATATGTGAACCCATTGTCTGTCTGCAAGTTTCTCAATACAATAGTCCATTCCCTGCTGATAGACACCATGCCCTCTTACTATAGGAACACACCTTGTTTAAAAAGGATTATTGTTTCAGAATTATCAATTAGTTATTCATATGGGTATTACATGGTGTCAACATTATTTCAGTTATGTTGGAATGCCTGACTCTAAATGATGGAGGAAGACCCCCATATGCGTGACATAGTTCTGTTGTAGGTAAATTACAGATCCCTGTGCTCTAAACTATTCATAATATAACATAGGGCATTAGCCATAAGCTGTATAGTAGAATCTCTATAACTGGAAGTTCAAAAAAACTCTTAAAATTGTTTGACAAAGAGAGAGTTTGACATATAGATGTCTGGACTATAAAGACTTAGAAATAAACAACAAATCATTCAGGACTCTGTATTTTCTTCAATGTATAGAGCAGTTTGACAATCAGATATTCTACTGTATTATATATCAACATAGGTCCCCCCGCACATGTATTTCTTCTTTCACTGTGACTGTCCCTCAACACAATGATAATAATGAAAACCCACCATACAAGTTAATTAATTAAATCATGATAATCTACATGCAAATGGGCCTGATATGCCAAAATATCAAATTATCTTGCTCATCCTATGAAATAATTTTTTATATCATTTCATTCATTATATAATATCATTAATTTTATTGTATCATTCATTAGATAATATATTTCTTTATGTTATATCATTCATTGTATCATATCATTTATTGCATCATATCATTCAATATATATCATTCATTATTTCATATTAAATAGTATATCAAATCATTATATCATATAATTCATCATACCATCTAATCCATAACATCATCTAATCCATTAAATCACCTAATTGATGGTATTAAAGCATGTGTTACAGCATATCATTCACAATATCATATCATTCATTAGATCAAAGCAGTCATTTCATCATTTCATTCAATATATCGAGGCATTCATTATCAATATAATTTATTTGATAATATCATTCATTATATCATACATGATAAACTATCTTTCTTTAGATCATTTAATTTAAAGCATAATAGTCTTCATTATAGCAAAGCCTTCATACCATCATTTCATTCATTTTAACAAATTGTTTATTCTGTCATATCATTTTTATTATACATATCATTCATTACATCATATTATTCTATATTATTCAATTTATCATATTATTCTTTATATCATATCTTTAATCATGTTCTATCATTTATCAAATATATTCTCATTCATTACCCTATATCATTCATTACATAAAATCATGCCTTACATCATAGCATTTATTACATAATATCTTTTATTACATAATATCAGTCATTACATAACATAAATTCAGTACATCATATCATTCAAATGATGATCAAAGTAGGCCAAATTCGGGATTTGTGTGACAGTGAGTAATCCAACTAAACCTATTCAGTAGAACTTGACCCCTTTTTGGCCTACCTTCCAAGAGAAAAGAAGAGTATGTGACTTGGTCTTGTAAAACACACTTCTTCAGCTGTAGGTATGTACCGCAGTCTTTTGAAAAATATATGTTTCCATTTTAGTATGCCTGAAATACAGAAGTGAAACTTAAGGCAGTACATAGATGTGAGAAGTTACGATAATTACTCATATGGTTTCTATCCCATGCAAGAAGATATAAACATTATAACTGTTCATTTAATAACAGTGTTTCCATTGAATTGATGTGATTTTATGCAAAGGTTAAGATAACATAACATAACTTTATTCAGGAAAAAGGCACTATGCCTAACATACCAGATACAATCAATATAATTCAACTTTAACATTCAATTTAGAAACTATATACTAGTAATATATCTTTGATGTTTAGAATCACTATGATTATGAGCACAAAATTCAGATCACACCTTTTATCCAGATTTAACGAGTTAGCCACAGTTTTTGACAAAACAAACATTTTCTGGCCTTCTAAGCAACACTTACCCCACAACAAGGGATCATCCATACAACTGTGATGATTACTAACTGTGATAATACCATAGTCTTCTTCCCCTGTCTCTACCTGAGATTCAAACTCCTTTCTATTGTGGACAGTTGGACTGTTCAGCCAATCTGGAATGAATAAACAAATGGCAGTAATGGAATCACTCCATGACACAGTTTTGAAGGTAGGGGTAATATGAAGTCTGCAGCCAAGCAACTGACAGTCTTAATTAGAGAATATTCAAAATAATTTGACCTGAAGATTGCCTTAGTATTCCTGTAAGTACAGTGATTTCTCGTTAAACTGAACACGTCCGTTCCCAACAAAATGTCCGGATTACCGATTCATCCGCACTAAAGAAATAGTGCATGTTCTTATACACATTAAGACATAAACGGTCTGTATGCACATGTATACTTATAACACTTTAGCAAACGCCAAATTGTCGACCGTCCCAAAAATAATCTTCTGATATGGAGAAAACATTGAGGGAAAAGGAGAAATTGCTCGTCACGAGCAATTTCGCCTTTTCCAACAATGTTTTCAAAAGTTGTCTGCAACAACCTGGTCAAATAATTCCGTTCCCTTACAATTTCGTTTGGATTGGAAGACATCCGGATAATCGGGGTCTGGATAAACGGATAAAAGGCTTCACTGTATTATCACTTTGGACTAACCAATATAAGTATTGTACATTCAAGTTCTTCTGGTTTGTTTAAAAGTGAGTGACAGTTTGTATATAAAACTTTGAAACTATTATGTACATCCGGATTAAAAGAATTGCTATTTCATCCTGAGTTTATATTAATCTGGAAATTGATCATTTGACGGTTGTGTTAATGCCGAATTTTCTCTCTGGGTTGTCGTTAGTTTTTGGAGTAAGAGGCCATCTATCGATATGAGGAGGCCACTGAAGCAAACACCTAACAAAAATATTTGTTATTTAAGCCGACCTAAAAGCAATTTAAAGCGGTCAAATTAGCCCGCTCTTATTGACAACCAAGTCCAGATAACTGGTCTCGAAGGCTATTGCTATTTTGATGTAGCGAAGCATGATAAATGTCCAAATGACGAAAAAAGTTTCGTTCACGGATCATTATTGAGACTAATTGACAACCCTATTCTCTTCTTTTCAAGATCTTCCCTCTGAATATAACTCGATCACTGTCGTTTTCCTCTATTCTCTTATTGAGTTCACATTCTTAGTCCTTGTGCTTTTGCCTTTCTGTAATATGTTTCATTAATTAAAGGAACTTTTTCACAGATTGTGCTTTGGGAAAGCCAGTTTATAAATACATGCTGGGATTCCTTTTTGGGCCCCTTGCTAATGTCATAAATGGCAAGAGTTGTTCAACATTTATAAAGACTCATGTAAAGATGGTATCTTAAAGGCACATAAAAGGAGATTAATGCTATATGAAACTATTTTATTTGGTAAACTTAAGTTAGTTATCACCAAAAAAAAACACCAGCAAAACTTGAATGTGAAAGTCTACCAGAAATAACCTAGATTAGCAAGTTTAATAAGTCAGATTGCCTCATTCTTCTCCTCTGACCTTGACAGTTGATACACAAACATTTGAATCAACCAATCAGAATTCTTTATTTTGAATATGTAAACAAGCAGGTTGTTGATAAACATGATTGAATTGGAGACAACTATATTTCAAGTACAAAACAACTTATTTTAAAGGAATCTTTTTAATATGGTCTAAATGTATTTGTAAATTAACTCACATAACTTTTATGAACATAATTAAAGAACTCCATATAATTTTTCAGTAATTTATTTGTACATATCTCCTTTGATGTGCCTTTAAAAAAGCACATCTTAATCCAAGATTAGCTCATTGTTTACGAAATTAATGCATTAAAATGGTTTGCAATACTTGAAATACTAATAATCTTATCTTTTCAGTCAGGATTTATTGAGGTTGGAGAGATGTTGTCATTTTATTTGTAGAAGACTATTTTTTTTGTTTTAACAGAAATCTTAATCTGTGAGATAGTCCTTTTAATCAATGTACGAGTTGACTCCAAACACACAGGTGCTTGAAACAATCTTCGATAATATGTATATGCTCTATATGCTTTTTTCTTATATAGTATATATTTGTTATATATAGAGCATAGTATTGGGATATTATCGAAGATTGTTTAAAGCACCCGTGTCCAAACAGACAGACGGTTCATTTAAGGGCAATAACCTAAAAACAATAATTTGTCTTATCTACTTTTATAACATCAAGTGGCCATAAGGCTAAACATAACCCCTAAACATAGGGGACTTGAAAGTACTCGAAACCCAAAATTCTGTGATATAAGCACGCTGCAGGTCAATTTGACCTAAATTCGAAATCACGTTTAAACACTTACTGAACCAAATTTTACTGAGACTTAATGCCAAGGTACAAGTTATCTTTGATCCAACAAACCAAAGACGTGTCGATGTGTTTGTTGGGTTTAAAAGCCACGCTCGCTTTCGTAATTCTAACCCTTTCTTGCTCATGTTTGTAATTTCACTGTTTGTTTTGAAAGTACTGGTTCTCGTTTATGAAATTCAGAAATGCTTGTTCCCACGTTCCATTTCTTTAACAAAACGCTGCGATTTACACTGGACGCAACAAACTCTAAAAGGTTAGAATGTTTACGTTACAACTGCGGAATCTTGTAAATAATTTACTGTTTAAGTTCTAAATTAGTAATTTAACTGTCAAAGGAACTAAATTGAACTATTGTTTGCGTCAACAATTGTTCTGGTTTACTTAGATTTACTTTTTTAACGAAATGATCGGAGGTGATCGGAAATCATGCTTGACAATTTTTATGATCCGTTCCTTAGCCTAGAGCCAGTAGAGGGTTGTATAACACTAAAGTATCAACAAAACTATTGGACCCTCATTCTTAAAACTTATTTCTTGTTGGTTTATTTTCTTTCATGAATGTGGGTGATTTGACTGGCAAGTTTTCTCCTATCCTTTAAGTAACTTAAGAGAATTTGTTTGTGGATTGTTTAAATAATTAGTAGGTCTATTTAAAAAAAAAAAACTGCCAATCTTAAAAGCAGTGTCACGTTTTTGTATCAAAGTTGTCAAATTTCATTCTTTTTCATTTTTGGCTTTAAAGACTTATTAATTCAGTCAAAACATTAAAAGTGTCTTATTTTATTTATTTTTTCAGTAATGAGATGACTAGCAAAGTGAAAATTCCCAGGCTCCTACTAAAACAGTTTCTTGCAGAGAGACATCTCTTAAAGCATACAGGTGTAAGCGTGACATGGGGTCCAGGAATATATTCCAGGATTATATGCAAGACGTATTTAGGGCTCAGTAAACTTGTTGTGTGTAAGTAATCCATGTATGTCTTTAATTCTTTTATGTATACTTTAGGATTGAAATTCAACAACTCTATGGAAATGGAATGAAACTACAGTTAGGTACATTATTTGTATTAACAATGTGTAAGAGGGCCAGAAAGTTCAGTCGCTAAAGCCTTTGCACAGTTTGTGGATGTCTGGGGATCGAGATCCCAGTCTGGCTGGATGTTTTCACCTTGGTAACAATGGTACTCTAAGACAATAACCAATGAAAGCTGCCTGGTTATAACACAGGGGCCTGAATCAATGCGTACCTTATGTATATACTATAGTATAGGGATTTGGGAGGTGTGCATTGATTCAAGCCCCTGTGGGTTATATACAGTGTACTCCAGATTTGTAACACAAACAACACCTTTTACAAAGGAAATTCCTGACGAGTTGCATTTTAGAGATGTGTGGAGTAATAGGTAGTAAGGGTTTAGATATGCAAGGAAGAGTTAAACATGTAAAAGGGCTGGATAATTCAGTTGGTAGAGCATTCCTATGGTATTGAGAGGTGGTGGGTTGGAGCATCCTGGTTTGGCTGCATATTTCCTCTATTTTTTGTTTGTTAAATATATAGCTATTGCTTCTGTTCTCCTTCAGGTTTATTGAATAAAACCTACTTTGCAAACAGGGAACAACTTTTTGATCTCGTAGATAATAAAAATGGCCGTGGACTGTTAACCGTCAGTAACCATAGCAGTCGACTTGATGATCCCATGTTGTGGGGTGAGCATTGTTCCAATTCTGTTTGTTATATATTAGTTTAAACTTAGTTATTTTATATCGACGGAAGCTTATAGCTTATTATTTATGTTAACCTTGTTTGTTTTACATTGATTGTGAAGGAAGCTTAATGCTTGTTTAAAGTCACTCTCAATGACTGCTTCATAGATACTCAACCAGTACTTGCACCGATTTGAGGACTAGTCCCGGCAATTTTCGCCTTGCCCAACGAGGATTGAACCCAATTTCCTTCTTTAGATTTCACTAATTTCAATTGATTTCAATATTTGGTTTATTTGGAAAATAATCAGCCAAATCCTCTGTATTTGAGTTTGTGACTGGGCCAAATTGAAACAAGCTGCATACAACAAAGAATACCCAGATAAGAAAGTATTTTTTTTATGGAATTGAGTACAAAACATAATCCTAAACAAATTGTCCATTTGTTACAATGATTTCTGTGGATTGCAGCACATACATTCAAAACAGTAAGTATTGAGTAAGGTGTTAAAGATTTATTTCATATTTATTGACAGCAATTTTAAAAGGTCACAGAAACTTTAACCTCGACAGGTTAAGATGGACAACTGCTGCAGCAGATGTGTGTTTTAAGAAGCAGTTCCACTCAGACGCTATGGGATGGGGAAAAGTTGTTCCCCTTGTGCGGGGAGACGGAGTGTATCAGAAATCAATGGACTTCTGCGTCGAGTTGCTCAATGATAGTGAATGGGTCCATTTCTTCCCTGAGGGTATGTATGGTTCACTATGACTATAATGTCATGTAAAAATAAAAACATCAGAATGGTTGGTCTAAACTCAGGTACCTACCTTTATTACCTAAAACTTGCATACCTTTATATTACCTAAATCATACTCGAGAGAGGGACTCAATAAGTCTAAAACTTCCATCCCAATCCAATTGTAAAAAATTATTTTACAATAAAATATGTCTAAACTAAAACCTAAAAAATACTTCCTACACCTACCTACTTCCCCTCAATAATAGACTGGCCAACTTATCGTAAATAGGTAAATGACAGTAGAAATACATATCTATTTTAAACACAAATGACTTGTGTAATTTTGAAGCTAATTTGTAACAGATTACCATAATTGAAAATCAGATTGATTGATTTAGGAACACCAAATTAAAGATGATTGAAGAAAACAATTTCTTAACAGTATAGGATAGAAACCATTGTGAGAATATAAATCCTATTAAGATCAATCTATCCTTTTGTCACAGTGTCACCTTTTGTCAAAGTTTTCAACAGAAGATATCAAGGAAAGGTTTTGTAGAGCAAGGGCTGAAGATGAAACCTGATTTTACAAGATCTATAGTCTTTCATGTTCTAACAGAATGTCGCTCAAGACAAGGTTGGCTTTTTGTTTTCCTTAAGTAATCTCCTTCTTTTCACCTGTGTTATCATAGATAAATTAATTGCAAATGTAAGATATCAAATTGCCTGAAATCAGTGTTCATAACAGTTTTCATGCATTATACAACTCTTTCATCCACCTCTTCAATGTTTAATAAGTATATATGCCTTTTCTTTATTTTTCAGGAGCCATTAATCTGAAAAATGAATGTATGAGATTAAAATGGGGTAAGCTTGTTTACTAAAACTTTTTCTATCCCTACTGAGTCTCATTTGCATCTTTGTACATTAACATTTTAATGGTCGAGACCAATACCAAGCTTAGTCCTTAAAACATGAAGGACTTAGCTAAGTATCCCTAAGCTTTCAAAATATAATCAGGATAAGGAAAAAATAATTATTTAATTTGAATAAATGGTCACTTAGTTAACATTTATTAAATTGCTTTTGATACACCAAGTGTGTTAGAGATCTCATGTTTCAACAGTAAATATTTTAAATCTGTTTGTATCCGGAATAGAACTTAACCAGAGTGTGGAGGAATAGTTTTACACAACTGCATCATAAGGACAAAAAAAAATAGCTTTACAATAAATGAATTAAATAATGTTGTGCATTACAGGTATCGGCCGTTTGATGATGGATTGCTCAAAACCACCAGTTTTATTACCTATACATCATATAGGCAAGTATTTATGAATTTTTCATTCTTATTTGTTTCCCTTATATGCAGCTTTATAACTAGGGTAAATGCGAAGAAGTTGAAGATGCCAGTATTATGTATGAAATTTGATAATCTATTTACAATACATGTTCTTGGTTGACTTCACTGTGACAAACTGCTTATGAAGAGTCATAACTTGTTTTACCACACAGTTTCCTTTAGTCTCATGCTGCATATGTCTCAAAATTAACATTTGATGGAACTGAGAAACTATTCATTGTCAGCAAGACAATTGGAACAACTACTTACAATGTTAGGTATTAAGAAGAATCAAAGTATATCCATTTTCTAGCTCTGGGTTTTGTCTGATGATAAGCAGCTCATAAGAGTTATAATTTTCTTTTGCAAAATGAATTGACTGCAATGATTGACAGTAAAAATGTGATAAAGAAAACCCTAGGTTTTGTGACAATAGCTAGTAGGTATGCTGAATGACAAATTTCTGTTCATTTCAGGTTTTGACAAAATATGTTTGAATGAGGGTTTTATGAAGTACATTCTGCGAATTGGGAAGAATGCCTCAGTCTATATTGGTCAACCTATCGATTTTACCGCTGAGATCGAAAACATGAGACAATTAAAATTGACAGTGGTAAGATAGGTTTAAAACACTCCTTCTAAATCGTATAAACCTTGACAGTAAGATAGGTTTAAAACACTCCTTCTAAATCATGTAAACCTTGACAGTGGTAAGATAGGTTTAAAACACTCCTTCTAAATCGTATAAACCTTGACAGTGGTAAGATAGGTTTAAAACACTCCTTCTAAATTGTATAAACCTTGACAGTGGTAAGATAGGTTTAAAACACTCCTTCTAAATCGTATAAACCTTGACAGTGGTAAGATAGGTTTAAAACACTCCTTCTAAATCGTATAAACCTTGACAGTGGTAAGATAGGTTTAAAACACTCCTTCTAAATCGTATAAACCTTGATAGTGGTAAGATAGGCTTAAAACACTCCTTCTAAATCATATATAAACCTTTTTGGTTATTTTGTAGTTCTATTTTACTTTTGAATGCAGACACGATTTGAAGTCTTAAATGAACAGTCAGTTATAATAGTAGACCATTATTTTTTCTGCTAAGACCAATCTGCATGTCAAAAAGTGATCAGGTTTTTTTTAAAAAAACAGTCTTTTTTATTTCATCTCCAGTGCTTGTTCACAGATGTGAGGAAGTTTGTAAGTTCAAAATTAATTTCTTTAAAACAGCATGTTAGATGTACTGTTATATGAAACATACTTAAGAATAGTCATTGGAAGCAAAATTAGATGTTTTCTAACTCTTTAGTGTGTGTGTGTATACAGTGAATCTACATGTATTTTAATCCAAAAGGGTGCCATTGCTTCTGAGATCTTCCTCATATAAACAGTGCATTCTTAGGCAAACAACAATACAAAACCTGTATTTGTTTGTTTGTTTGTTTGTTTTACATCGATTGTGAAGGAAACTAGATGAAGCCGAGCAAAGTCTCTCTGGGTGACTGCTTCATTCACCAGTACACAAGCTGATTTTTTGGTTAGTCCCGACAATGTATTGTTTCAATGACATTTCATTTTGACTTTAAAACCTTACAGATAGTGTATGATATAAAAAAAATTATTCTATGTATCAAAAAGCTTTGTAAGTTTACCTTACTAATTATAAAAAACGTTGTATCTATCTTTCATGACCACAGGAGGAAATGCGAATCAAGCTTGCAGATAGGGTCCAAGAGGAGATGTTGAAGGTGAAACTGAAGGCGGAAGCTTTCCACAACACGTCACATGGTCTTTCAGAGTCTTGATGCTGTATAACCCTTTTAGTGCTGGAAACAACCTCATGCATATGCAAACAGGTTAGATCAGAGACCAGCTGCCAAGTAAATTGGCGGCTGGACTGTGATCTAACCTGTTTGCTACCCTGAGTTTCTTTCCCCGTGAAAAAAAAGCAGTTATTTAAGGTTTTGGAAGGAAGACGACACATAAATCTATATTAAGGATTTCTCAGCGTTCTAAGGGATGAACTTGTTAACGAACAGTTCAGGGATTAAGGGGCCTTGTGTTGATGTCTTTTTAAGTCATTGTGGTTAATGGAGAAAGTCTTTCATCTCCTACTTTGATTTAATGGTACATGTATATTATAACAGAGAGTATTTTTGTATGGGACAATCTCTTTCAGTTTGCACAAATTGTCTCATTGTCTTCCAGAGTCTTGATAATGTCTGACTTGGAAGCCAAGCCTTAACCCATTACCAAACAATAACGACATTTGACCTTTTTTTTTTGCAGCCAAATCTGCAAAGCATTGTAGGAAATGGAGAAATTGCTCTTGATAAGCAATTTCCCCTTTTCACACACTGTTTACTGTCCAATTTCATCACATTTTGAAAAGTCCACTGCAAACTTTCAATTTGAGACAGTAAAAAATTGTTGGCATTTGGTAAAGGGTTAATCAGATGATTCACTATCCAGAGACTGAAGATAAAACTTGAAAGCACTGTGGGAAAAGGAGAAACTGCTCTTTTGAGCAATTTCTCCTTTTCCCACAGTAATTTCTATCCTTATTGGTAGTTTCTCGTATGAATCTGTGATTTCTTTTGACATATGTTGACTATTTTTCTATTGAATGATTACTTTTAGCGTGTTTGGGGAAGGTTAGAGAAATTAAATATATTTGCTGACTTGTGAAGTTAACTGTTTGCTTTGGATGCAGATAAAATTAGACTTTTTTAAAACAAACAGTTTATTATGTCAATTTGAAAAATTAAACCTGCATGATTGAAGATATTTACTATTTATTCCATAATGCAAAGAGTAATGTAAGACTCTTTTTATATAATATTATGGATTTGTATCATGTTAGAAAATAGAAGTTTCTTATAATGTACTCATCTATCCAACTTCTTTGTCTCAATTCTCTGATATTGACTAATTTATACCGGTACATGTAGTTATTTATAGATAAAAGATTTTTAAATATGTTTGATGCAAAAAAGTATTAGATATAAAAAAGTGCCACTTTTCTTTATACTGTTACAAATGAGATAACGGTCTGTTTGGTAAGATGCAGATATTTTATGAACTTAAGAGCAATCGCTCATTCAACCAACATCAATTTCTCTTAGGCTATAGCAATGAAAGTCGTCTGATTTTATTAAGATCTGATTTGCTATCTACTTGTGTGGCTGATTAAGGAGCTTTTGGTATTCTGAGCAGTTTGCATGGAACAGGAATTTCATCCTAATGTTAGTTTAAATGGTATGTAGATGGATCTTAAAGATGGAGAGAGAATTTTAATCTTCATTCTCACTATTTGAGACTTTTTTGGTTTGCAGTAAATATTTTCACATTTTAAACCATATACTCAAAATACCTGTCTTTTAGCATTGTAACCTTTTTTCACAATGTTTTCTACTCAACATCTTTAAAGAAATCGAACTTGTTTATGCTATTTTATTTTGTCACATGCTGTCGCTTCCTTTTTTAACTGAACATAATTTTCTCTAGATTTTTTATATACCTTGAAACAGTAGTAGACAATAAACTAAGCATTTAGTCAATAATAATGAAAACTGCACCAAGTATTCAAGCAAGATGCATTGTAACGTAATGAGAAGTCTTCTTTTGCCTCATAACATGTTGATCAATAATGTCCCACTTTAATGCATCTGCTGCATACAGTTGCTTGTCACAAGCCATTCCTCCTTTTTGTCACAATGATTTATATTATTTGCAGAAAATGCTATTTTTTATACTTTATAAATAGAGTTCTCTGCAAGACTATTATAATTGCCTCGGAAACATAAGGCATTTACTATAAAATTGCAAGGATGCCTCAAAATGTTGTCTGGTGATGCATATTATTTTGACAAGTCACTAATTCACGAAAGGGGGAATACAGTTTCAAACTGTACATAGATATTCAAATGTCGTCTGCTTTAGCAAGGCTACATGGTTATATTTAGGGTGATAAATATATATACTTGTTTAAACATACTTTATTGTTCACTTGTTTTATGCAATCAGATTGTGAGTCATGTTATATTTTTGAATGATAAAAATTAAATTGAAGTGCCTTTATTAAATGAATCAAAAAATGTTTTATTGTTATCTTTAGCATCTTGAACTCTGATCGAACCTTATTGGTGCAGAATCATGATGAAATTTTAGTCAACTTTCTAAAATTAGGAATACCGGTAAGTCTACTGAATGGATGGTGTTTTAAGACCATCTGCTACTACATCGAGGTTTCAGTGCAATACTATAGTAAGTGCTTCATGTTTATGAAGTACTTACTATAGTCTTGCATTGAACCCTCAACATGTGGTTTAGTTTATTTGGGGTTTACCTTCGTGTGGGCAGTATTTCAGTTATTTTACAACTTTCTTGAGCTTGATTGACATCTACAAGACAGGGCTCTATGTACAGTGTACTACCAAGGACACACCATCGAAGAATCTTAGTGAGGATTGAACACTGAACCTCCTTGTCCTACACCCTAACCACAAGACCCTCAACCCTCTACTTTTTAAGACTTTTTTTTGCATCAGAAGGCAAGAAACCACCACTGTGACAGAAGAGGATAGTTCATGCACGATATATATGTGACAAAATGATTTGATGTGAATGTGCTTAGGGAGAATTCCAAGCTTATGCTGGTAATACCATAGGGATCTTTATTTATTCTGGTGTCTATTCTAGTAATATACTAAAGTATATTCCTAGAATTGACCCTAGAATAAATAAAAGCCCCATATGGGTAAAACTAATGGCCGCTCCAGCAAAAGCGAGTAGTCAATGAGTACATTATTAAGGGTTCTTTTGCACAGATGAGGAAATTTGCGAGTCCAGATCTTTGTACCAATAGTTATAGTAGTGTTCTTTGATATACATTCAAAAGTAGCTGTTGAAAGCATAGCATTAAATTATCCAAGTACATGTATGTGAAGTTTATAAGCAGTAGATCTCAAAAGCGATGTCACGCCTTTTAATTTCATGGGTGAAAATGTTGAGGATTATTCCTGATTTTCAGGATTTTGAGACTTTTTCTGCATTGTTTCAACATCTTGTTTTGATAATCAAATCTCTGCACAAGCACCTTTTTAATGCATCTAAAATTTTATTTCAATACTTTAGTCATAAGAAGGGAGTGATAAACAATGGCATAACAACAAGGTTACAGTTGTTATCGTTTTGTTTTAAAAAAGCATCATAGTCTATTGTCTTTCAGAGACTAACCACAAGGAATTTCCGAAGTTGGGGTTGTCATTATAACAGAATAAATAAAAACAAAGAGTACTTCGTACAATTTTACAAGCAATATTTATTAAATCTTTACATTACAAAACTTTTATAGATACAACAAAACCTCCGCCAGACCTGTATACATATTGATATACAAAATACCTACAAAACTAATCTTTATCCACGATACTACAAAATCCGAATTGCTCCGTATATTATAATTTAATTTCTATATCAAAAACAAAGAAGTTGATGGCGCCATTGGTGGTTTATTGAATAATCCTACCATTTCTTAACCAAATAACAAGTTTCATTTTAATCCACATTTGAAAGATTTTGCAGACAAAAATATTCCTTAAGACAAGAAAACCTATGCTAGAAAAACCAGAAAATGGTCCTCTGCATTTCATTTGCAATAATCCTTTGTAAGGAAAGAAAAACACATTGGGAAAAAGAGGAATTGGTAATAAAGGTTCTTTTCACCCAATAATTTAAAGCGATTCTATAGCAGACATACAGAACTAAAAAAAACCTATTCCTTTTTTTAGTAAATTTTCAAAAAAAAATAACACTAAGTTTTTAACAATCAAACACGAGTTGCTTGGTTACCATCATATAAATAGTTGGAAATATCAATTAATAAAAATTGAAATTCATTGCTTTTTTAAAAGACTTTTTCCTTTTGTCACAATGTTTTCTATTTTCATAATGTGCCTGCTTGTATTCAAAGTGGTGTCAGCAAATTGGGAAAAAAACTATTGTCATTCAAACAGATTTTCTTCTCATATTTTTTTTTTTAAATAAGAATTAACAAAATAAGCATGCATGCAATATTTACATCCAAAAATTACAAATTGGGCTTTAGTGAAATTTACTACCCGCATACATCCCAGCCAATTTATTAAAGTATACACTACTGGAACTTTTCTCCTTTATACTAAGAGATATACCCTTAAAGAGATAAACAGAATAAAAATCTAGGTTATTCGTGAAAATAACACATTATATTGCACAAAGAAAACAACTTTTTGCAGGTGATGTGTTTGCAAGATCCGATCCACATTTAAAAAAAAAAAAAAAAATTATTCATTTCAACAAAATTTATGGAATAAAACTAAACAACAGAAGGAACTGCCTCTAACAAACTGTTTCTTGGTTGTATCATATTGCTTTCCAATTGCTATGAAAGGCATTTTTAAATAGGCTTTCACCATCTACAGATATTTTATGTTTGATCTTTTATAATAGGTCATCACATTTCCTAAAATTAACACATTTTTAAAGGTACTTCACCAGGAATGACATTGCATTTTCACTGAAACAACGCACTTTCTAAAATTTAGTTAAGTAAATCCATTTCCTTCTACAATTTTACGAAAAAGCAGGCATTCAAGCAATATCTCAAATATCTTTGTGGATTAGCATTTAGCATAAAACAACAAAGCATACAAAATAAAACGCAAATCCATCCAAATATTATAAATATATAAACTTCAAAAAAGTAACAATACAACATGCCCAAAACCAATATAATTCCCTACTCCATTAAGACTCCCTTTACTCATCACCTGCAAAATGCTTTAATCACAGAAACAAAAGGATAAATGGCTCATCAGTCACAATTTATCTGTTTGTCAAAATAATTTCCTCCCAATTATCAATGTCACCAAGAAAAAAGTTCTTACGGTTACTTTGTCATCTGCAAATGCTTGGATTGAACCAATTTGAAAATCTCAAATCAGGAATAAGCCAACCACTAACTTTGTAAGACCCTTTTTTAAAACAGAGGCCAAAGAACCAACCATTGCGAGTGCGACAAAAGAGAATTAAAGTCCTTGCTTAAAATCTTTTACAAATCCCAAAACCAAATGAGCTATAATTATTATCAGAAATTAATATCATATTTATACTTTAAGGGTTCAATGCAACCCTATTCATAGAGCAAGTCCTTCACAAATGTGAAGCACTTTCTATATATATAGCATTGCAATGAACGCTCAATTGGTATTCAGTAAAGTCTTCTCTTCTTCCATGTGACTTGTCGACCAGACTGTGTTTCGAATATGTAGTTATCCAAATCCTCGTCTGAAGAATCCCCTTCCTCCATTTCAAAATAAGAATTATTCCTTGCTGTCTTAAAGGGAACTGGCGCTGTCCATTCATCTTCTTCATCGTCATCTTCCTCATCACAATCTGGGTACCAGCCCAAATTCATATTGTCTCTGGATGACGACTGAAAAAGTTTTTTACTGATCTGCATAGCCTTGCCTGCTCCTGAGCCTTTCTTTGGCACAGATGGTTTTGAGAGAGCCATCTTGATTTGTGGATATTTGTCATGTCTAGATTTCTTTCCTTTTCCTTTTGGTTTGCTTGCTTTTGCCTTACCACCTTTAACTGTTTTGGCCTTTGGCAGGCTGTGTCCCTTCTTTTTGTTTTCTTTTTGTGCATTCTGCATTCCTTTTGTAGAATTATTTCTATTGCGTTGCTCACGAACAATTTCAATCTCCCGCTCCACAGCTGAATTTAACACTTTCTGAAAGCGCAACCTGGCATATTTCAGTCGTTCTTTTGAAGGCCATTCATGACGAATCTGCTGTATACCAGACATTGGGTTATCTTGAATCACATATGTCTGAAAGGACTGATCTTGTTCCGGCATTTTCATTGCAAGCTTTCGTTTGGGCGCATTTTCGCTACTATGAGACAACCCAGGTTTGATTGGTGTGTCACTCATCTTGTTTGGATCTATGGGACAGAGAGTGTTAGCGAAGTGAGTCTGACCATGCAAATAGCCTTCCTGTCCATCTTCTTCTTTAATTGCTGAAATGTCCACCTCGCCTACAACTAAGCCTTCATTAGACTGAAACAGGGACTGGAAGGAACCAGATGTATTCTTGTTTGCCGGGGATATCTTTAACCGCCTCACAGCTGACGCGTTTCTCATCCGCAGTGGACTGCTCCGACTCTCCAGCATGGCTTTACCGGCCGGGGATTTCAGCATTTCGTCGAGGAGATTGGATGCGGCCATTCCATCATCCATTCCAAACAAGGTCTCTTCGAAACTTGCTATGAAGTCGTTATCCCAGTCATCATAGGATCCTTTCGATGGGCTCTGGTTGATTAGCTTGAATGGGCTTAATCCAGAGGTTTTGAATGGACTGAATGACATGGGCTCCTTTTTGATAGGGGTCATCTTGTTCCCAACAATATGCGTGCTAAACGATGAAGAAGGTGGCTCTGTTTTGAATGGGCTAAGAGAAGGGCTGTTCAAGAAGAACCTGTGATCCATGTTGGCTGCTTAATATCTACAGGAAAGAAAAAATCAATAAAAATCATGTTTGCTTTTTGCTACATTTGTATTCATTATTATAGACTTAAAGAACATAGATCTTAATTTGATATGCCTTTGGCTTCAGTACACCACCATTAACAGAGTGCTGGTAAACATATATTTAGGTACCATGAAACATTTCAATTCAATATAGAACTTTACATTACAATAATCAAAGCGCTGATAGCGCTGAAGGACTAAGGTGCGTTTTAAGCAAGATGATTGAGGATACATTTGAAAATTTTTTAGCAACATCTTGAGGAAAACAGCTGCTCCTTTTACCACCCTTACTATAATTATTATTTCTGTGAACAGGGACTGAACGATAGCCTATATTTAGAACATCTGGACATTTTACGATTTTCCATGAGGCAACAATTATGATATAGAGCAAAACAAAGCGAGTTACTCCGGGCTACATTCCTTGTTCCAAGAAGGTATAAGTCCCAACAGTGAAGGCAGATGTTTCATGAGTAATTGGGGTCAGACCGCTGTTTGTGTATCGATAACGTACCTTCCCTCAAAAAGTGGTATGTAAATTCATGGACTAAGGAGCTGACCCAATCTTATTCCAAAAAAATCCCCAATCTAAGGTCCAATTAAAACTTCAACCACTTTAGTTTGTTCATAATACATTATCAAGTTACACTCCATCTTATCTAATTAAATTAATCAAGACATGCACAGAAATAAATTTCTGTTTAATTAAACAAATTGGTCAGTGCAATTGAGCGACAGGTTAAAGTCTAAGAATGCATGAATTTGTCAAGAAGAAAGGCGGTATGCCAGGTATGTTGTCAACAATGTGGCTACCCTCAACAAAGGTACATTTGTTAATTGGAAGCTAAAACCGATTAAAACATTTACGTACGTCATTTGGGTCTAATTGAAAGATAACTTTTAACATTTCGAATATTGCAACTTTAAAACTTGAATTGATTTAGTTTTGTTTCTTGAAACATTTAATCGAAGTTTTTGACAGATGGATAAAGGGACCAGTTTAACCGCGCGCACCTGACAGAATCAGCTGATCGTGCCGCTCCGATTAAAGACGAAATACAGAGATAATCGAACGAAACGGTGATTGAAAAATGCCTACCTCGATTACTTTCGTTGAAATATTCGAGTTGATTTCAATTCCGGAAGCACAGCTTGCAGAAATCGTAAGTTATCTTGAGAAATGTAGCCTCAATTGGTTTTCTTACATCTTGGATGTTGGCGCCTTATTTCCGATCACGATAACCGGGCGATTGGTTAGCCCCAACTTCCGTCCGCTGAATCTTAGCCAATCAAAACAAAGTATGCCATTCAGTGCAGACTGTTGAATTGATTTGCTATATTTAGCAATGGAGGACGGGAATGTGTAGTGTACTGTAGACGGTTTGTCTAATCATCGGAATCATGCAGATGTTTATCTTGAGGACCACATTTACAATGCAGTAGGTTTTGTAAGTCATCTTTCTAAACGACCCGTACGAATAGGACGAAATCGGAGTTAAAATACGCACTTGATTGGTCTGCAAGTTTCAACATCACTGCAAAAACATTCACTGGTGCAATATACAAATTGGAGCATTTCGTGCATATAAAATTCCTGTGTACATTTAAATTCTACACTTCTCAAATGAAGTTGATTTTAAAACTAGTTCAGAAGACTTACATTATCAAGAAATTGTCAATTGACCATACAAAATACGATTACGATCGAGCCTGTCAAGGAAAACAATTTTAATTTGCTAATTTTCATAAATGTGTATTGAAAGATCCACTGAGGGGATTTTTTCTGAATGAAACGTTTGTATCTATCCTTCGCAACAATTAGTATTTTATTTCTCATGTGAGATATTCAATTAAAACTCAAGTTTGCAACAATACTATATGTGATCTGCAAACAAGCAACTGTTATTGTGTTCACAACCCTTTTTATAATGTCCTTTTTTTAAAAAAAAGAGATAAACATGTCCTGCATTGATAAAGCTTTAAATCTCAATTAATCAAAGGATAAAAAATGACTTGGAATGTTATAGGAAAGGTTTAACAATATTAACCATTGAAAGCAATACATATTGTCCATCAGAAGGTTAAATTTGTCAAACAAATTTGACTCAATTTGGAAATATTGAGAACATTTTGCATCAGGCAATATCTCCTGTCACATCAAGCTTTCGAACCATTCATTTGATGATGGCCACTTGCAACTGATTTTTTAACACAACTTTGATCACCCATAATTCCATTATTACAGTGAAATATCAAATAATCTTTACTCACAGTTGTAAATAAATCCTTTTTTAATCAATCCATACACATTACATGTCCATAATACACATACATGTATTTACTTTGTAAGATTAGGTAGATCAACACTAGTTGATGATTTTCTGCCCCAAAAACTTTCATAACGCATGGGTAACCGTGATTGAATGTTTATGCAAATTAGGAACCTAATGCATTGTTTGAGAGAACATACTGGTATATCTATAGACAACACAACTGCTCAGTGAACGACAGTGTTTTTGACTGATCGGATGTGTTTGCGTCTTTGAGAGGTTCATTTCCTCGGTTGGTTACATATGCACCCTGGAATGTGGGAAACCTATATTATCGTTTTTTAATTGTTGAACAGCAATTGATGCCATGATTTGGTGGTCCATGATTTGGTGGTATGTAAGTAATATCTTGTCTTATCAATTGTCATTGAATGACTATTTTGTGCTTTTAATCCTAAGATCAGAATTTGGTAAAATCCTCCGCTATTTTGATCCTTTTTGGGTGTTTGAAGTATGAGTCAATTTGTCCTTACTTAGCAAAATGGTGTATTAATTGCTTGTCATTGCTTAAAAATTTAATCAATTTAGGGTTTCACAACTGGTGTGCTCAAAATTATCTGTAAAGAAGAAATAACTGGTGTCAGAGTGCAGCATACATAAGATAGTAACAATATTTCTTTAATCTTTTTTTTTTATCTAATCCTGCACTTATGACAGTTTGATTTTATGTTATTTTGTTGTTTAAATTTTTTAAAGTCATAGGAAAACAAAAGCAGTTATACTGATTCAGGCTGTTAACAAAAGTTGAGTGATATAGTCTTGGGCTTGTTCCTTATTTGTTTACGTCTTCAAAGTAGCACTAATTTAAGACCAGAATTGTTGTAGGATATTAGTTATAACAATTCTGTAATGTTTTATTTTGTTTCCAACTTTAGGTATTAAATGAATCCAGTGAAGAGAAGATGCTGTATTCATACCATGTGTTAATCAACAACTCCAGTCACAAAAAGATGCAGCAAGAATGAGGACAATCAAAGACCCAAAAAGGAAACCGGAAGTTCGCAGGAGGACTGATTATGAAGAAGAGGAAGAGGATTGTCGCTCCACAAAAAGCACTCCCCCAAAGAAGCGAAAAACTGCAAATTCTAAAGCCACCTCAAATGACAACTCAAGTCTCAATGATTCTGGAAGTTTTGCTGATAATAATAGTGATTTATTATCAGAGAGAAGCAGGGAAGATGACCTTTCAGACGTTTCCTCTCTAAAGAGTACCCCACCGAAAAAGCGTAACTACAGCAAACTCCTTAAACAAAGTCCAGAGGTTAATGGAGATGTGCATCCAAAGGTTGATAGCCATGAAACCAAGCCTGAAGGTAAACCAAAAGGATCCAAAAAAGCTGAGAAAAAAGGTGAAATTGAAAACAAACCAGTAAAATCTGAATTGGCTAAAGAAGTTAATAACAAAAAAGCTGCTGTTGATAAGAAACCAGGGAAAGGTGGTAAGAAAAAACCTGTAAAGGAGACCATAGTGGAGAAACCAAACAAGAATCATGTTAAGAATGATCTGCAAGATACAAAGAAATCCCCAAAAGGTAGGAAAGTGAAACCAAGTAAACAAGAAGATACCAAAGTTGAATCGCCCGTAGATAAAAGTCCGCCTAAGAAAAAAGGTGTTAATAGAAAAAGAAAATTGGTTGATGAGGATGATGACAAGAAAGAAGTATCTCCAAAACAATCAAAAACCAATATGAAAGATAAAAATGCAAATGACGATGCCATTGAAATTGATAAAACTGCTGAAATCCAATCAAAGAATTCAAAGAAATCAAAAAAGCAATTAAAGGAAGAAGCAACATTAGAACTTAAAAGACAAACTGAGGAACAGAGAAATGCTCATTCAGTGCTAAATAAAGAACCAGAAATTGCATGTAAAAAGAAAACAGTGACTCCTAAGAAGAAGAGTTTAAAACAGGTTGAAAGTGTTTCTGACAAAAGTAAGCATTGTAAGGAAACTGATGAAACACTTGAACCAAATGAAAAAAGTGTTAAAGATAAAGGAAATGCAGTCACAGAATCTGTAGATGTCCTCCCAACACAAGCAGAGATTGTTCATCCAACAAAGAGTGAAGCTTCAACAAGTTTACCAAATGACATCCCATCTAAACCTCTGGCATTTAGTGAAAATCCTCTGAATGAAACTTACATTTATGGAGATGATGAAGATGAGGAAAGTTCAGATCTTGATACAAGTTTTGAAAGTATAAACAGTGTCCGCTCTAGTGGTGAAAAGAAGACTGAAGATTTGGATAAATCACACCCTGATGATGATGCGGATAAACTCAATGATTCGCTTGAGAGTAAGTCTGGTGAATTGACCGAGTTAAGCATTAAGTGTGAAAGGTGTGGCTATATATCACGCAGCAAAGGGGGTCATACACGACATCTCAGGAAATGTCAGCCGGAGCAACTCGGACTGGACGGCGAATCCAAAAATCCCAAAGTGCACAGGTGTGAAAGGTGTGAGTACAGTGCGCCAAGACGTGTGCTGGTCATCAACCACATGAAAACTCACGGCATTTATCAGTGTAAGCGTTGCCAGTATCGCACAGACAATGAGGAAACGCTTGACCAACACTCTGGCCAGGAGCACAAGGATCGGAGTGACTGCAAGTTCTGTAAGCTCTGTAATAGGTATGTCAAGTGTAGCGACGTTCCCCTGGAGAAACACATGGAGGAGTGCCAGGGTCGAATACCCTTTAAATGCCCGGAATGTTCAAAAGAGTTTCAATACGAGTCTTCCCTGAAGTGCCATGTCGTGTCCCATTATCCGGACCAGCCAAAGCTGTTTAGTTGTGATCGGTGTGATTACAAGTCGAACTATAAGGCAAACCTTAAAAAGCACATTCGCCATATTCACGAACAGCGCGGCGAAAAGACAATTAAGTGTACAGACTGTGACAAACTCTTCCATACAGAGGACAACATGAAACGGCATCAAAAACTTCATTCAGAGGAGCGCCCTCATAAGTGTGAGCAAGAGGGTTGCGACAAGGCATTTAAAACGTTGAATGGGTTGAAGTTCCATTTAATCTCGCATCAGACTGATCGCCCGTTTCTGTGCGACGTTGAAGGGTGTAAGAAAGGTTTTAAATCAAAGAAATCCTTGGCGATGCACTTGAACGAAACCCACCAAAATGCACCCAAAAACTTTCATTGTACGGAGGAGGGCTGTGACATGTCTTTCTACAAGAAATGTCACTTTGAGCGACACATGGCAGCTCATACAGGTAACTATTAGAATATCATAGATCTAGATAAAGGGGCCGTATTAGGGTTCTTACATGCCCAGGGCCTTGCTTACTTAAACTGGGAAAAGGCCTAGGCCTGCTAATTTTGAGGAATTGTATTGCTGAATTGTGAAACCACAAAGCTGCTGTGACTTTGTATATTTGGGAAAACTGCATGCTTTCAAAGATATTCTCAATTAAGAAGGTGCTTTTATGGGCCCCTGTTAGAAAAGAGAAAAACCCCTGTATCATCTGACTAGATCAGGGGAAGCAACTGCGCAGGAGTAAAGGTTTTAAAGGTCATTCACAGTAAGATCACCCTGTTAAATGTTAAAGAGGGAAATTCATTCTTTGAGCTTTTTGCAGGGCATTTGTTTCTTGAATAAGGAAGATGCCTAAAGGCTCATTGGTTTCGGGAAGTCACATCACTGAAAATTGCTGAATTAAGAAACCAAAATGATGTTGTGATTTTGAATCTTTGGGAAATGATGCATGATAGTATTAAAGATATTTCCAGTGATTAAGCAAACAATGCATACATAGATATATCATTCTACGTCTGGATGCATTCAATATCAAAATGGGTCAGAGCGAATATCTATTATTCGCAGTAATCTCGTTTCTAATTGGTCCATATTTCAAATTCTCATCCCTGATTGGTCCCCTCTGGCCTGGAGAGGAAAACGCTGATGCTTGTTTTACCATTTTACATTATAGTATTACAAATATTACAAAAAGAATTATAGACAAGAATTGCTGTGATCTGTAGCCCCTTTTGTTTACATTGTTTCTCTTGCTTTCAGCCTTTGTATAATTTGTATGGAGTTAATCACTTAAAGTCTTGCCTGTGAGGAAGTCATTCTTGAAATCATATTAAATGGTTGAAATCTTATCTTGCTATATAGCATGAAAATGTTCTCAACTCATTCAAAGCTTTAAGTAAGCAATTTATTGGAGGAATTTGCATGGATTATTATGATAGTGATTTGAGAAAGGCTCTTTTTTGTTGTCCTCTATGATTCCAATGACTTCCTACAATAAGATATTAATTTGTGAGGAAGAAAACAAGAGAAATACTGATACACCCTTTCCAAGTAATGTACATGTACCTGCGCAAAAAACATTTCAAAAACTTTCAAAATAATCCTTGAATTCCTTCCACAAATATTTTCATCCCTGTTGCTATATTTGATATTTAAGATTTAAATTGAAGAAGAAATTGTCAATTTTCATAAAGTTAAAATCATGTTCCTTTACTGGTGCTTTCAGTACTGCTATTTTATTAAATGTGATGTAAAGTAAATCATTCACACTCTTTCGTTTCAGATAACCGTATGTTTTTTTGTCGGTGGATCACATGCACAAAGGCCTTTAGGACAGCTGAATCGTTGAAAACTCACATGTTGGTCCACACGGACGAAAAACCAGTGAAATGTGAACACTGCGACTACACATGTCGACAGAGAAACTCGATACGGTTTCACATGAAAAAGAAACACCCAGAACTGATTCCACATGATCTCAGTGCATCCAAGGAACCCTCTAAGGAAAGCAGCCAAGTTTCAAATCCAACCATGACAACTTGTAAAACTGAATCATCATTAGACTTGACATCAGAACGTTTGGACAATAAGGAGAATCTAATGGACCATATGAAGTGCGAACCAAGTTCACCTATTAGATCACCCGTTAGTTTACCAATCACAGAGCCTGAAAGTAAATTACATCATGCTAAAAGCAAATTTCCAAAAGGCAGGACTAAAACCAATAACTCGTTATCTTCGTCATTAGATCGCCTGAACAACCATACCATTCAAAACCATATCGCCTCTAAGGAGATCAAGCAAAATGTGCCATCCAATGAAATCAAGGAACCAGCGTCTTCAGTATTAACCAATCCAACTACGCCTCACACATTGGCTTCGGAGAAAGGTGAGCCAGGATCAATAGCTAATGAAACCCCATTGAAGAAGCCCAAGAAGATGGATATGTATGAGTTTATGAGTGAAGACGAGTCGGAGGATGACATGAAACCAGGTAATGTATTGCGATCAGAGTGATAAGCAGTCTCTGTGACGTATTGCAGGGTTTTTCTTCCTTGAATTGGGAAGAGGTCCGGGCCTGTTGAATTTGGAAATTTATATCGCTGAAATTGTTAATTGGGAAACCTGAAAGCTGGTTTGACTTAAATCTAGGGGAAAATTCTTCAGTTTCAGCGATACCACTTCCCAAGATTAACAGCCTACGACCTCTTTCCATTTCAAGGAAAGAAAACCCTGAGGTTGCAGGTCTCTATTGCGTTATAAAACAGGGGGCCATGAAAGGCACCTCCCCAATGAAAAACATGCACTTTTTCAAAAATTTCAAATTCTCACCGGTCAGCATTTGGGTTTATCCATTTCATCAGTATACTTTTGCGAAACTAACAGGCCTAGGCCTCTTCCCAATTCAAGGAAAGAAGACCCTGAGCTTAGAAAGTATGGATCTCACCTCCATCAAGTGTATTATAAGACCCTATTTTCATGAACTACACAGCTTATGGCAAATGATTTTGGTCTGATATTATAATGGTTTCTTATCTTTATTACAAAGAGATTTATTTGTCCATTTTATCTTTAGTGTTCTGAGCTGCTGCTTTCCATTGGAAGTTGTAACAAAATCTGTTTTAACCTTTAACAAATGGATGCACCTTTTCTCTGATAAGAAGATTTGGCTTAAAATGAAGTAATGAGCAAATTATACCTCTTGTCAGCTACTGCTGCTACTTGGGTCTCCTTTCTCATTTGGGATTATGGGATTCATTCTACTTGAAATTAAAGGGGGAGAATAACAAAGTATACAAAATTTTATTTTCTGACCTAAAGAAGGAATTATTCATTGCTAGCAAATTCTCATTTTATCACATTAAAGTCTTTTCAAAATTGATTCAATATGGTGTAAAAGGTAGAAGTTGTTGCATGGAAAGCATCTGTTTTGATAAATCACATTTGATAAATTTTCAATATCTTGAAGAGCTTGGTAAACAAATTCTCCTTTATGGAAATGGGTAACAGGTCCAAATTGAAAGCAACTCCAGATGCCAAAATAAACATGGAAAGAAAGCCTTTATATGATATTGGAGTGAAACACATTAGCGACATAAGGAGACATTGCTCATATTAAAGGAGCGATGCATTCAGTTGTGACAGTGTTTTCATTATACTTCTGCAACAGTTGCATTTAGGTGGAGGTATTGATTTACAGTGAACCCTTGTTTATCCGGACCCCGATGATCCGGATGTCTCGCAATCCGAACGAAATTGTAAGGGAACGGAATTATTGGACCAGTTTGTTGCAGGCGATTTTGAAAACATTGTGGGTAAAGGAGAAATTGCTCGTGACGAGCAATTTCTCCTTTTCCCACAATGTTTTCTGTCATATCAGAAGATTATCTTTGAAGTTCATCACATTTGGATATGTCTTCTGCAAATTCTTTCAATTTGGGACTGTCGACAATTTGCTAGAGGGTTATAACTATACACCGCTCATACAGACCGTTTATGTCTTAATGTGAATAAGAACATGTTCTGCTTCATTAGTCCGGATTATTCGGTAAAACGGACATTTTGTTGGGAACGGACGTGTTCGGATAAACGAGGGTTCACTGTAGTTGTTGATTTAACACATTACCGCCTAATGCCACATGTTTGCATCTTGCAGCAGACGCTTTTAAGAACCATTGTGTCAAAGGGAGAAATTGCTTGTGAAAAGCATTTTTTCTTTTGCCACAGTGCTTTTCAAACCATTCACATATCACAACAGCAGAACTGAAATGTTTTTTACATGTTTACAATGCTTTTCTAAAGTCATCTGAATCAAGAATAAGCTGTTGTCTGTATGTAGTGAAGAGTTACTCTTTACCAAACAAAAGCGACATTTTACCAGTTTGTTGCAGACAACTCTTGAAAACATTGTTGGAATTGGGGAAATTGCTCTAAATTAGCAATTCCTCCATTTCCCATAGTACTTTCTGTCCTATCAGAAGATTATTTTTTAATTTCATCACATTTGAGTATGTTGTCTGCAAACTCTTTAAATTTGGGAAAGTCGAAAACGTGGCGACTGATAAAGGGTTAATCATGGTAGCAGGTTGTTTTCCAGGTAAAATGATCTATCTGTGATTGCTCCATTTGCATTGGGATAATCAATAGATTGCAAAATTGTGGGCATACTACTCCATGTCATTCAGAGTTGTTGTTTTTTTAACGGGACCCTAGATTTACCAATTACCCTTTTGTGTAGACCTTTTGTATGCTAGAGGAAATTACAAATGAGCTTGCGGGTCCTGCATGACAAAGTGGTTAAGTTTGCAGACTTAGAAGTCAGGGGTCCAGGATTTGAGCACTGATGCCTGGTTTCATAGGAGTAATTTTTTGCCAAGTCGCTACAGAGCCCTAGCCTAGAACTGGTGGATCCAGGAAAGCTGTTACATAACTGGAAAATTGTTGAAATGGTGTTAATTACCTTAAAAAAGGGCTTAAGAAGGTGTAAGTAGCGGGCATTTTTGTAAAGCAGTGTCATATGAAGAATTAGCTCACTGAAAAACAAATATATGTTAGTACTTATTAGGAAAAATTGATATTTACTAGCCTTCCATTTACTGTTTCAAGATGAGCATTTATATAAATTCCTCATATAGTAATTGGTCAAAACTAAATAAATAGAATACATCTTTTTTTTTAAGGGCCCAAGTTTCTATCAAAGTCTTGAAACCCATTTCTGTAACCAATTACCAATTACTTGTTTCAGAGCAATTTATCCTTTTCCCTCATTGTTTTCTGCCCTACAGAAGATGGTTTTTCAATTTCATAACATTTTGAAATATTATCTGCAAACTTTCAATTTGGAACAGTCGAACATTTGGTGTTTGGTAAAAGGTTAAATAGAAGCGACATTGAGTGATTGACAACATTAGCCAATAATGGTTTTCAGAAATTCACCAAAACAGAAGGTTGAGGGAGGCCTATCAAAATCATGAAACCCCATTTCTGTAAATATTGATTCAGATCTGGAACTAAGATTTCAGCCAGTATAGAATCTGTCATTCATGGCTGTATATTGATTTGAGTTGTTTTAATTCAACTATTTTATGGAGAACCCTGTTAATTGATGCCTGCAACAAATATTCACCATTTTCTGTTTTAACCTATTCCCTCTTGGAACAGATGTTGTTAGATGTCTCATGAATTTCAAAGTGACAATTGCAGCAAGAAATTCAGGGCTTTTTCATGTTGTATAAAAAAGGTCCATAAAAGGCACCTCCCTAATTTGAAATTTCTTTAGAATCATGCAGTTTTCCTTAAGACTAGACTCAAAGTCATATAAGCTTTTTGGTTTCCCAATTCCACTATTTCACTGATTAAGCTTACCAAATTTAATAGGCATGCATCATTTTACTATTTAAAGAAAAAAGGCTAAGAGAACAAACATTTGCATTTCTTTTCTTTTTTTAATATTGAGAAGAAAATGGTGTAAAAAGAAAAAAGATTGGTCAGTTACATAAACAGGATGGCCAAATTTTTGGATAACTAAAATTGAAATCCCAGCATTTGTTTAAGTCACTATAGCGGTAGATTAAAATTTTCATTTGTGGTGAACTAAATGAGGCACATCACAGGGCTTTTACCCATTATATAGCAGGGGCCTATTGGCAGCAACTTTTGGAAACTCTTTAAAATCATGAAGTTTCCTAAAACTTGAAAGACTCACTGGTCATTTTTTGTCCGGCTTCCAAATCTAGCAATGTCAGTGATATTTCTTCCCAAAGCTAACAAGTCTGGGTTTCTTTCAGAATTAAAAGAAAAAAGTCCTGCAAACATTTTTACTAATATTCTCTTGACAAGATAATAAAACTCAACGAAACGAAACTTGAAACTACTGTCTTGCATTGATCAAACTTTCTATATAAAGTATGATCATTGCAAAGTGCATTCACCTAGGACACTCTTTTATGAAGCAAATCAATGCCATTGCAGAATGTGTGAAGCCAAGTCCTGTATGGACAGGTTTTATATGCTTGCAAATAGAGATAACAATGCCTCTGGGTTTGCAGGAAAGAATCATTGGGTGATAACTAATTTTGTCATCCATATTGATGAATTTTCTTGTTACGCTCAGAAAGTTGTGGCATGAAACCATCCCTACCACCCAATGATTATTGGATAGTGGGGATACTGGTTAACCCTTAGAATGCTGGGTAATTTTCTAAAAATAGTTTTGAGTCGTCTGTGTTTCAAAACCTTAGATATCTGCTTAATATTGATGTAGAAAGATTCGCAGAGTAGCAAAGAGGTTAGATCACAGGTCTGTCGCCAATTTACGTGGCAGCTGGTCTGGATCTAACCTGTTTGCATAAGCATGAAGTCGGTCCAGCACTATAAGGGTTAAGTCATTTGGAACTGTGATATTGGTCAAAATTTAAAAGCGATAGCAGGCAACGAAAACTAGTTCAGAAAAAATGTTTGCCTATTTTTGGTAACAACCATTGCGGCCAACAGATAATTTGCTCCTTTTGAGCAATTTATCCTTTTGTCACAAAAGTTTTTAATCAATTAGGATGCATGGTAATTTTCTAAAAATATATTATTAGCTTTCATGTCTTTCAATTAAAAGAGGCAAAGGGTTAAACCAAGTGAGAGTGCGTAATAGAACAGTATCTATCCTGTACCCTCTGTTGTAGGTTTTCATCAGAATTTCCTCCTTTTGTCAAGGATTGCAATACACACTCTGTTGGATTTGACAATGAACTATTTACTACTAATAATGGGTTTACGCAGTGTCTAATCTTCTCCCCACAGCTGGACACCCCCCTCCCCTCCTTTTGCTTTGCCCAGATCAATAGATAATTATGCAGACAAAATGTATTTAAAACGTCACAGCAGCAGCTTTCTGATCAATATTAATTTTCTTTATTTTTAGCCCCTGGAGTAATGTAGCCCATCTTGATTCAGGATACGATTTTACCTCTGAGGGTGTATTCTCTCTCTTTCAAATAGATGAGTTTTGGAAGTTATAGGACCTGTAAAAATTTAAAAAAAAAATCAACAAAGTTACTCTTTCGTCACAAAACCCTGTTGATATGCATAAGAAATGATAACAATGAATATTTGTAGTGAAAAAAAGGGTTAAATAGTTTTTCTCCATTATGATTTCAGGTCTCCTTCGTCGAGATTATGACCGGGATAAGCCGCCCTTACCTCCGGTCACAGGCAAAATTGATGCAAGCCTTTTATCAGACCTCAACCTACCTCAACTAGACAATGCTAAGAAAGCCGCGGAGGACAAACCGCAGAAAAGTAAGAAAAAACCAGGACCGAAACCAAAACCCAAACCAGAGGCTGAAGCTGAGGTTAAAGTTCCCAAGAAAAGGGGAAGAAAGAAAAAGAGTGAAGTTGAAAAGGTTGTTGAGAACAAGGGGAGTGATTCTGTAGATACAGAAATTGTAAAACCAAAACGTGGTCGATCTCCAAAAGCTAAAAAGGAAGTCCTGAAGAAAAGCAAAGATACTAAAGATAAACCTGTTGTTGATAAAGATGATGATGAGGATAATGATCAAAAGGAAGAGAATCCTGTCAAGAAGAAGCGAGGTCCCAAAAAGAAAGTAAAGGCTGTAAAAGAAGAAAAAGTGCCTGAAAAGGTCCCAAAGAAAAGAGGAAGGAAGAAGAAAGGGAAGCTAGAAGAAAACAAAGGAATTGAACCCGAAAATGGGGATGCTACAATAAATTATAGTGAAGTGGAAAGTGATAAAATGTTTGCGGATAGTAAAGATGGAGTTTCAGACCAAGCTGAAGCTCCCCTTTCAAATTTACCTTTTGTGAGTGGGTTAAAGCAACTTGATAGTGAAGAAGAGTGTGACAAAGATCTTCCTTTATTCACAGACACGAAGCATGATGATGCTGATGATAAAGTAATAAGTGAAAAGGAAGATGAAATTAATGATAGCAAGGAAGTGTTAGACGATCAATTAGAAGAAAGAATTGCTAAATCTGAGGATGAAAATGATAATAAGGTAGATCAGGAAGAAGGTGAAAAAGTGTCAGCAAAAAGTGATAATGAAATGGACACAAATGAAGCTAAAAACACTTCACTCTCAGAAAAAGAGGAGGAGAAAAGGTACAGTGATGCTGATAGTGAAAGCAGTGACATTGGTTCAGACTTTGATGAAGACCTGAAGCCACCACCTGCACCGAGGCCTCCTCCAATGTACGATAGTGAAGATGGAGATATCGAATCAGGTCCTGAAAACGAGGACTGTAATGGGTCTTCCAGAAGTAACGAAAGAATACGAGACTTTGAATCTTCAAGGGAAATATCTAGAGAGATATCCAGAGATTTTGAAAGTTCAAGGGAAATCGATGATAGTGTTAAGACTTACGATCCTAATTCAGTTGATACATCAACACCTAAAGAGGCTGTTGACACGCCATCCTCAGTGAATCCATACAAGAACGATTCAGTCGGAAACGACTTTGATAATCAGGAAACCCCTCATCCACACTCACATCACAGCAGCGTTCCGCACACACCTTCCCATGGCAGTGTCCCTCCAACACCCATCGCCAATCCCGAATTCGAATCCAAAAACCACCCAGAGGAAACTGTTATCAAGAGTGTTAGCGTGCAGGGACAGACCAATGATGAAAACACTGATGAAAGCTCCATGCCTGAAGTGGACAAAGACTATGTTGGTAGATTCTTTGAGGAGATTCAGTGTAACCCACAGGATCAGATAACACGTATGAACGAAAGCACCAAATCCCAGGATAAGGTTACGGAGTCGACCCCGAGTGATAGTGGTGTCGCGTCATCCCTTACATCTAACCAGACAGAGGCCAGTATGCAGATGCAATCACCACCCACAGATCTCTCGCACAAGAGAATGGACATTCTTCCCGCCGAGCACCCTCCAGAGGAACCCACCTTTCAAACCCGACCCGAAAGTGTACACCGAATCCCTGAACGGATACCTAGTGTCCCAACGTACGAACCACAGTTCAATAGCATTGATCCCTTTGCTAGTGCCCCATTACCCCCGCGAGATACAATATTACGACAGACAGATCAGGCAAAGATTCCTAGTCCATTAAATGCCAGTAGTAGTACCAGTAGTAGCTTCATGAGGTTTCCCCCTGACAGTGAGGCAATGCTTCAGAGACAGAGAATGAGTGCAGGGCCCTATGACCGAAATATCCAAAACTTACACAGGATAACAGAAACAGCCATGCCATCGCACAATAATGCTTCCTCTTTGTTGCGGCATGTCCCTGGGCGTGAGGACGTGTTTCCGGGTCCAGCAGGGGTCCCGGGGTCAATGTCGCGGAACCCTTTCCACTCCTCATGGACGGGGCAGGATGTACGACCCCCACATTGGGGTCATCCGGCGTACCTCCAGCGCCCCCTTGACCAGCAGACTGGCTCGACGCCCTCGTCGCTGTTTGGTAAAGATTCTTACCTACCTGGCAGGGAATTTATGTTTGACCCAACACGCGCAGCTGCGGAGAGAAACATGTTCTCGAGCCTTGCTTCATCTCATACTCAGCGTCCTGAGATCCCGCATGACACTTTTCAGCTGGAACGATTTGATCTCGGAAGTTACTTGAGCAGCCATGCCTACAACACTGCGCCGTCACTTCCTGTTGATTACACTCGTAGCGCTCACAGTTCGGCGGCGCAAAAATCGCTTGACGAGCGCTACAGACAATCATCGACAGGCGTGACGGATTTCCGAACTCTACCTCAATCATCAACGGCCTCTGACATGTTTGGAATGAACAGCTCTTTCAATCTGGACAAGTTTTATCCACGGGAATCAATGTATCACTCACAACACATATCAGATAACACAAACAATCCCTTCTTACCGGGGGTCCCTGGTCAGCATTCGATGTTCAGTAGGGACTACACTCACCGTAGCTTTTATACTCAAAACTCAGCGTACCCGTTTGTTAACATGAACGATAAAAACTATTCGGCGACGGCCTCCGCGAAACACTCGGCGGGTGCTGTTGGTCAGCAACGAGAGCTGGTGCCCGTTCCTCGCCCAAACATGGCCCACGACCCGCAGTTACAGGACCCGTACAGACATAGTTCAATGTTGTATAATATGATGAATAGGTATTTTGAATGATCTGAAATTGGTAATCTTGAGGTCACAATCCATATATTCATTCACGACCCATTACTTAATAAGTTATCATGTGTTTTGAGAGTTCAATGAAAGACCATAGTTATTTCTTTAAAAAAGGGAAATACTTGTCAGTTTTGCATTGAAACCTTTGAATACTCCTTATCTAGAGTCATCAATTTGTAAAATCGTTATTTTTACGGATAAGTTGTTAAATCATTTTGGTTATTAGTACTCTATGTGTCATTGACACATTTTTTGATAAAAACACCTTTTAAGTGTATAATGATAGTTTTATGGAATCTAAAGACACTCATCTTGTAAAAATGTACATAATATTTTTTTTGGCATAGTAATTGCCCTTTTTTATAATGACTTTAAGTCTTGGAATGATTTTAAACTAAAGGATCAATTTAAAAGTAGATAAATGTTAGTTGTTATAAATGAATTTTACATGAATTTTATACATTCACAAGCAATAAGATTGTTTCAACCCGTTATCCCATAATAGTAATGTGATCAATCAGAATAGATAACAGTAACATAAGTAATGGGATGGATTCTGCATCTTATACAAGACAATAGTGATAGAGGACAATAAGTTGAAACATGCTTTTTCTCTCCTGTTTTCACAACGGCTATTTAGGTAGAATACCCATAATCCTCCATTTTAAAAGACATTTTTTTTGTAAGATTAAATCTGGCATTCTTGATCTACATCAATTGGGGTGGAAACTATTTTCATTTTAAAAACCGAATAGTTCCAGCCCCGACCGAGTATACCAAGAACAACCGAAGTAATCCACTGAGAGACTTATGTTTTAAAATAGCAGATTATGGGTATTTTACCTTAACACTGCCAGCCATTATATGATCTTTTTGGTTATGGGGTAAAGGGCTGAATAAATGATGTCATGAATCTTTATATATGAGCTGTGATGATTTGCCTTTCTTTTTTTTTAGAGGTGTCATCAATTGAAGTAACCTAAATATATCATTGATTAAAAGAATATCATTTCAAAATACCTTTTTGAAGAACTATGATCTGTAAAAGGAAAATATGCACCTTACATTATTCATTAAAAATCTTTCTCTTCTTAATTTATTTTTGCCATTTTTGGATTTTTTCCTCAAGGCAGTATGTGACAATCGAAATTGTAATGAATACCAAGGATTAACCATTGTTTTTGATAAAAATGATGCAGTTACTTTTTGTTTTTATATATCAATTTGGCTATTTCCTCCAATGACACCTCTAAACATTGTCTCCACTGCTTTATACCTCATTCCCTCACACATTAGCTCAGTAGGCCTAGATTTCTATGAAAATCTTGATGAGCAATTTTTGCTTTTGTCACAAGGATTTCACAAGATTTCTCCAAGGCAACAAAGTCTTTGATGCAAGTATATTATGAGGGACGAAGTTAACAAGCATGATAGAGACATTGGTATACCTTATTCGGAGCCAGTCATTATGTTGTGCATTAATGTTGATGTTAACTATTGCAATCTTCATATGTTACACTTTACTTTTTTTCATGTCGAGATGCTTCATGTAATGAAATTTTGACACTTTACGTCCAATTGAGTTGTTCAATTTGAAACATCAACATGTAATGATTTAAATGATCATGAATCATTTTAAAAGCCATTTTGCTGTCATAATGGCTTTATTATTTGAATTGTAAATGTTTCAGTCCAATGGTGCATTTTTATCCATTGATGTATATATAATTATTATTATTATAGAACTGTTTGTATATGTCTGTATTATAAGTTTGAACAATAGATAACTTGCATGTTCATTCAATTTGAACCAAAGCTTTTTAAAATGATGCCATAAATGAACAATAGTTGGTGTTTGGATTATTTTAGATTCATCTTCACAATTTAAAGCTCAATCTGAGCTTGCTCATTGTGAACTTAAGAGATCACTTTAATGTCATTTGTCCATGTTTTTGTCTTCAATAATTTTCTTGTTACTACTCGAGCAGCCAGAGATTTTATTTCATTTTCAGTAAAGGTGTGGCATATCTTTAAAGAAATATAGGTGAAGATTTTTTACTATGTTGGTCAAGTTGTCTAGAATGTTTTTCTCAATATCTTCCTTGTCAAGCCTAACCATAGAAAGGCTATAATTAAGAATGGCTCTTGTTGATAATTAAAGACGCCACAACTTCAGCAAAGTCACACACATTTTTTTTATTTTATTTTTTTTTTTTTTTTGTATAATGAAGGTCAGCTTTGAAACCAATACTGCTACCACAGTTTTGAACCAGTCTTTATTTAATTTGGCCAGAATGTTTTTCTTGATAATATCTTCACGACATTCAATTTGGATAAAGTTTGGTTTAAGCTTTGTGAACATATTCTTTACTACACCTTTTAACATTCTTGTTCATGATCAAAGTTCTGTTTGGCATAGGGATAAAAATTTGTTTATTGATAATCTTTTTTCTGATTGTGTTTACCAAGAAGGATAACCAAGGTGTCGATTGAGTAAAGCTTATTTGCAATAGATTTAGGTGAGCCATTTAGGGCCATCAAGGCCCTTTTGGTTTTGTTGTTGTAATATTTGTTAACATGTGATGATTACATTAAGAAAAATTTGTCACTAGGAGAAATCTGATGATTACCAATGCAGCTTTTTCCCATATATTTTGCGATGGTCCAAATTGAAAGCCACTGCAGACGACGAAAATATCAAATAAAAGATGCAGTTTCTTATTGATATTTGGCAGACACAATTGCAACAAAAGATAAATGTTTATTTAGGATTCATTATTAAGATAAAAGGACCTATCTAGTTACCTATTTAGTTGTTTTGTAAATGTTAAATATGTTTTTTGTACAATTTTAGTGATGAAAAAATTGGCAATATCTCCACCACAAAAATTTTATGTACATGTTTATTAGAATGCATTCTGCTGGATGATGTACAGTTTGTGTTTTGATGAAAAGGAGTTTATCAAAACTTGCATAATATTATGTTTATGAATTAAAGTGAATCTTTTCAATGTTGACATGGCATTAAACCACACACACAAAAAATGAAAAGCTATCAACTCGATGGAAAAGAATTCCAAAAAGAGGCAGTTTGTCGACTATAATAGGAATTATTACCAAAATCACTATACAGTGAAGCCTCGTTTATCCGGACATGTCCGTTCCCAACAAAATGTCCGGACTAATGAAGTAGAGCATGTTCTTTAACACATTAAGACATAAACGGTCTGTATGCACGTGTATACTTAAAACCCTTTAGAAAACGGCAAATTGTCGACAGTCCCAAATTGAAAGAGTTTGCAGACGACATTTCAAAACGTGATGAAATTCAAAAATAATCTTCTGATATGGCAGAAAACATTGTGGGAAAAGGAGAAATTGCTCGTAACAAGCAATTTCTCCTTTACCCACAATGTTTTCAAAAGTCGTCTGCAACAAATTGGTCAAATAATTCCGTTCCCTTACAATTTCGTTCGGATTGAGAGACATCCGGATTATCGGGGTCCGGATAAACGAGGCTTCACTGTATTTCAGTTTTTGACATCTTAGTAAGTCATCCTTAATTTCCTCTGACGCTTTTTATGAATTTTTTTTGTTTAATAACAACTTTTGATAATGTCTTTTGGTTGTTAATTTCATGTTGTGATCTGAATTATGGTTGAAACTTCTTTTTTCATTATTGCCAAGGTGACAAATATTAGATTGTGTGCTAAAAAGCAACACATTAATTAGATTTAAGACTTAATAACACAGTGGTGATTAATTTGGCTTACCAGAGGTCCAGATAAGATAAATATATCCATAGGTAATGCCTTAATTTTGTCTCCAGACCCTTTGTTGTTGGTACTGATATGTGGGGTCTTGTTTCTACAATTAGAGCTGGCACTCACAAATGAATTCATATCAAGGTTTCAATTGAGAAATAAAGCAAGTCCTTTAACTGCTATGTCCACTTTGGAAATAGAAATTTTGGTTTTGTTTTTAATATGGGTAGAAACCATCGGGATAAAAATTTAATGAGATTTTGTTTTTCTTTTAAAAGATTGAGTAGAACACATCCTGATTGCTTGGAAGTTGCTTGTTACAAATGCTTTCTTCCACCATCTTAATATCTTCTCCTAAAAATACATTGCATTTTAGAAATTATTTTTTTCTTTTATCTCAATACTAAATTATAGTTTCTGCTATACTTGCATTAAAACAAGTTTGGATGGATCAATATTTACAGTCAACAAACATCTTTGGTTTTTTTTATCATGTCAAGAAACAATACAAATTCTTTTATAACTAACCAGAGCTGGACTCAATTGTTTTTTTTTTATGTTTTTTTAATATTAAAAAAAGAAATGCATTTTTTTTTTAAATTGTTTCATATTTAATGGCTGGATATATCATTGACTTTTTGAAGGAACAAAAATTACTTTTTTTCGTTTTTGTTTCTGTTACAATAAGCAACTTTTTTCCATTTCCAATTTGTTTCCAAGCAGTTCATCAAGTGGATTATCAAAAAAAAATAGATTTTTAAGTAATTGCATTATTGTTTTTATTATAAGTTTGAACATCTTTCGAACAAAATTAGGCAATGTATGGGACACAAAACCTTGTGACCTAAGGAGATCCAATTTCCTTTTTATTGTAAATTCTTCATTCTTCTCAATAGTTTTAATGACACTCTGTTGTAATGTTATGTTTATGAAGTCTTTTGTTTTACATTATGTTCAAAATGGCTGTGTTTTGTTGTATAGTGTTGTTTATGAATATTTATGCTTTATACATTTTTGTACAAAAGTTTTAACTGCAAAAAAAAGAAAAAAACCCAGACCATGTCCTTCATACGCTATCTATCACATGTTAAATTGCCAACTCATTGAACTTTTCATTGAAACTTTTACTAAAGATAAGTTAATGAGACTTCATATTTGATACCTGTTGTCTACTTGTACTTTCTATTTGGATGGACCAATAACAAAATTCTTTAAGAAGGAATGCGTAAAACCCTTTTATGTACCTGTAGTTGTCAGGGTCCTGCATACCCAGTGTTTAAGGTGGCAGTTTTAGAACTCTGGGGTCACGGATTCAAGTCCCACTGGTACCTGTGGTTTTATTGGAACGAGCTTTGGCATGATACCTCTGAACCTAGTATATCACTTTACAAACTGATTCATCGGTAATTAACTCACCACATTTCTTCATATGGGAACAAGTGACTGATCTAGAATTAGAATGAGTGCTTACTTACTTACTGCCTTAATACAACCCAATACCAAACACCAATTTTTCAACTGTCCCAAGAGTTTGCAGATGACGTTTCAAAATGTGATAAAATTGGAAAATAATCTTCTGATAGGACAGAAAACGTGGGAAAATGAGAAATTGCTCGTTACGAGCAATTTCTCCTATTCCCACAATGTTTTCTAAATCCGTCTGCAACAAAGTGGTCGAATGTCGTTATTGTTTGGGAAAGGGTTAATGGGAAATTAACTCTATTTGGCACATTTCTTCATATGGGATCAAGTAACCGACTTAGATCGAGTGCTTCCTAACTTTACTTACTGCCTGATAAAGCTTGCTGGCGTCGAGGGAAGCAATAAGACATTTCCACTCCTGTCTGTTGATTGCAACAGTATGCAAATAAATGCATGAAATCAAACATTTTATGTATGGTTATAAGTAAAAGTCATTGTCCTTAAAAGTTAATGATCACTTATTTTAATTTCTGGATAGTCTTCAGAAAATTGCATGAAATTTACATCAGAGATGCTTGATTTCAATGTCTTTCAATGTAATAAAAAGTATGTTGCTTTCAGACTGTCCATAGTATGGGTAAATTTCAAATTTCTATAAATACCATTACGTTTGCAGCTATACAGAGAGAGTTATTTTTCATTCAGCACAACTACTGAAAGGCAATGTGTGTTATCTTCCAAATGCATCATCTTAGTAAGTGCTGCAGTACAAGTTTTACACTTTATGTTGTTGGTACTTATAACTAGATTAGCCTCTTATTGAAGATGCAATTAGTTAAGGTAGAATACCCATAAACAGCTACAGTATGTTTTGAAACTCTTTCTTTTATCTGATTACCTCGGTCTTTCACAGTATACATTGGTCGATGCCAGAACTACTCACTTTACTTAAGTTTGAACTACTTTGAATAGTTCCAGCCAAGATCAATGCATACGAAGAACGACCAAAGTAATCCAAAAGAAGAATAGTTTCAAAATGGCCGATTATGGGTATTCTACCTTAAGACATTAATAAAACTGTTGGTAGTATTGTGATAAGATCATGATCCATTTGATTAACCATAACTTCCCATTAGATGAAATATTCACTAATTTGTGTACATAAAACCAATTAATTTTTTTCGATGTTATATATAAAATTTTATACTTGTTGCTGTGTTAAAGGTAGTTTGTTATGATTTGGGAACCTGCCCATTAGACCTTGGAATATTCACCTTTCTAATGCTTTTCCTGATGCCATGCTTGGAACCGCCAAAACATGTCTGCTGCTAGAAAAGTTTGACATCATTTGAAAGCATTGTGACAAAGAATGATAATTTCCACTGGTTGTGATGTTAAAATGATAGCAACCATTTGAAACATTGTCACAAAAGGATAATCTGTTCATCATGGACAACCTAACCTTTTTGTCATAGTTTTGACCTGAGATGATAACCTTTTGATTGCTGGGTAATTTTTTGAAAATTGTTTTTGTATCGTCTGCTTTCCCAAACCTGAAATATCTACTTAATTTTTATGAGGAAAGATTCTTAGAGTAGCAAACAGGTTAGATGATAACACAGGCCAGCAGCCAATTAACTTTGCGACTGGTCTGGATCTAACCTGTTTGCATAAGCATGAATTCAGTTCCAGCATTATACAGGTTGAGATAAAAAAAAAGTTTTCTGTTGGTGTATTTCGATCTTTTATAAAGCAAATTTCAAAAATAAGATTGGACATATAGTTACTGGCACTCTGACATTTGGAAAAGGGTCAAAATGGCTGATATTCTGTCATAGGGCAGGTTAATTGTGTAGTGATCAAATAGAAAATGTCTGTTTTCATTATCAGTGAACAATTTTATATACTGCTATTACTGAGTACTGGTCAACCAACTGGTCAACCAGTGTCAGATTTTAATATATATATATATTAGAGTAGAATTTAGGTGACATTAAAAAAGCAGTGAATACAATGTGTGTGTTTCCTTGTTCATTGAATCATCCACCCTTCGATAAGTTTTGATTTGGTTTTTCATAATTAGTTTAAACCAATTTTTTTCTTTAAGTTGATTGTCACAGAATGGTGAAGTACATCAAATTCGCAGAACTCTGGGTCCTGCGTTTGAGCCCTACCAACACCTCTGGTTTCTTGGGAGTGACCCTTGGCAAGGCAAGGTGAAGTCACTTCAGAGCCCTAGTTTAGTACTGATGGATCCAGGAAAGCCATAACACAACTGAATTTTTTTTATAGGGCTTTAAACACCATACAAATAAATTTCAAATTCACCCTTTATTACCTCTTCCAGGATTCATATGTGTACTTGTGCCAATTAATGGGTTAGTCCTGGCGATTTTATCTCCTTGTTAACAAGAAACAAACTTCGTACTAGAGGCTGACACTCTATCACTGTCCCTCAATTTTTCAAATTTAGGTTGGCCTAGTGGTTATAGTGGCGGGCTTTGAACTCAGGGATCCTGTGTTAGTGCCCCACTGACACATATGGTTTTGTGGGTGTGCCTTTGGCAAGTCGCTTCAGAGCCCTGGCCCAGTACTGGTGGATCCAATGAAGGCATTACATAACTGAAAAATTGTTGATACAGCATTAAACACCATTCAAACAAAAGAGTTTCATGATTTGGTATGATTTCAGTTGTATCACATTTGTCTTTACACCTATCCATTCCATTTTATATCCCAATGGTTATAGCATAGATAAGTACTTGTTTGCTTGCCATGACATATCAGGCTGTATCATTACTGGCAACAAACTAGCTTATTACCATTATTATGATTATTATTATCATTAACCTATTTCTTTGACGTATCGAAGAAATATAAGTTGTATAAAGAGACACACCAAAAAAGTACTGAGCATCACACAACAGTCTATAAACATATCGGTTATCCGCCGGCAAATTTACCGTTCTAAGGGAGATAAATATAAGTATTATATTCTTTATTTCTGTACGAGTTATTTCCCTTATACCAAAAATGTTGCCAATTTCAGAACGTATCGAGATATCACTAAGCACTAAACCAATGAAATGTCTAGTTTAACAAAAACGTACGCAAATAATTGAGTTATATAGCAAACTTGTCATTCACGATTGTGGCTGCTTCTTTAGATAACATTGTTTTCATCAACCCAAATTACAGGACTTTATAGACGATGGTTCTAAAAGAACTGTCATGAAAAGAAACACATATTGGAAACATCATTATTAATTATTTGTCTTGAACACAGGGGATTGAATGCATGCATTAACTCCGAAATTGATCAATATATATACTATTTAAGATTTTTGCATAGTACATATAGATGGATTTGGGAGTTATTATTTCAAGCCCATGTGGTCTTGAACGATAACCTATACTTGTACGCTGTGTTGGGAAAGATGTACCATTTCTCTACTGTTCAATGCTCCCCATGTGCATCATTTTCCTCTCTGTCCCAGCCAAAGTGGTGACGAATTGATTCGACACAAGAAGTCATTAAGCAGCACGCGTACTCCGCAAATAATAGCTGTCCAATGAGAGGGTCCATTCAGAACCGGGGCCGTTGTGTTATTGATCATATGGAACAGTCGCACAGTCCTGGAACCTTCGAAAGGCACCCTCTTTTTTTCCCACCGAAAATTCAACAGATCACGTACTTTCAAGCCTTTAACGTGTGGGTATTTGTGCAACATGTTCATCGTCCTAAATTGTTTCCTTGGTTACCCTTGCCCAAAAGATCTATCTGATCTCTTGACCTTTTGTCTTGGGTTTAATTATTTTCAATTGGTTTATTCATTCGGAAAACCTCAGCCATTTCTTAAAATAACGTATATCTATCGACTTGTTACGGGGATTGCCGAGTAGATACGATTGTTGGTTTATTATGAAATGGTCTTTCCCACAATATGTTATGTGATATTACGATGCCACCGGCTCGTCAATTTAAATTTTGTGTTGTTCTGTCGGTGCCTTGTGGCAAGAGTTTATGACATGATAGCAAATATTCTGAACTCATCGGGTTTATCCAATGAAAACATTCTATTTACCAGCTCACGGAAATACCCGTGTAAGTACATTATTGGATAGTACTTTCTTTTCGGAAAAGAACAAAGTACGACTGGATCATTTCGGATTCTGTGATTCAACTGAGAACGACGGCTTTCGTCGTCACTGCTATGCCAGGAGGATATTTTTTGTTTATGTCAATGAAGAGAATGTGGCATTTTTCATGAGTATTACTTTGAGAAAAGCGGCATCATGCTAGTACATATGCATTCGACGTTTTTCCTCTTCAACAGTCAGAAGTGTTCAAGGTATAATACGTTTAAAAGAAAATTGGCATCATGCTAGTATCATATATATCTAGTGTTGAAGAGACCTCTCGAAAATGTTCAACTTACTGGGACGTCGACATATAGAAAAGTGGCATCATGCTAGTAGGGCCTTCATATGTATTCGACGTTTTCCCGCTTTAACAATCCGAAGCGTTGCGGGTCCCACATGACGCAGACGGTGCTTTCTTTAATCCCATTCTGGACACCATAATATCCTGTTGCTCTCTCGGCGTCCATGATTTGTCGGGGGAACCCTTCCCCTTACACAAATATAGAATAATGCAACTCTGAAACTGACGTGGCAAAAAAGTAAGTCGCTGATCAAACCGCTTTCTTGTCTCTCTTTTATTTTTGCCCCACAATTTTGGCATGCAATTTAACAGGTTACTTAACGGTTATTCCTTAGAACCCTTAATCAATTAATTAATTCATTTATTCATGCAAATGTCAGCATGATCGCTGCAGTTTCAGTGTATTGAAGGATTGTAGAGATAGTGTATTTGGTCTGATTATAGACATGTCTAAACTCTCGGAAAGAGCAATTAATCAAAATACTCCCGCTTCATTACTTGATTGTTCACTCTACTGGCATACTACGGGACCGCTCTATGGTAGAAACCGGTTCTCAGTCACATGCAAGTGACCTCAATTTTTTCATTAATTTTTAAATGAGTATAATTCACGAAGGATCACCTAACTTATATCCTCGTCAATCCAACAGATTGGTTCAGAAAAGGTTTTCATAAAAAGGCTGATGAACAAGAAACACATATAATGTAGAACTTTGTTTTCGCCAATTATTTTGTGCATGCATACATTTTAATTTCTTCCCGGTTTGAAGCAGTCTCGTCAACATACCCCAGTGCGCATGCGTAGAAAAGTCACATGCTACCTGTAAAAACAACAACAACGAAGATTACAAGATGGGGCGTTTTCAATTAGCAATCGATGATAGGTGACAATCAAAGTTTCCCCACATCACAAGATATTCATAAGCTTTACTTTAGAAACAGTAAGTTCTTACTAAGCCTTATGCAAATCGAGACTTAGATGACGACACTCGATAGCAAGCATTTCATATCTTTATTTGAAAAAAGCCATTTCATTTCTGGAAGTGGAATGCATGGCCACCGATTGATACAGGCGTTCCTAGTTAAGACTCTTTTTGGATAAAAACTATTGATGTATACATTAATGACTTTCACATATCGACCTCCAGTTCAATAGTTGAAGCATTTATAATAATATTGTATTGAGCCCTCATAATATGTGTGGTATTTTTTCAAAGACATCTACTGTGGCTCGACATCGGTACTACACTTTAAACTTTCATTTCCAAATTAATGTGCATGCAATAATATACATACTAAATACTAAAACATTTTCCAATAGGCCTATAAACATTGAAATCATACAGACAAGAAGGAGCTTTGCTCACTATGAGTAAACTAACCATAGCCTACAATGTTTTTCATATAATGTCTGCAGCAAGTCTTTAATGTTGTGTATACAGGGGCCTGTGTTCTAGTATTATATTTAAGTATGATGTCCTGCTTAAACTCAACTTTCTTGCTCAACTTTGAATACAACTAAAAGCCTTAAAGAAATGTGATCAAGAGATTAACTTGGACTCAACATTTTTGCTCAAGCTTGTTGAATGCTTTCCAAAACCCTCAATACCTGCTTAATTTTGAAGAGGAAAAAAACTCAGAGAAGCAAACAGGTAAGATCACAGACCAGCTGCCAATTTACTTGGCAACTGGCCTGGATCTAACCTGTTTGCATAACCATGAAGTTTTTTCCAGCACTTTAATGGTTAAGTATTATGATAAGTAAGGGCTTAAGAAGAAGGAATAATTTTTCGAGAACACAGGGCCAAGGTTGAACAAGGCGTTGTAGATCCATCATCTCTAAGGTTTATGAATAATCTGTAAAGACACACAGCGTAATTGGTATTTCAGTGGACAATAGTCAATGATTATTTGGTTCTGCTCTTCCATTTAATGTAGCACCATAGCCATAAATTAGTTTTTATTATAATCCCGTCCTGGGTCAGACTTAAATGATTTCCAATATTCTGCATGGGCACTTCCATAAATCCAGGGTTCAGTGTTATACTTATACAAGGCTTCTGCTTTCTGCTTTCCAAAACATTAAAAATCTGCTTGATTCTGATGAGGAAAGATACTCAGAGTAGAAAGCAAGTTAGATCATAGGCCAATCGTCAATTTACTTGGCTGGTTGCCTGGATCCAACCTGTTTACATAAGCATGAACTTGGTTCCAGCATTTTAAGGGTTAAGGTTTAGGTCATCGTTGCTGATGATTTTATCTATTCCTTCATAAAAGTCCAAATGGAAAGGACCAAGAGATGATTGCCATTGAAAGATACAGTAATAGTGCCTATCTTAGTATAATACACACTATTGTAGAAAAAAACAATTTGCTGTTTTTGAGCAATTTCTTCATTTAGAAAAGGGATTTTATGATTTGATCGATGAAGGTTTGTTAGATCACTAAAGAAAATGAGTGCTGGTTTCCTTGGGGATAAGGGTAAGGTGCAAACAGACTTTCTTAATTCCCTTTTCCTTTTGGGAACAATTTGCATTAGTCTTCAATAAACCAAATAATAAAGACTTAACTCTTAACTCATAACTTTTTGTGAAAAATTAGCAAATATTCATGAATATACAGTTAAGCTAATTTGGCAAAGGGAAAATGTGCACATCCCTTACAAATTAAAGTTTTTATAGCAATATTCTGAAGTGCATTCACTTAGGGAGGTGTCTGAAAATTTTCATATGAAAGAAAAGGTTAACCCTTGTAGTGCTGGAATCAACTTCATACTTAAGCAAACAGGTTAGATCCAGGCCAGTAGCCAAGTAAATTGGCAGCTGGCCTGTGATCTAACCTGTTTGCTACTCTGAATATTTTCCTCACCAAAATTAAGCAGATACAATGTATCAAGGTTTTGGAAAGCAGACAACAGGAAAAATTATTTAAAGAAAATTACCCAGCATTCTAAAGGTTAAACTAAAAGGTTTATTGATAACCAAATAATCAATAAGCCGGATAGAGGAAATGTTATAGTAACCCATCACATTATGCGCTGGTCCCGTTTTCAGCAGCCACCATTGAAGGGCTTATTCCAGATTCGAGGGAATGAAACATCAGAACAGCTTAGCCGCCTGCTGCCTACCCAGTGACTGGGACCCCTGTAGCAGATGACAAATAAACTCGGAATTAAGTAAGTAGATTTAAACCCTTACTCCATTAGCAAAATATTTTAGAAACTAGAATGACATAAGGATAAATTGCTTGTGACAAGCATTTTGTCATAAATTCACAATGGCTTCTAAACAATATTTTATAAAACATTTTGTACATAATCTCTTGTCGTCTACTTCTGCATTCAATTCTGACTGGACACAAATTGTTGTAAATTGGGGGATAGGTTATTTGATGATGATATATCAAAACTGATATCTTATTTAACATCCAAGTTCATATATCTTATTCTAAATATGAATAGTTTTATGGTTTTCTTAAAAAAATGGCACAAACGAGAAAACAGGATCAGAGGAGATTAATATGTGCTATGTAAGTGATTTATCTAATATAATATTAACCCTTATAGTGCTGAAATGGATGTTATGCTTATGCAAACAGGTAAGATCATAGGCCAGCCACCAAGTAAATTTGCGGCTGGCCTATGATCTAACCTGTTTGCTACTCTGGGTATCTTTCCCCAACAAAATTAAGCAGATATTTGAGGTTTTTAGAAGCAGACATCACCCCCCAAAAAAAACATTTAGAAAATTTCCCTGCATTCTGAAGGTTAACACAAGTTCATAGTCTCTCAATGTCCTCCATAGACTTTTAATGGTTGATGGTCTAATTACCCAAGGATATCCCAAATCTACCAGTCAAGTTCAGAAAAGTTGTGTTGAAAACAAACTGAAAAAAGAAGATTATTTTCAGTTGTTAACATGATTATTATCTGGAATTTCTACTATTAGTCTTCTTTCAAACCTCAACTACAAAGGAGTCTCATATTTTTATCTAATTCCTATTGTCATCCCAAAGATCTGTATGGAACAGATGAACTCTTTACCACCTGCAGACGTTTTCTTAAATTGTTGCAGACGACTTTAGAAAAGCTTTATGAAATGTTAAAAACCTTTCAGTTCTGCTGTTGTGATAAATGAATTGATTGAAAAGGGATTGTGGCAAAAGGAGAAATTGCTTGTAACAAGCAATTTCTCTTTTTGCCACAAAGCCTTTTGAAAGTCGTCTGGTACAAGATGCAGAAATGTGGCGTTAGGTGGTAATGTGTTAATATTTGTCATTTGTTTATGGATTCAAGTGGTCTGCATTGTTTGTTAAGTGGAAAGGGTTTTGTTTCCCCTCTCATCCCTTTCGCTGTACAGCGGGGCACACGGTCAGCCATGCATGACGGTATCAGTGTTTGGGGGGTTTCGTTATTATTAATGGGAAACAGCTGCTGTATCCAAACAAAACAGCTTGGCAACCGAAGAAAGGAATATTTAGAACCCTTAACCCTTTCCCAAACAATAACGACATTTGACAACTTTGTTGCAGACAACTTTAAAAAACATTGTGGGAAAAGGAGAAATTGCTCGTAATGAGCTATTTCTCCTTTTCCCACAAGGTTTTCTGCTCTTTCCGAAGAATTCTTTTCAATTACATCACATTTTGAAATGTCGTCTGCAAACTCTTTCAATTTGGGACAGTCAATTTGTTGTTTGTGAAAGGGTTAACCCCATCAAGAGTGATGTTATGAATAAGGACTATAAATCTCTCACTTGTGCCTTACTGATTCTCCTGCTTAATGTTAGTTTCTTCCGACATTTAACTGTTATCTATTTTTGTTCTTTTATTTTCCAAGCAAAACAGCTTGGCAACTAAAGAAAGGAATATTAAGAACCCTTTACATCATCAACAGTGATGGTATGAATTTATTCTATAAATTTTCACTTGATTTTTACTGATTCTCCTGCTTAAGTGTAGACTTTTTTTAAATATGGTTGGGTTTTTTTTCATCTTTTTTTTTCTTCTATTATTCAAACAAAACAGCTTGGCAATTAAAGAAAGGAATATTTAGATCCCTTATTTTTATCAATAGTGATGTTAAGCATTTTGACTGATAGTTATAAAATTTTAAACGAAAAAGACATTTTACTCCAAATTAAGAATGATTAAAAATGAAATGTATTGAAAAAGAGAAAACAATATTTATTATAAGTAAAAAATCCTTTCTTTACAGTAATGATTTAAACCTTTGCTTAAAACAGTATTCATGTACACTGTTTAAGGAAACTAGATTGACAGTCGATAATGCAGACACCTTATCCATACCAATGACTGGGGTTCAAAACTTTGCCAGATAACAAATCTGTTAATTATGATAATCACATACTTATTGATTATAGTGAAAGCATTCTTCTTTGTTTCAATTTATCTTATTTTTTGTTTTTGTTTTACATTGATTTTGTAGGAAGCTTGAAGCTTGTTCAATTCACTCTTGATGACTGCTTCCTGGATACTAAACCAGCACTCGCCCCAGTTTGTGGGTAAGTCCCGCCAATTTTCACTGAGCCTAACAGGGATTTGACCCGGGACCCTTGTTACAAGAGGCTGACACTCTCCCTCTGGACCACTGTTGCCCACAATTTGTTGAATAAGTCTTCTTTTCTAATTGAGTAATAAAATTAAGATTAAAAAGTATTAGAATATTATCTTCATGTAAGTTATATCGAGGGTTCAACGCAAGACTATAGCAAGTTGAGGGTTCAACACAAGACTATAGTACAGGTACGTGCTTCACAAACGTGAAACACTTACTATAGTATTGCCCTGACCCCTCGATAACACGAAGCTGTGCTGTACTAGTACTTACTAAATAGATAACAGATCTGTTGTCTGATTTTGCTTGCCATTTGGGCAGATTCATTGTTTCTGGGGGAACATTTTTAGACTCTATTGACACCTAAGAAGACCTTCAATAAGTCTGAAAGGGAGACTCTTGATATGGTTATGATGTGCCTACATTAGATGGCTTTTAATATGTCAACTGCTGATGAGTCTGAAAAGTTCCTAATTAGGATGAGCCAGTTTTAGATAAAAGTAGAGTTACCTTTACCCAAACGCCAAATTTTCGACTGTCCAAAATTGAAAGAGTTTGCAGACGACATTTCAAAATGTGATGAAATTGGAAAATCATTGTTTGATAGGGTAGAAAACACTGTAGGAAAGGGAGAAGTTGCTCGTTATGAGTATCTTTCCTCATCAAAACTAAGCAGATATTGACGGTTTTTGAAAGCAGACGGCACAAAAATCTATTTTTAAAAAATTACATTCTAAGGGTTGATCTGTATTGAGCATGAAGAGTAAAGGGTCTATCCAGCATCACATTAAAGTGCGCCCTGATGTATTGAATCCCAGTTGTTGTTGTTGTTGTAGTTTTGATTGACTAAGAGGAGCGAGAAGTTTGACTCATTCACTCTTCCCTGCTTCCAATGCTCATTGGGCGTCAGGAGGTTTTTGTTTAGATCCATGCATATTGGTGATACTTTCTATACAAGCTTCCCTTTCTTACAGTGTGGGACTAGGTCTTGTGGAATATTTCCGAGAGGAAGATTACTGTGAAAGGTTTTAATAGGCAGCGGTCTCCAATAAATGGTAGGCTCTTAGTTTTATTTAATACTTGATTGGTTTTCTGTGAATAATGCCATTGTTAAGAGGTCGGTGCTTTGTATTGTGTAATGTTTAGAGGTTTGTCTTTTGTGCTGGATGCTAGTTAGGTATTTGGGATCCTTTTACTTTTTAACCCTTAGAATGCTGGGTAATTTTCTACAAATAGATTTTTGTGTTGTCTGCTTTCCAAAATCTTTAATATCTGCTTAATTTTGTAGAGGAAAGAAATCCAGAGTAGCAAACAGGTTAGATCACAGGCCAGACGCCACTTTAGTGGCTGGCCTGGATATATCCTGTTCCTATAAGCACGATGTCCAGAACTATATATGGGTTAAAGCTTTTACCTTGACACACCGCTTTTTACCGCTTTTAATTGAAAGCATCGACAAAAGACAATTATAAGAGTATGAAAAATGATATGAAAATGACATTTTCTGTGTAAGATGGGAAAGAAGCCACTGTGACAAATAGAAAAAGATGGTGCTTTTTTTGTATTCACATGTTTACAAGTACTTGAAGGCAGAAGAATAAGCTTTCACTTAAAAGGGTCATAAAAGTCTATACCAATTAGGGAATGGTGAATTGACAATAACCAAGGGGCCAAATCTGACTCATGATTCTGAATTGGTCACTTGATATCCCAATATTGGATTTAGAACTTTGTTCTTAACCCTTTACCAAATGCCAACTTTTCGACCGTCCCAAATCAAAAGAGTTTGCAGACGACATTTCAAAATGTGATGAAATTGGAATATAATGTTATGTTGCTTTTCCCACAATGTTTTCCAGAGTCGTCTGCAACAAAGTGGTTATATGTTGTAATTGTTTGGTTATGGGTTAATTTGTGCTACTTTATCATGTTGCCCTGGTGATCCAAATGATTCTGGGTTTAGTAATTTGTATAAATCCCTGTCATTTTATGGGAGCTTTGTGACAGGTCCAAATTGAAAGCAAAAGCTGACAACAATAGTCTTGTATCAAAAACAGCATCATCTTTAAGATTTTGTTTAATCCATTACCAAACAATAGCAACATTTGACCATTTTGTTGCAGACGACTCTGAAAAACATTGTTGGAAAGAGAGAAATTGATTGAAACGAGTAAATTATTCATTATAAAAAGAATTTTAATCGCATGGAATTTATATAATTTGATTTGAATGTCACAAGGGTCACAGAGACCAATGTCATTTGACATACTGGCATAGGCGTAGGAGCCAGGGGGGCCAGGGGGGGCCCGGCCCCCCACAATATCCAGACTGGGGGGGCCAGAGTATACTTTATCCCCCCCAATATTCACAATGGAAGATGAAGATTTTTGGAAAGAAAAAATGAAAGAAATGTAATTTAACAGCGGAATTAATATAAAAGTGTATTTTGTGCTTTATTTAATACCAATTCGCCTTTTGTTACGAACAATAACCAAAACATTTTGACGTCATCATCGCAAATGGCAATCTGAATACATCAGGTTTATCCAAGGATCTCAGCTCACGGAAAGTAGTTTCGACTAACGAAAACAGTGATGCAAAACGTACTCTAAGCAGTCAGACCCTATGTTGTATTTAAATATAAACTTATTTTTTGTTCGGAATTGTAGACGAACTCGTGGCTGTGACAGCATGGTGGCTGTCACCTAATTCAATATGCTTTCCGCGTGAGATCGAGACTTGGCCTATCCAATTTTCTTTTTCTTTTGGTTATTTTGTCTTAACTAAGATATACATTTCCATACGCTTTCTTTAAATTCATTTAATGATATTGAATTTGTAGACGCATGATTAGTCATGAGAAAGTTTAGGAACATTTATTCTTAGACCGGTCCTCATCTGAAGTTGGCCCCCCCAATGTTGAAAACGCTCCTACGCCTATGACTGGTACATATATTATCGATGTATACACATTAAAAATATACGTATTTGAATTGTGTATTATGTATATGTTTTGTGGGCCGGAGGCCTGGTTACTGAAATAAATTGTATTGCATGTCAAATGACATTGATCCCTGTTACGAGGGTTACCCTGTCACGAGGGTTAGAGTGTTGTTGTGTCTGTCAATGGGTTTTTTATCAATTTTTTTATTTTGTGGAATTTGTTTGTTTGGTAAACAGGTGATTTCAGTTAGGTGCCATCTGTTCTGTATATGGAATCAAAATGTGTTTATACACAGCCTGCCCTATGATGATCGCCTTATTTGTACACAGCTGTTAGGTCTGTGGTAAACGGTTTAACTCTTTCCCAAAAAATAACAGCATTTAACCACTTTGTTGCAGACTACTCTGGAAAACACTGTGGGAAAAGGGGAAATTGTTGAGCAATTTCTCCTTTTCCCACAATGTTTTTACCCTATCAGATGATTGTTTGTCAATTTCTTTACATTTTGAAATGTTGTCTGCAAACTCTTTCAATTTGGGACTGTCGAAAATGTGTCATTTGGTAAAGGGTTAATCCTTCTCTACAGCCTAGGATTTGATGCAGACGGCAATACATGCAATTTAACAGTCCTGGGCCACTTCCCAATTAATTGAAAAAGCTCCTGTTCTGAATATGGCAATGACTTAAGATATCATTGAATGAAAGGCTATGTTATTGATTGATCACGATTTTTGAAATGGTTTTGAGAACAGGAGAATCCGCTTATGAAGAGTAAAATTTCCGTTTTTAGCATTGTTTGCAGCCAACAAGCGCTATCTAATTTTCTTTTTCACTTGACTCTATACCTCAAATTGACCCGCTTTGCACGGCTGCTGCAGAATACTATAGAAACCATTGTGAAAGAAGGAGGAAAGTGGTTGTAAGGATTGAAAATTTCATCATTTTGTCCGAAAGTTTTTTAACCCTTATAGTGCTGAAATAGACTTCATGCTTATGCAAACAGGTCAGATCCAGGTCAGCTACCTGTTATCTAACCTGTTTGCTACTCTCTGAGTATCTTTCCATATCAAATTAAGCAGGTTTTTAAGGTTTTGGAAAGCAGACGACACAAAAATTTATTGTTAGAATATAACCCAGGTTTCTAAGGGTTAATCAAATACATAATAGGTGTTCAATTTCACACATTAAAATCATTGCGGTCTGCTATTGCTTTCAATTTGGTTAAGTCACAAAATGCCTTGTAATGGAACGGGTTAAATGATCTAAAGGTTGATTGGATTCAGGAAAGGGACAAAGCGGTGGTTGGCTGCTTAACGTCATCTGGTGTGAAAAGTGGATTACTAGTTTTGGAGAACACTTGACCTTTGGATTGGGCTTCAGTGACTGAGCCAAGAATTCAGCTTTTGCCATTTAAGGTCATTACTGTTCAATATGTGTACATGAGTGTTGGGTTATTAACTGTGTAATTAGATAATTATTTTTTCATTTTGATATGAGAGAGGAACGAGAGAAAATGCATGTTTTCTTATAATCATTCACAATAAATTGATAGGACTTCACTGTCATTATTTCATAAATGATACATGTCCTTTCAAAAAAGTAGATATGCCACATCAAATTTGTAAGAATAACAAATGTTTACAGATACATCTTCTAGGTAAATTGTGATGGATTTGTTACAATTGCTTCATACTTACAGAAAGATAAATCTTAATTTGCATTATCTCCTTTTAATACAAAGGTTTCTACCAATTATCACAAATAAAATTTTGTTTGTCAAATTTGATAACTGCCAACTTCTGTTACTTTAGTTGAACAGTAAACCAAAATCGCTGATGAGATAATAGGTTTATGGTTTCTATTTGTGTCATGCTTTTTTCTATTGTTTTAGCCATCTGTTGTGAATGAGTTTCATTATTAAATAACATGTGGTTTGATGGGGTCCCTGGTTTGATGACTGTAGTTTGTTTAACCCCGGTAACCCCATATAGAAATTAAAATACTATTTATGTTTATCGGTTAAGTAAAAAAAGGTATGAAAACAATTCACATCCTTTTTATTCATTTTTTATGGTTTTATACACCATCAACTATTTATCAGTTATATAACAGCAGCAGACCACATTCCCGTGGCAAATTTCTTTTCTTTTATGATAGATTTCCTTTCTATGAAAAGAGTGCTCCTTATAAGGAATTTCTCCTTTAGTCTCATTGACTTCTTGAGTAGCTGCTGTAAGTACATTTAAGGGAAAATCTATGAGGAAAAATTAGTTATGCTGATAAAGGCATTAACAAATATATGAAGGGTTCAATGGAAGACTGTGGTAAGTCTTTTCACATACATAAAGCACTTATTATAGTATTGCATCAAACCTTCATCAAATGGTAAACCCATTACCAAACAATTACAAAATTTAACCACTTTGTTGCAGACAACTCTGGAAAACATTGTTGGAAAAGGAGAAATTGCTTGTATTGAGAAGTTTATCCTTTTCCCACAAGGTTTTCTACCATTTAAGAAGATTATTTTCCAATTTCATCACATATTAAAATATCGTCTGCAAACTCTTTCAATTTGGAATAGTCGAAAATTTGGAGTTTGTGTTTTAGGAAAGAAAAGATTGACCTTTGATCCTTCAACTTGATTCATGCTAACTTCCTTGTATTCTTGCCTCAGGCTATGCTCTTAGCCCTTTACCATACACCAAAAACTTTGACTGTCCCAAATTGAAAGAGTTTGCAGACGATATTTCAAAATATGATGAAAATGGCAAGTAATATTATGATAGGGAAGAAAACATGGGAAAAGGAGAAATTGCTCGTCATGAGCAGTTTCTTCCTTTCCCACAGTGTTTTCCAGAGTTGTCTGCAACTAAATGGTAAAATGTCGTCATTGTTTGGTATGGTTTAAGAAAATGGAAAGAAACCAGACAAATGATATTTCATCCTGATTTATGCTGATGTAAGGACTTTGTTCTGTCCTCAAATATAAGCTCCTGTATGGAATTGTGTGAGGAATTAAAGTGCTTTCCCCTGCGAAAGATTTAAGAACATATTTATGAACTTCATGAATGTTAAATGGCCATTCATATAAACAAAGCTGTTCCTAACGTGTTAATGAATTTCAAGATGTTCTTGAACACCAAGAACAGGTTCATGAATGCATTGTTTGTTCATGAACAGCCATTTAATGTTCATGAATAAGTTCTTGAATCTTTTGCAGGGGCTATTGTCAGGTATTATATAGCCCCTGTAGAGCATTTGTGATGCATTGACTGCTTTGTTAATGCAGATGTCTTTGTATGGTCATTTAAAGGAGACAACACATACATAAGCATTGTATCTTAGGGAGAATTTGATCACCTTCAGCATATACAGTCGACCCGCGATAGTCCGAATGTTGTTTATCCGGCATATCCACCACCCGAACAGAATTTATAGGGAACGGTCCTTACCTTCATCAATTTAACCGTTTAATGCGGAACCGGACAAAAAAATTCGGGAACCAACAGTCACTTTTCATAGTATATGCGTATGGCTAGTCCGGAAACCAGTAAAATCATTTATTTTGCAGTTACAGTTGCGAATGAAGGGATCTGTCTTATGTTGTAAACGGCATTCACACATTTTGCAAACTGTCATGTATGCTTGACCATAACATGTCACCTAGTGTAGTGTACTGGAAGGTGTTGATTGTTTGTTAATCGGTCATTCTGTCAGTTGATTGGTCTTACATAATTGTAATTTCGGTCGCATGTCGATAGTTGAGTTTGTAAAAGGTGTTGATTGGCTGATTGGCTGCTTTGACAGCGATCAGGAGACAATGTCTGGCAATCATTTCCAATTATTACTCAATCGAAAGCCTTCTTTCGTCACATTGTCAGAGAATCCATCCTCCAAGCTGCTATCAGCTAATCAAACAGTTCTTTTCAGAGCTATCTTAAGGAAATTTAACTTCTCGAAAGACATCGCTTCAAATTGTCATTTTTTTAAAATCCATTTTTACCAAATAAACACTTCCTTAACATACTTTATATTTCCCTTCAAAAAAAAAATAAATAATAATTGTGCATTTCTTACTTCATAGTAATTATCATGATACACCGATACCGTGTTAAGGTAAACATTTTGCTGTAACTCGCATATTCTTTATTCCGGAAAATTCGTTTATACCGACATTTCTCTTAGGAACGAAAGTGTTTGGATAAACGAGGGTTGACTGTATACCTTTTATTAAATAATTTAAATAAGATTTAGCTAGGTTTCTTGTGGATTATTTGTGACTTTGATGAATTGTATTAATGTTGTCTCTTGTGAATTACATGTGCTAAGAATACTGGAAGAATGAAATGTGAATTAGAGATATAAATGCAAAATGACTACCGAGTAAAAAAAAAATCAACCATCAGCAATGATTGTAATGAGGAGCAATTATTTTCTAGTAATTTTCATTGGATGTTGCTTTCAATTGGACAAGTTTGATTTATTTGTCGTTAAATGGCGAGTCTTTTTTTGCACTTGTATGAAATTTTGCAAGACTCTACATTGTATATTTTAGTAAGATTTCACTTGACCGTTAATATAAGGCATCCGGACAAGCTTGCATAGCAATACTTATAATTGACTTTGCCATCCCTGCAAAGAGGAAATGAGTTTCCTATGTGAAAAAGACTTAGTGCATGTCACGTAAATTCTTCTGATTTCGACCCAATTATGTCTGCTATTGCTTTGACTTTGGAGCAGACACAGAATCCCATGTGAGGAAACGGGTTAGATAGATTATTATTGTAAGAACTACTGATAAGCCAGCTTACCTGACATCCTAACACCTGTCTGTGCTGGGGGTCCTGAGATTACGCAATCATGTCTGACTGCATACCTAGCTCTGAGCTGATAAGCCATTCTTTGTGAGTCTTTGTATGTCTACCATTCATTCCATAGAAAGTTATTGCAGTAACTTTGACTGTCAATGATAATCAATTTTTTCTCAAATTTTTTTTTTTTTTAAATGTTAAATTGTTTTTTACAATGACGCTTTGACATATGTGTTGGTCAGTTGTATAAGAACTATCAAACCAATAGTAACATTATATATAGTCTTTTAGTCTCCAAAAGCAACATTATTTTTCTTATAGCAAAAACAATTTCTCTTACCTGTGAATTTAATTGCATGTTATGGGATTAAGTAAACGGTTTAATGAAAGAAACTTCTATGCTGATCAAACTATTCTTAAAACATAAAGGTTCTCCTAAATTTAATGAAAACACGGGTGTAAAAGTAGAATTTGTTTGCAGTATCACATTTTTTTTTATACCCCAATGATTTTAATTGTCTTTAATAAACAATGCATATTTATTTCTTTATCACAGTGGTAATTGGTTTAAATGCTGTCTATTGCAAGTTATATTGAGTAGTGATAGGGATGAAAGTATATGAATACAAATATCTATTTCGTGATCTATTGATGATTATTTCAATGATTTATACCTTTTAAAACAACCTTACAACTGGAGGCTAATATAAACAGTTGTGCCAAAAACAGGAATTACTCAAGGAAAGCAAATACAACACTTTGCTACAATGGTTTCTTCCCAAAGTCACTCAAAAAATTAAATGAATATATTCTTGACATTAATGAACATGTCTTTGACATTTATGAACATCTTCAAGAACAACTTTGTGTTTACGAATGGCCATAGTATGGCTTATAGAAACAATTGTGAGAAAAAGACGATAATTGTTCAAGATCAACTATACCACATATTGCTACAACTTTTTTCCAAAAGTCACTCGGAAAGTGTATTAAAATTTTGTTTAATACTTTGAAATTGTTGTCTGTAGTGGCTTTCAATTTTGATCAGTCACAAAAATCTAACATAAGGGAAGTTGTTGAATTTTGAATTTCGGATGATGTTAAACATAAAGTGTAAGGAAGATTTTTGTGGTTACTTATTTTTTCTGTTTCCCTGTTCTTTGTGTTGGTTTTTCTTGGCGACTGTTCAAACCCAGGTATGGTTTATATTTTAGTTAATTGCCCATCAAAACCATGGGGGTTACCTGATTCCTGTCTGGTTCTCCTTTTTCAGATTCATCTGTACTGAAGTTTTGTTAACTCTGGAGCCTTGCTTACCATTTTACCGTATTTGAGTTTCGCACATTTTTCAACAATATTTCAATTATGGCCAAGCTGGTTTCAATTGCATCCATCAGTGTTCTTGGCATTTCCTCACGTTGCACTGAATGCCAAAATATGACAGAATATTCAAGGGTTCATTGCAAGACTATAGTAAGTGCTTCATTAAACACTAAGCACTTACTGTAGTATTGCACTAAACCCTTGAGGTATGTTATTGAAAACTCCATCCCAAACAAACCAAATCAATGTCTTTGTGTGCAACTTTGGTACAGAGCATTTGATTGGTCAATAGAGGTCCTGGGTTCTAGTTCATGCTGCATGTGTTTCATCACCTTGGTAACAAAACTTCTTCCCCTGATGCAATGATTTCCTGAAATTTAGAAATTGATAAAGCCTTATTATGGCTGTAGCTTTAAGAGATAATCATAACAGAATCTAGAAGTACTTACAAACCTCCAGAAATGCTGACATATTTCTTATTTTCTAGATTAGTTTTATCGTAGAACAATTATTAAGATTTCCACATCCAGTAACCAAATTTATCCATATAACAATTGTGACTTGTCGAAGTGGGAAGCAACAGCAGAAGAAGTATGGATTAAACATTTAAAACGATATTCGTTAGAAACCATCTTGACTTAAAGAGAAATAGCATGTCACATGCAAGTTTTTAGATTGTTATGGTGGAGGACAGTGGTCCAGGGGAAGAGGGTCGGCTTTTGGACACGAGGGTCATGGGTTCGAATTCTGTGAGTTGCGGGATCTGACTTGCAAACTTTCATTAATCCAAATTTGGCGCAAGCACTGGTTATGTATCCAGGAAGCAGAATCGAGAGTAATTTATCTAAGTTGTAAGACCCATTCAAAAACAGGGTTAACAGGGGTAGTGAAATCTTGACTTGATTTACATGTCTGTAAATACCAATGCCAAATCATTTTCTGTGCTTGTCTGTTTAACCATTACCAAACATTAACAACATTTAACTAGTTTGTTGCAGATGACTCTGGAAAACATTGTTGGAAAAAGAGAAATTGCTCTTCAAGAGCAATTTCTCCTTTTCCCACAGTATTTTCTGCCCTATCGAAAGATTATTTTTTAATTTCATCGTATTTTGAAATGTCGTCTGCAAATTCTTTTAATTTGGGACAGTTAAGAATTTGGCGTTTGGTAAAGAGTTGAGGCTTTTGGACATGTTAATAGGTGCAATGTACCCTGCTCATGCAGGTTTTCTAAGTACATAAAGCGCATTTATATCCTATATTGTGGTTAGTCCTTTGGACAAGATGATTTATAGGAGTAAGAACAATATGGTGCAAGCCAAACGAGTTTGTAATAAGAAATACACATCCTTTCTGGAGTGCTGGTTTGAAATTTGAGGTTATACGTCTGACACCAAAGCAATTAGGGTTTTGGAATGCGAATGTCTATACTATATTTGAGGGTATAAATTCTTCAAGTTTACACATTTGTAAACAAACACCATTCCATAAGTATGGCAGAAATATATAACAAGAGAAGGTCTGGAGAATGTCTCACCTTTCCCCCAGGTCTCCACTCCTTTTCTCTCTCATACGGAGGGGTTAATGCAAGACTTTAGCAAGTCCTTCACATGCATGAAGCACTTAGTGAGGTACTGCACTGAATACTGTGTTTTAAGGATTCTTTAGCTGCCAATTCAAGCTGCAAATTTAGTTTAACCCTTTCCCAAACAATAACGACATTAGACTACTTTGTTGCAGACGACTTTAGAAAAAGTTGTGGGAAAACAGGTTCACACAGTGTTTTCTGTCCTATCAGAAGATTATTTCCCAATTTCATCACCTTTTGAATGTCGTCTGCAAACTCTTTCAATTTGGGACAGCCCATAATTTGTTGTTTGGGAAAGGGTTAAATGAGTAACCATACAAAGTGAACAATTTCTCTTGTAATCTTAATGGTTTTGATGAAATGCCATAATGAAACATAGGGACCCATGTCATTTGGCGTGCCTATACTATCAATATATAATAAAGATTTGTCAAACAACATTGGTTCTTGTGTGATGAAAAATATTCTCTGTATTCATACCATAATCATGTGTTATCAAAAATGCTTTTTAAGTCATTTGCAGCAGATGTTTTAAAAATGCAAAATATAACCAGGGTTGTCATTAGGAGCAGGCTACCAGCCAATTTGACTGCTTCAAATGACTTTTGGTCAAATAACAAATAATATCATAGGTGGTCATAAGCAACACCTACTTTTTGTTAGGTGTTTCTTCATTGGCCTCCTCAAATCAAAGTTGGTCTCTTACTTCAAAAATTAATTACAACCCTAATAACAGTTGATTCAATTGATTAATTAATTCTGGCCAATGGAGCAAAATGGGTCTGGGATGGAACAAAAACAATCCTCTCAGATAGCCATTAATCATGTAAAGCTTGACCAATGGTGTGAAAGGAAGATGATTAATTCTGGGCTTTTTCTGTTCTTTTTTTTTGCTGTGGTTTTTAATGACTTCTGAAACAGGTGATTTAAATCAGGTATGTGTTAACTCATTAACAAATAATAACATTTGACCAGTTGTTGCAGACTACCTTGGAAAAGATTGTGGGAAAAGGAAAAATTGCTCGGTTAGAGCAATTTCTCCTTTTCCCACAATGTTTTCTGTTCTATCAGAAGATTATTTCTCAATTTCTTTACATTTTGAAATGTCTTTTGCAAACTCTTTCAATTTGGGACAGTAAAAAATTTGGCGCATGGTAAAGAGTTAATAAACTCATTATTTTATGAAAGCTTTAACTTAGGCACACCTGTCAGAGACTCTAAGAAACCGCTGTGACAAAGGATTAATTTGGCACACCTGTCAGAGACTCTAAGAAACCACTGTGACAAAGGATTAATTTCTTATTGGGTGCAATGTATCCTTATGTCACAATGGTATCTACGCTAAATATCAAAAAAATAAATATAGGGCTGTTATTTGTCTTCCGAAGTTGGTTTCAACTTTGAGCTGACATAAATTCACATATGAAGGTATTTTTTAACCCTTATAGTAGAGGAACCACTTCATGCTTATGCAAACAAGTTGGATCCAGGCCAGCCGCCAAGTGCATTGGCGACTGGACCGTGATCTAAGCTATTTGCCACTCTAAGTAACTTTAACATCGAAGTTTAAGCAGATATTTAAGGTTTTGGAAAGCAGACAACACAAAAATCTATTTTTAGAAGATTACCAAGCAATCTAAAGGTTAAGCAATTTGCTGCTGTAATTATCTCAGTACCATGAACTTATGAGTAATTACAAGGCCTTGGCCAACTTAGAGTCTTATCTAGGAGTGTACCAAAACAGATCTTTTTTCTATTTTCTTTTGTCACAATGGCTTCTTTGAAAATTCCGACATAAAATTCAAGTACTTGATGAGTTTGGGACATGACTTGTGCAATATTCTTTCTCAATATTTTTTAATGAATACAGTCGGACTTGATTAAATTGTCTTTCACAAATGGTCAAAGAAAGTAATTAAGTTCAAGAGCATTGATAGCGATGCTGGGCAGTACGACTGAAAATACAGTTATCAATATGTAAACCCCATGTGTAAAGGTCCTGCATGGCTTAGTGGTTAAGTTAGAACTTTGGGGTCCTGGGTTCGAGCCCAACAGACAACTCTGGTTTCATGAGAATGACCTTTGGCATGTCACTTCAGAGCCCTAGCCTAGTACTGGTGGATCCAGGGAAGTGGTAGGAATCACAGGCTTAGGCCTTTATCTGTACAAAATGGAAACGGTGTAAAAACAACCAATTAATCCAGGCAAAGGCCAAGCTTTACTTCCATCTACAGTGAGTAAAAAAACAGACCTCTCAGATAGCAATGAATCATGTATGGCTTGTCCGATGGTGTGAGAGGAAGCTATTTAGCACTGTTTTTCTCTCCTTCCCAATAATGATAGAATATCTCGCAATCAATCATGTCCAGAGTTGTCAGATACAGACCGGAACAACATTACACTTGTCTGACTCTGCTTGAATATAAAGATGAATGGATGAATATCCTTTATCAGGGATTTTTTTTTTTGTCCTTTTGTTTTTTTACAAGGGCATCTCAAAGGCACCTCTTCTTTTGGAATTTCCTCAAAATATAGTAGTTTTCAAAAAAAATCAAATCCTTCTGGTTTCCCAATTAAACCATTTCAGCAAAAGAAACTTGCCTAAGGCTTCTTCCCAAATTATGTAGAAAGGAAAAGGCAGTAAATTCAAAAACAGCTTCTGGGATTCTCAATCTAACAATTACAGCAATAAAACATCCCAAAACTAACAGGTCCTCCCAATTCAAGGAGAAAAAGCCCTAACGGGATACATTAAGGCTCTTGATGTGACAATACATTCCAAGGGTTCATTGCAAGACTATAGTAAGTGCTTCACAAAATATGAAGCACTTACTATAGTCTTGCAATGAACCCTTGATTCAGCCTTTGACAGAAAAGGAAACAATTCACGGGCAGCTGTTAAAAGGTGGGATGAATGATTGAAGGCTTGCCTACTGATTATTGGAATGAGTCATACAGGTATTGTGTCATCATTTATCTACGATCTAGCCACTGTCTGCGTCAACCTTTACTCATTGGGCCAATGGTAATTGACTTGATTGGATATTTATACCTTTTTCACTATTATAGTGCTGGAACCGACTTCATGCTTTTGAAAACAGGTAAGATCACAGGCCAGTCGCCAAGTACCTTGGCGGCTGGCCTGGGATCTGACCTGTTTGATACGCTGAGTATCTTTCCTCATATGAATTAAGCAGATATTTAAGGTTTTGGAAATCAGACGACACAAAAAATTATTTTTATGAAATTACGAAGCATTCTAAGGGTTAACAGTTGGTATTCCCTGTACAGAACTGCATTGGATATTGTACCTATAGAATTTGTTCCATGGTGAGGGACTGAAAGATGAATTATTTGAACAGGAATCCATGATATAGTATTGGCTTTGTTAAGTTCTTGCTGCCTATTGTTCATTATAGATTGTCCTTGGGCAAACTATTCTTTACCAGCATTTTTCTAGTTAATTATGATATAGGAATTACTAAAGAGTGAATGTCTCTGTAGGCAAAACTAAAAAAGGTATGATGTGCAAATCCCTGGAAAGTGTTTAAATTAATATTACCCCAATGCTTACATTATTTCCCATGCCAAAATAAATTGCTTCCCTAAAACAAACAGCTTTCATTTAAGACATCATATGAAAATAGAGATTTAATTGCGCTTAATGAATGAATTATCCCAATATAAACATATGATGTAATTTCAATTTTATAAATCAGTTTTTCCTTGACAGTTTCTAACACTTTGATCAGGGTTTTAACATACTTTATCTATGGTTATCAGATGTCTAATGTTGGTTTTAATCTGTTTAGGTCATAATGTCCCAATATTAGGGAATGGCGTTTTTCTGTTGGTTCAAGCAAATCTCATAATTTTTTGTCTTCATGATTTCACAACTCTTCACTTGTTGGTATTCCATAGAGAGGTGTTTCAACAACTTTTCAGTTACATTGCAATGAAAGTTCACCTTTCCATGCTTCATTAGAAATCTTGCTTTACTAGGTTAAAAAAAAGTGTTTTTGACAAAGGACTCTTCCATAATAAGATATTTAGCTATTTTGCCGATCAAATACAGCAACTGTCTTCACCTTTACCAAACCCCGAATTTTCGACTGTCCCAAATTGAAAGAGTTTGCAGACAACATTTCAAAATGTGATGGAATTGAAAAATAATCTTCTGATAGGACAGAAAACTTTGTTGGGAAAGGAGAAATTGCTTGTAAGGAGCAATTTCTCTTTTTCCAACAGCATTTTCCAGAGTTGTCTGCAACAGACTGGTCAAATGTCGTTATTGTTTGGTAATGGTTAAATCTCGTATGCTAACCAATAGACAGTCATATAACAAGTCATTTCTTGTGATAACATATGAAGTAACCAATACTCATGGAATAATCGTTAGCCATTGCAAAATCATTCTGCCATGAGTAAGCTGTCTCTAATATAGTTAGCTGACTCAGGCTGGTCAAGATTTTTCTCTTGAATAAATGCCAAGTGACTCAGCAGAATATTGGTCTACGAGGATTGTACTGGTTTAGTATCCAGGGGCCCGTTTTACTAAACAGTTTACGCTTAAGATTTGCGTAAGTCTAAAACAACAATTCCTCTTATAACAATATTGGGCTGCGCAATATCGCAAAGTAACACATCATTGGAATCGTCTCTCCGAGACGCTTCCAATGACGTGTCACATTGCAATATTGTACACTCATTGAAGATACTATCCATGTGTATCAGTTATGACTTACGCAAATATTTCCCGTAAGTTGGTTAGTAAAACGGTACCCAGGAAGTGGTCATCGAGGGTTAATCTAATAAGGTTCAAGCTTCCATCTTAAAATATTTAAGTTTAACTCTTTACCAAACGCAAACTTTTAGACCGTCCCAAATAGAAAGAGTTTGCAGACGACTTTTCAAAATGTGATGTAATTGAAAAATGATCCGCTGATTGGACAGGAAACTTTGAGATCAATTTCTGCTTTTCCAACAATGTTTTCCAGATTTGCCTGCAACAATGTGGTTAAATTAGTCTGAACTCTTGGATTAACCATTTACTCAAAAATGCCTCGCTTTGACAAATCTGCTGTAGGAGACAATAGAAATCATTCTGACAAAAAATTCATTTGTATAAAAATGCTCCTTTAGGCAATTTATCTTTCTGCCTCAATGGTTCAAGTAGTTTCTATTCATTACCTTAGATACCATTTTCATTGCTTTCATATATTGTTTGCTATTACTTACAATTTTGACAAGTTGTAAGATTCACAAATGATGGAAATTGATTATTGATGGGTAGGTTTACTTTCTACAAAGCTGAAATGAGTCAAAGACTCCTGGGAATGATACAATAAATATATGAACAACATGAAGTAAAAAGTTAATAATGTGACTAATGATAAAATTTCATCTCTAATGATACAAGAAAACCCTCAAGAATCACAATCCAACTTATTTTGAATTTTACATTCAGATATGCAGTAGAATTATTTGGAAAATATTTTCAGAAATGAATAAAATTTTCCTGTGCATGTCAGTGTGTTTTTAGGGATAATTAAGTTTGATAGAAATGCAAAAAGTTGGGGAGTAGTAGACATTATGGTAGGTCTTATGATAAGAAACATCACAGGAAGTCTTATATTTCCCCTGTTCAGTGGTCTTTGCACACTTTTGTCGAACAAACTATTTGCTGCAGGCGCTTACGCTTCCTGCAATAACTATCAATTCTTGCGTTGCATTTCCGCTTTGCATTGTGTTTTTGTTAGTTAATAGGCTCCTTAATTCCCTGATAATTGATATCAAGCATTGTGCACTTGCCTATCTGAAAAAACTTTCCCTGTCATGTAAGACTTTGGTTTCCTTTCCATTTGTCTAATGTATTATTTTCTTATAATCTTGAAGCCATCTGCAGCAGGCAAAATTGTAAGAAATCAAAAAGACAAAAAGATTTATTTTCTATACTGTAAAACCTACTCATTTCCCTGGGACAATTTTAAAAGTCATCTGCAGTAAATCTGTAAACCTAGAATGAACTTGTCTGGTATGAGAATTCCTGATTCAATATAAGACTTTGTATAGTCGGTCATTCAGTTTTGTGAAGGTATTGTCATGAACTGCCAGTAACCAAAATGAATTATGGGATTTACACTTATAAAGTGTTGATTATGTTTGAGATTTAAGACCTTCAGTCCGTGTTTGATTCCATTAGCTGTGAATTAGTTCTCATTCCGGGTTTGATTGAGTATTGAGGGCAAGCCTATGTATCGTAGGTCTAAATTCAAATTTCATCACTTTTTAAAATGTTGTCTGCAAACTATTTCAAATTGGAACTGTTGAAAATTTGGCATTTGGTTAAGGGTTGAAAAAAAGGAAGTGAGACCAAATGTGAAAGATGTATAATTTCCACAATCAGTAATTATTGTTGAGTTGGGAAAATGCTAAAGGAATTTGGGCTAAGCTATTTTTAGAGCATTTGTTGAAACATGGACCCAATCGTATCTACTCGGCAATCCCCGTAACAAGTCGGTAGATATACCTCGTAGGCAGTACATGAATACACCAGAAATCTTGGGGTAATTCGCCTTATTTCCGGCGGATAACGCAAAATGCAAATAGGCACTAAATATGTATTTTGATACACAAAAATTGGTTATATATCACAATTGAATAGTGTGTTTACCCTTTTCATTAAAGATGATCATATCAACACATCTTTGTTTCATATTTTGTCAATCGGCTCTTTTCGGAAATCCCCGGCTTGTTACGGGGATTACCGAGTAGATACGATTGGCCCTTCGTCGCTGACCTACTTTCAAAAATGGCTCCCCATTACCTCCGAGGTTATTTTAAGAAATGGCCGAGGTGTTCCGAATGACATGGACCGTGTGAACAAAAGTGACTCTTGTTGACTGCTAGAATGTAAGGTCTGCAAAACAGACTTCATTATTATAATTGTTTTAAACCGTAGCATTTCCTCTGTTTTTTGCAGAAGGTCAAACTTTGAAATGATGAAAATCTTTGTAAAATTCAAAATGACAGTGACGAAAAGAGAATTTCAAATGTCATATGACAAGCAGTAATTGTCATTGGAATACTTCTGTCTTTTACCACTACATACTGATTTACGAAGTCTTTAACACATTAACACCTTACGCTTCCTTTTTTGTGTCTTGCAGCAGACAACTTTCAAAAAGCATTTTGGCCAAAAGAGAAATTGCTTGTCACAAGCAATTTCTCCTTTTGCTACATTGCTTTTTCAATCTATTCAGTTATCACAACAGCAGAATTGAAAGGGTTTTCACATGTTTACAAAGCTTTTCTAATGTTGTTTGCTTTAAGTAATAAAATGTTGTCTGCAGGTCGTAAAGAGTTAACTGCCAATGTTCTTATCGTTTATTCCCCATACACATACATCTATAAATGTTGTGGAAGCAGAAGACTTTTAATTATTATTGTGACTTCCCTCAACTTAACTGTGATATGAGGATAATTTGCTCATGCGAAATTTTTGAGAATTGTATCAGTCCTTCCATAAGTACGTTTCCATCATGCTACTTCAATATTTGGGCTATTGGCTGGTGCAAACTACTTGGAAAATGGTTAATGATTGCATGCTTGTTAAATGCCAAATCAACAAATTTTCAATTGTAATGTAGTGCCAATTCACTTTACACATTAAAATAATGCCTCATTATAAGGTATTGCCTGGTGAAAGCTTTAGAAACCATCAAGACAAAAGGATGAATATTATCTTTCATAATGAGCAATTCATCCTTTTTGTCAAAATGGTTTCTATTCATTATAACAAGGAAAATGTTGTTTCCGTTATATTTTTCATGTAATCTGTTGTTGCTTTCAATTTGGACCTAGTACAAATATAAAATTTAAATATTAAGGGATTTGGTGAAGAATGCTGTGTGGAATTATAACTTGACCATCCCTTCTTTGACCTGGAAATGACATTCCAATAGCAATGTCATTCCCCATTACCCAGAGTGCCATGGAGTGAAGTCATTAGGGAAGGGTTAACCCTTAGTGTGCTGAAACGACTTAATGCTTATGCAAACGGGTAAGATTCCGGCCAGCTGCCAAGTAAATCGGCAGCTGGCCTGTGATCTAACCTGTTTGCTACTCTGAGTGTCTTTCCTCATCAAAATTTAAATGATTTTTATGGTTTTGGAAAGCAAACGATACAAAAATCTGTTTGTAGAAAATGACCCACCATTCTAAGGGTTAAGATGGGCACATGTGTTGCTGCAGTTTATATTGGCAAAAGCACTGAAATAACCTCCTGTTTAAATGTTAAAACTTTGAATTTTATTCCTTATCTGAATCTAAATGAAATTAGCTGCAACAGACGTTCAAGGTGATGAAGGTTATTCTGATATTTGGTGAATTTAATGATCATAAGCAAATCCACCTTTTGTTCCAATATTTTCAATGTTAACTCTTTACAACCTGTAGACAACATTTTTTTTACTTGAAGCAGACGACCTTAGCAAAGCTTTGTAAACATGTGAAAAACCTATCAGTTCTGCTTTTGTGATATGTGAATAAATTGAAAAAGTGTAAAGGCAAAAGGAGAAATTGCTTGTGACAATGCTTTTTGTAATTTTTCTGTTACAAGACACAGAAATGTGCCATTTAGTGATAATGTGGTAAGTTATCATTTGCATATTTCTTTTCATAACATGTGGTTACAGTTGCGAATGAAGGGATCAGTCTTCTGTTGTAAACGGCATTCACACGTTTTGCAAACTGGCATGTATGCTTGACCATAACATGTTACCTAGTGAAGTGTACTGGAAGGTGTTGATTGTTTGTTAATCTGTCATTCTGTCAGTTGATTGGTCTTACATAATTGTAATTACGGTCGCATGTCGATAGTTGAGTTTGTAAAAGATGTTGATTGGCTGATTGGCTGCTTAGACAGCGATCAGGAGACAATGTCTTGCAATCATTTTCAATTATTACTCAATCGATATGCTCCTTTTCCCTATAAATTAACTCTCGACAATCCCACCCTATCTCATTTCTCGATATTGAAATAAGAAGATAGAACTTGAAGATGTCTACACCCACAGCCAAACGAAGACGTGTCGAAATACCGCTTCAAATTGTCATTTTATTTAAAACTCGTTTTGACCAAATAAACACTTCATTAACACACTTTATATTTCCCTTCAAAGCAATAATAATTGTGTATTTCTTACTTCATAGGAATTATCGTGAAACACCGACACCGTGTAAAGGTAAACATTTCGCTGTCACTCGCATATTCATTATTCCGGAAAATTTGTTAATACGAACATTTCTCCAAGAAACAAAAGTGTTCGAATAAATGAGGGTCTACTGTATTTACATTTCACATTGACAAGTGCAAATTGCTTGAAGGAGAGATATAAAGGACAGATATATTGCTCAATAAAAGTTCACGAAATGCACATGCAACTCAGTAAATCTATGCAAAGGATCGATGAGAAAATGCATATCTAGATGAATAGAAGAAGATTTTGTAATGATATTTCGAATTTTTGAAATGTGCTGAAAAAAACAAAAAATATTCCCTAACTGTATTGTGTATTACTGTATTAACTGTATTAACATAACCCTCTCTTGACCACTGTGGTTCACATTGACTGAATTTAGGTGAGCATTAAGGCAGATAAAGATGATAGTTAATTCAAAAACAAAATTGAATGACAAATGCAACTTTCATCAACAACTTGTATGGTCCATTTGCCAGTTGAATGGTTTGAGTAGATATCTTTTGACACCTTTGAAATTTAATTTTGATGGTACATATATACAGAGGTAACTTAGAACAGATACAGGGCCTGAATCATTCACAGCAAATTTGTTGCATCTAACTAAGAATGGATATTAAGGGTTCAATCATTTGCAGCAAATTTGCTGCAGATGCAGATAAGCTATAGATTGACATGCAGGTGCCAAGGAAGTGATGGATTTCTTGTCATTATCATTTTATCATCTAAAAGGTTCTGTTTTACCAAACCCCCTTCCCATAAGGAAACCTCATTGACTGCTAGTTCCATATCAAAAGCAACAACAGACGACAAAATAAATGATTTGCAAAATGTCAATGTTTTGCTTTTCAGTAATGTGTAATGTATAGAAACCATGGTGACAAAAGAATAAATTGCTCAATATGAGCAATTTATTCTTTTGTCACAATGGTTTCTATATTCTCCTGAGGCAGGTGTGTTGAGGCGCTAATAGACATGATAACCAAAGCAGCAGTTTGACCTGATTTCTGGACAGTTTCCGGAAGCTCTTTCCCTGCAGTAATTTGAAATATTAGATGCAGGTTACCTTGTTTGAAAAATAAAGGGATAATGATACAGTAATCTTGACAATTTCAAAGATCAGTTGATGATAGACATGATCACCAAACCATTAGTGTGACCAGATTTCTGGACAGTTTCTTGCAAACAGATTCTTCATTTTTACGTGGAGGACACTGGTCCAGGGGTAGAGTGTCAGCTTCTGAACACAAGGTTTGTGGGTTCGAACCCCATGAGAAACAAGCAGGATCTGCCTTTCAATCTTTTATTAATCTACATTTGGCTTGAGTGCTGGTTATGTATCCAGGAAGCAGAATCGAGAGTGATTAAAGGAAGTTGTAAGAACTTGTTTTACAATCCATGTAAAAATAAATAGGTTTAAACTAATGACTATTGAGACTAATTTTCCCCACAGTAATTTCATTCGCCTGCAGCCAACCTGCTGGGAAAAAAACATGATGTCCAAACCTTCAGTTAAACCTGTTTTCTGGACAGTTTCATGCGGACAGAATCTTTATTGAGACTAATTTCCCCCCAGTAATTTGAAAGGTTTAAACTAACTATTGAGACTAATTTTCCCCCAGTAATTTGAATTGCCTGCAGCCAACCTGCTTGGAAAAAAACTTTGAACTTTTGATAAAGAGATTATGATTCAGATATCATGGAGATTTCCAAGGTCAGTACACTGATGATAGACATGATGACCAAACGTGCTGTTAGACCTGTTTTCTGGACAGTTTCATCCAGACAAATTATTTATTGAGACTCTTTCCCAGCAGTTTCTAAACCTTGTTTGAAAAAAAGTGTCTCATAAAGGGATAAAGATACAAAAATCATGGCAATTTCAAAGACCAGTTGCTTTTAGACATGATGACCAAACCAGTTATCTGGAAAGTTTCATGCAGACAAGCTCTTCATTGAGACCTTTTTTCCTGCATTAATAACAAATGCTGTCTACAGCCAACCCGCTTGGAAAAAAGCTTTGAAAGTCTTATAAAGAGATTGTGATTCAGAAATCATGGAGATTTCTAAGGTCAGTTGCTTATAGACATGATGTCCAAACCTTCAGTTAACCGTTTTCTGGACAGTTTCATGCATACAGATTCTCTATTGAGACTAATTTCCCCCAGCAATTTGAAAGGTTTTAACTAACTATTGAGACTAATTTTCCCCCAGTAATTTGAAAGGTTTTAACTAACTATTGAGACTAATTTCCCCCAGCAATTTGAAAGGTTTTAACTAACTATTGAGACTAATTTCCCCCAGCAATTTGAAAGGTTTTAACTAACTATTGAGACTAATTTTCCCCCAGTAATTTGAAAGGTTTTAACTAACTATTGAGACTAATTTCCCCCAGCAATTTGAAAGGTTTTAACTAACTATTGAGACTAATTTTCCCCCAGTAATTTGAGTTGCCTGCAGCCAACCAGCTTGGACAAGACCTTTGAACATCTGATAAAGTGATTATGATTCAGAAATCATGGCGATTTCCAAGGCCAGTACATTGATAGACATGATGACCAAACATGCTATTAGACCTGTTTTCTGGACAGTTTCATCCAGACAGATTGTCAATTTGGAAGCCAAGTGCCATTCTCCACATGATGTCTCTCCGTCTTACCCATTAGAATGCTGGGTAATTTTCTAAAAATAGATTTTTAAGTCGTCTGCTTTTTAAAACAGTGAATATCTGCTTTATTTTGATGAGGAAAGATACTCAGAGTAGCAAACAGGTCAGATCACAGGCCAGCTGCCAATTTACTTGGCGGCTGGCCTGGATCAAACCTGTTTGCATAAGCATGAAGTCGGTGCCAGCGCCATAAGGGTTAAAGGTGCTCGTTCACAAATGTAAGGAAATTTGAAAGTTAAAGATTAACTTTTTTAAAACTGCACAATAGATTGAAATAATTGAGATGTTGGGGAACTTGCTTGTTTTTACATCAATTTCTTATTTTGACATAATGGTTTCTTAATTTCTGTTTCAAATATGTCAGAACTGGTAAATATTTGGATAGAGGTAAGGCTAGTGTTTGTGGTGGTCAGGGAGATAGCATGCTGGGATATAAGGGAAGTAAATTAGGAAGATGAATTGGTTTGATCCACCATCCTGATTGCAGGTTTTCATGGTGTTTTCAAAGCCTAAGCTATATACATGTAGATGATTATAAGAAAACAGATTACAGTCTTGCCTTGAACCTTTTCAATCATATTATTAGATTCATTCATACCACACATACAGCAGAGGAGGATTTGAGAACAAATTGTTACAAAAAGAGAAATTGATTATGACGAGTAATTTCTTAGTTAATTTTAATTGTAGCCAACAAAAAGCTTAAAACTTTTCCTAATATTTGGACTCACTTTGGACAGATCACCCTTGAAATGCGTAATAATCATGCAGACTAAACAAAGACACTCTTTTATAATGTAGTTCCACTTAACTCAATGAAATGATACGGAAAATGTCCAGCAGACAAATCTAAATCAATTAAAGAATAAGACTGGGAAAAAATACCATTCAAGATTGATGTGGAATATAAGCTTTTGCAACCTAAATTGAAACCATTTCTTCAAATTGAGAGCATTCTCTTGCTTTTGTAAGTTTTAATCAAATGATAAAAAAATATTTGCTTTCTGGAATTATAGAAATCAGTCATTGTGAGCAATAAGCTGCAATTTTCTTAATCTTTTATTATACATTGACAGCCTATTATATCAACTCACTCCACCAAATGATATTGAAATTGAATGCAACAGCATAAGACATTAATTTTATTAAGTATAAAAAAGATAACATTTATTTTCTTTGTGCATATTTGATAGAAACTTAAGCGATAAAAGGTGAAATTGCTTGTCACAAGCAATTTCACCTTTTGACTCTATGGTTTCTTGAATTTTTCGCTGCCGTGATAAAATGTGCACTCATGCTCATATGACGGAGAGGGTTTAGGAACAAGCTTATCTGTCAATTATCTGAACACTGATTATAACCCATGCCAGTGATAATTGGGTATGAAACGACCAGTATTGAGGGACCCCACCATACTGTTTGCACAGCCACATGGGCTTATCAGTCTGTTTAGGGTCTTCTAAGTGCGAAAAGATAGGGACCTGTCTTCAGGTGATCGCAGCAAGCTGTTATATATCAAGGATTGATCATTTTACCCAATTCCTCCATATGGGACTTTTGAGGCTGGTCCAGATTGAAAGCAATCTGCGAAGGATATGAGAACTATTCATAAATTCCATAAACAGACATGAATGAAAAATGACCATTCATGAACACAGAGTTGTTCTTGAATTTGTTTATGAATTTCAACAACATGCTCATTTGGCACTTTAAAACACATCTTAGAATCTTTTTTCTTTTTTTGAACAAATTCTGATTAAGAATTAAAAGGAGAAAAAAGAATCTATGGATAAATTTTTCATCACTGACTCTTAAAGGTTTTTTCTCCAAAGCATTCAGGAAAAAAATCTTGTGGGGTAAAGACTAATGAGTTTATCTAGAACAGCAACCTGCCTAAAGTATCTTTCTCTTTCTTTCTTGCTTGCCAGTCCTATCAGATAATAAATGCAAGTTTTATTTGTTATAAAAAAAGATCCAGCAACTGACATCAACTCTTGACCATCAATGATTGGATGAGTTAGCACATTATGATCAAAATACTGTAAGTTTAGAAGGTATATGTACCTCTGTAATGATATACTTTTTAATTTAAAAGACAAAATGGCAATTATGAGCTAATTTCCATTTTCCCCATAATAATGTTAAACCTCATTCTTCAGCTGACATATAAAATAGCAAAAGGATAAATAAGTAAATAGAAAATGCTTAGTATAGTTAATCTTTTACAGTGTAAAGAGTTTCCTAAGTGATTCAAAATGAAACCACACAGTAATCAACAATGATGAAGTATTGAAAATCACCTTTTTTTTTATGTAAATTGAGTTTTTTTTTACAATTGGAGGAATAGCTTAAAGTCAAAATAGATGTTAAAATGTGGTTATATTAGAACAACTGATATGGTACATTGTGTAGTAATAAGTACACAATCTTCATGATGAATCATATTTTGTCAAAATATTTCTCTTGTTTTTTTCAAAATGCTTTTGAAAGAGATTTGAGATATAAAATACAATTTAGTTCAATTATGAATTGGTGTCGACAGATTCTATTTATCTGGACAAGCATCATATCAAATGTTCAATGCAAGACAAGAACAAGTCCTTTGCTAATATGTGACGGAGTTTGGAAAGTCTTGCATTGAACCATCTATACGTTCTAAAAGGGGAACAGGTTAACTCATTACCAAGAAATGACGACATTTAATCACTTTTTTGCAGATGACTGTTGAAAACATTGTGAAAAAGGAGAAATTTCTCGTAACAAGCAGTTTTTCCTTTCCACACAATGTTTTCTTTCCTATCAGAAGATTATTTTTTCCAATTTCATCACATTTGGAAATGTCGTCTGCAAACTCTTTCATTTTTGGACTGTTGAAAATTCGGCGTTTGATAAAGGGTTAACACATCAATTTTCAATACTCACCTTTCAGAACAGGGTGTGGCTTAAATGAAGCTCAAGATACAAAAAAGTTTTGGCTTCAGAAAGATATCTTTAAAAAGCTGCTATCTTTACAACTTTTGGAACCCCTAGTGCTTATTGCTGTGCCAGGAATTTCTGTGTTGATCTTTGATAGGAGAGTGGTAACCAATTCCATCACATGGGCTTTTTGGAATTGCCTAAATTGAAAGTAACAATTTTATTGCCAATGATGAATTACCAAAGAATATAACATTTTCTGATGGGATATTTGGTAGAGAACACTGTGACTAAAGGATAAAATGCTCGTACAGGAGCATTTTATTGCTGTATAATATGTATTATGGAGTATCTTTCAGTGTTGGTAAAATAATTCATCTATATAGCCGAGTTAGTTCAAAAGCTTAATGAACAAGTTAATTTTTACTGAAATTTGCATTTAATCAGCGTAAGGACAGCCATGCAGAAAAATATTTTGCATATACTGACAAGAGATTGTGAAAACTGAATTCTGCCACACATCTTTCATTGGAGTCTGAAATTGCCCCATTCCCTTCTGCAGGATTCTGGGGCTGGTCTGATATGACATAAAACAACATTAACAATTATCAGATATCAAATAATATTTTCTTTATGATGTCATATAAAAATCCAATCCATTGTGCCCGAAGGAGAAATCAATATTTCCCTTTAACCCTTTACCAAACACCAAATTTTCGACTGTTTCAAAGTCAAAGACTTTGCAAACAACATTTCAAAATGTGATGAAATTGTAAAGTCATCTTCTGATAATGGAGAAAACATTGTTGGAAAAGGGGAAATTGGTCGTGACGAGCAATTTCTCCTTTTCCCACAATGTTTTCCCGAGTTGCCTGCAACAAAGTTGTTAAATGTTGGTATTGTTTGGTAAAGTGTTAACAGAGTTCAGGAAAACCATTCTAGAAAAGAGTCTGGCTTGCATCAAATGTCTCCTTGGTGCACAATAGTTTCTATAATAATTTTTTATTGGTTTTGTAATTTTTATCTTATTATCTGTTATGACATTAACGGCACATTTACCAGATGTTAATTTAATGATTTAAAAAAAAAGAAGCCCAAACAAAGAAAAAGTTAACACATTCCTTAATTTTACTCATTTATCATTCTGAGGTGGACTTCAGAAATATATGTCACAACACAAAAGAAGATCTTTATTATTAGCAATTACTATTTCTTATCGCTAAAATTTGTCTCTAATATGTTGAAGATAAAATGACGTCTAAAAATCTTTATTTATTCGTCACTCTGGTGTTGCTTTCAATTTTAGACAGTTACAAAGTTCTATTTATAGGAACACCTTAATGTCTTGGTTGAAATGTCAGAGGTCACCGTAGCGAATGGATTAGCACTTCATCAAGATGAGAAAAAAAGGGAAAGATTTGTTAACAACAGATATAAAACTTGGCTTCAGTCACAGTAAACTCTTGGCTTCTTAGGTTTGATTCTTTGTCGATATTTCTTTGGTTTTTATTTCTGAACTGCTGAGGGAAAGGTTGGTTCTGACTTTCAAACCATTTTCTACCATTTTTCAGTTATATTACCACGTTAAGTTCTCTTTAAGTGCTCTTTTTTCCAAAAGCACAAAACATTATTCTTTCCAAACAAAGGATATCTTTCCCATATTAAGGCAATTATTTGATATTAAGAGATATATAGCCTTAGTCTTTCATACAATCCTAGCATTGGCCTCCCAAGATAGGGTATAGCTCTCTGGAAAATGTTACCAAATACATAAGGTTTGATATGTGATATGTCAAACTGACTAACCCTCTCTTAAGAATTGTTGAGAGCCAAATCAATCCCCTGAAAAACATAAATGAAAGAGAAAAGAACAGAGTATTTCGTTGAAATTTCATTTTCAGTCTTTTCTATTCAGGAATTCCCAAAGCCAACATTTCAGTTCATGGCATGAATCATAGAGGAAGCTTGTCTTAACACTGAAATTAATATAACAAAGAGGAAACCTGCAGTATGCAGTGTAAATCCAAGATAGAAAAAATAATCAGAAATTGAAAATACAGACAACCATCTTGAGTGGAAAGTTCATTTTTGAGCTGGAAAAAAAATGGTTCCATTTTCAATAGAACTGTAATGTGGCAACAGGAGCTCATCCCTGGAAGCAAAAAGAGTTCTAAAAGTTATAAGGTCACCTTTGAAATTGATATTGCCGACACTGTTTAAAGGGCAAGAAGGCGATATCTCTCACAACACATCATAGTCTTTTACCGACATATAACGCTCAAGTTGTACATATTGTTATATAATACAAACTGGTAAACAAGATTCTGTTCATCCTTGCCATAGTAGTTTTTGCCAGACCTTTTTCTGCTACAGACATTATTTTTGATTTTTTTCTAAGGGATTCTGTTAACCAATCAAAATTTGCATAATGCTCTTGAAATTGTTTAGGGAAACAATTGGACAAAGGTAAGAGCAATTTCTACCTTTTTCAAAGTGTTAATGAGATTTATCCCTGAGAAACCATGCAGACTTTGGTGCATGGAAAAAGGTCGGGAGCAAAAACCCTTGCAGCTGGTGTCTGTTGAAGCAATCTGTTGTAATGCAAGGTTGCCAAGGCTTTCCTGAGGGTTCAGTATCATCAACATTCCAGGTCTCACTTCATTTACCAACTTTATCTAAACAGACAGAGGAGTTTTGTGTTTTGTTTTAACCCTTTTCCTGATAGAAAGGACCTTAAAGGAAAGGACCATAAAGGTGTGTGTTCATAAAGAAAAGAAGTGAGTCAAAATTAGATGGTGTTGAAATAATACAGTTTTTGTATTGTTATTTGATAAACGATTAAAAACAATTAGTGATTGGTTTTCCTTTGCAAATGACTGGCAACCGGTATTTTTCTATAAATGAAAGATTGTTGACCTGTTGAAAGCATTACTTTGGACTTTCAAGAGGCATTGATGTCAATATTCTTCAGTGAGTTAAAAGTATGTTGGTGCAGCATTGTGTTCTGCACAAATAGAAGATGTTAGAAAATCCGTATGAACTCAAATATTTATCAAAAAAAGAATCTATATAAAAGAGGGCTATGAATGTCTGATGCTTTCAATCAATCGAAACAGGGAATATTTTACTAGACCATGATAAGAGCGCATTCCAATATTAGGATACAACTTTGTTCTTTAGCAATAGATGTTTTTGAAATACTTATTAGAGTCTGCCATCCCAGTTGATCTAAGTTCAATTTCTCACAGTATGCAAAATTCATATTTAGTCACATTGACTTTCATTTTTTCAATTACTTTTATATTTGTTCAATGAATTCTTTGTCAACGTTAATCGTAAATTAAGAAGTGCTACAAATATCTCCCATCCTAAAGGAAAAGGTTTAAGACAGAGTTCAGTTACATTTTTATTATGCTTTATCAGTCAGAGTCCAGCAAATGAAGAAAACATTTCAAAATTTTATCAGCACCTTTCTCTCTTAGCCTTAATAAAAGAAATATTGTGTCTTCTTCAATTACATTTTACCAATTGCCAAACCACAGCCTGAAGTAAAGCCTTCACCTGCTTTTTCGGAAGGTTGCCGTTTCCTATCTTATGGCAATTGTGAAACAGGTTATTTATTAATTACTTCCCATTCTGGTTCTTAGATTCATAATCAGTATTTGAAACAAAATTAAGGTTGACAGAATATCTGAGGTTGATCATTCATTTTAAAGGATTCAAACCCTCTACATTCAATTAATTGGTTGCTGGCCTGTGATCTAACCTGTTCATTACTCTGAGTATCTTTCCTCATCAAAATTAAGCAGATATTTAAGGTTTTGGAAAGCAGACGACACAAATATACTTTTAGAAGATTACCCAGCATTCTTAAGGCGTATTTAAATGTCCAGTTGTGAAAAGATCTATTGATGAGGCATATCAAGGGTTCAATTCAATACTATAGTAAGTGCTTGATAAACATGGAGCACTTACTATAGTATTGCATTGAACCCTGTATATGTTATCTAGTTAGTGTCTGACTCAATATCAAAGACCTAATAAACACAGATAAGCAACTCTGCAAAATACCGTTCTTTCTCGCGTTGACATCTCGTTCGCGAGATTATGTCTTCCTGTAAATACAGACGCTTCATTTTGTTAATCAAAGCGTCTGCCGTCGCTGATCAGCTATGGTAGCCCTTTTATTGACCCTCCCGACCCCAAAAACCAATAAATAGATGGCCACCAGCTGTGGTGCCCTGCTGTGATAATTACCGGGGATTATAACTTATTGTAATATTGCACTGTGTCAAACTGAAATGTTTCGCTAAATTTTATGACGGAGGAAAATTTCAGCAGCAAAATTTACTGTTAAAATATTAGCTTAAATCTATACTTTTGTGGAATGGGTCTCTAAATGGGAATTATCTTTTTTTGCGGCATATCATGTACAATATTCTATGAATTAATAATTCGTAATGGGGAACATTCTATTTTCTTTGAAAAATGTACTCAATACCATCATCATCACCATCTGCATCATCATCATCAACAATGTTAGAATTATATTATCAAACAACAACTAGCTAAAGGTTTTATCCATTCTAATAAAATCTAGATATAAAAAAAATAAATGCGTGTGTATTTCTATTTATAAATGAAAAATGATCGTTCGGATAAATTTTCAAATAAAGATAAACGTTCAGGAAGGAAGTTCATCATTTCTGTTTCAATAAGAAATTTTCTGTAAGTAGATCATTGTCATGTGAAACAGTCTCATTCCAGTGAACGGTCGTCAGATTTCTGAAACAACTTGGCACAAGAAAGAACGTATGCCTGACTTTTTTTTAAAGAGATACAGACTTGGCTACCTAACCTCAAAAAGCAACCTCACATGTGATATAAATGGAATTAATGTACGAATTTGTAGATTTAGCATATAAACCATTGTTTTCAATAAATGAAAACTTCATTTTTTCCCTTATCAAAATTCTAGATAATTCGAAAAAGAAGGGTTAACGTGCCCATTGTTTATCAAGTGATATACAGGAAGCTTGTATCATACTATTGTACTTTATTGTCAACTAAGAATTTGAGTTATCCCCGTGGGGGTTAAGATAACAGACATTCCAAAGACTAGGCTAACTTTAGAATTACATTTTGTATTAGATCTTTTTAGAGTGTCTTCTCAGCTAGAGCCATATACTTCTGCGCACAAATATGCACCCGAGTCTGCTTTTTATCTCTTGATTTGCAGCATGTTGATGTCATACACTTCCAGCACACACAAACATGCTGTCATTAGCGGCAAATTTTACACTTTCTTTGCATGGCAATTATTTCCAGCTGAACCAAACAGAACATATCGTTACATCTTCCACGTACATGTATACAGTTTATATACAATAAGAGAGTACTAAGAATAAATTCAAATTAAAAAACAAATACAAGACCAGTTAAGAGAATTTAAATGCCTCTTAACATCACAAAAATATGAAAAAAAGTTCTTGATCTTCCCTTGTTGTATAAAAATATGTGTAATGAATCAAAGTTTGTCTAAATCAACCCATATTTTGTTTTTGTTTCCGAGGAGTTAGACAAAAACTATTGCTCTACTACTAAAACATGCAACCATATGATTTCAAAAAACCAAGACCAGATAAGAGAATTAAAATGCCTCTCAACATCACAAAAATGTATAAAAGTCCTTGATCTTCAATTGGTCGATAAAAATATGTGTAATGAATCAAAGTCTGTCTAAATCAACCCATATTTTGTTTTTGTTTCCGAGGAGTTAGACAAAAACGATTGCTCTACTCTAAAACATGCAACCATATGATTTCAAAAAACCAAGACCAGATAAGAGAATTTAAATGCCTCTCAACATCACAAAAATGTATAAAAGTCCTTGATCTTCAATTGGTCGATAAAAATATGTGTAATGTATCGAAGTTTGTCTTAATCAACCCATATTTTGTTTTTGTTTTCGAGGAGTTAGACAAAAACTATTGCTCTACTACTAAAACATTCAACCATATGATTTCAAAAAAACAAGACCAGATAAGAGAATCTAAATGCCTCTCAACATCATAAAAATGTATAAAAGTCCTTGATCTTCAATTGGTCGATAAAAATATGTATAATGAATCAAAGTTTGTCTTAATCAACCAATATTTTGTTTTTGTTTCCGAGGAGTTAGACAAAAACGATTGCTCTACTTCTAAAACATGAACCATATGATTTCAAATAACCAAGACCAGATAAGAGAATCTAAATGCCTCTCAACATCACAAAAATGTATAAAAGTCCTTGATCTTCAATTGGTCGATAAAACTATGTATAATGAATCGAAGTTTGTCTTAATCAACCCATATTTTGTTTTTGTTTCTGAGGAGTTATACAAATACTCTACCATCCCATTCAATTCTAGACATATAGCACTTTCGGTTCTATTTTAAAACACGTGTTTCACCAGTGGTAAAAGGAAATCAATTGTCTCATATGCAATTATTAATAAAAATCAACACACTAATAAAGGAATGTTAAAACTATCGAAAAATTAATGAAATAAACGTTAGTTTTCACGCTTTATTCAACCTTCGTTTACATCGTCTAGCTGGCAGACACACTTCAGTGCAGACGAGATTAGGACGTCTCGCATAGTCTCCCGAAATCTCATCCTCCACGAGATGATAAGGGAGTTCGGTCTTTACCTATGGGGAGTTGCTTATCTGTGTTTATTAGGTCTTTGCTCAATATGTAATGTTATAACAGATGGGTGTGTGATAGTATTGCCCATTTCCTCATACCTCCCTAACAATTCATAATTCAAAAGTTACACTACACAGTTTAAGGAAATTATGCCAAGAGATATTCTTTAAAAAAAATTTTCAAAAAAAAGGAGAGAAAAGAGAATTTCTTCATTAGAATTTGAAGCCATGTTATTATGACTGAACAAACTCAACAGTTTTTAACTTGCACTAGCAATGGAGTATTTGTGAAAGTATTCAACTATGACAAAACATCAACATACCTTACCAAGTGGGCCAATAACTATGATATAGAGGTTACTGGTTACTGAAAAAATGTATGCATAACATTTGCTTTTAAACCAAAACCAATTCAAGATACCGTAGGACCTCTATATTTCATAGTTCAGGGGACCTGATGGAAATGTTTGACATACAGAGAGTTTGTCTTATAGATGTCTGGAATATAAAGACATACAGATAATTAACAAATGATTCAGGAAGAATATAAAGACATTGATAAAAAAAACACACCAAATAAATAATTAAAACGTATTTACTTCAACATATAGAAGAGTTTGACATTCGTAAGGTTAAGGTACAGCAATTCTACTTTACATGTAATTACACTTTCTAAGAATCCATTTCTGGTGTAAGAAAGAAAGGACTTATCCCAGAGAAAATTCAAGTAAAGTTTGACATTCGTAAGGTTAAGGTACAGCAATTCTACTTTACATGTAATTACACTTTCTAAGAATCCATTTCTGGTGTAAGAAAGAAAGGACTTATCCCAGAGAAAATTCAAGTAAAGTTTGACATTCGTAAGGTTAAGGTACAGCAATTCTACTTTACATGTAATTACACTTTCTAAGAATCCATTTCTGGTGTAAGAAAGAAAGGACTTATCCCAGAGAAAATTCAAGTAAAGTTTGACATTCGTAAGGTTAAGGTACAGCAATTCTACTTTACATGTAATTACACTTTCTAAGAATCCATTTCTGGTGTAAGAAAGAAAGGACTTATCCCAGAGAAAATTCAAGTAAAGTTTGACATTCGTAAGCTTGAGGTACAGCAATTCTACTTTACATGTAATTAGACTTTTAAAGAATCCATTTCTGGTGTAAGAGGACAAGGCCTATCCCAGAGAAAATTCAAGAAGAGTTTGACAGTCATAACGTTATGGTACCAAATTAATATTCTACTGTACATGTAATTCAACCTTCTAAGAATCCATTTCTGGTGTAAGAGGGAAAAGGGCTTATCCCAGAGAAAACTCAAGGCTTATCAGCTGGTAGGATAGATATAAGATAAGATAGAAGGATGATTAAGGTGTAAAGTACCTGCCGGCTGCGTTTATTGGACTCCAATGTGTCATACCCAAGTCCCACAGGTACATGCCCTACTGGGTCTTGGGTTACTTGGATCCCTTAACCCGTTACCAAACAACAACGACATTAGACCAGTGTGTTGCAGACTACTCTGGGAGACATTGTGGGAAAAGGAGAAATTGCTCCTTTTTTACAATGTGTCACACTCATGTCCCACAGGTACATGGCCTAGAGGGTCTTGTGATACTTGGATCCATTTAACCCTTTACCAAACAATAAAGACATTTGACCAGTGTGTTGCGGACGACTCTGGGAAACATTGTGGGAAAAGGAGAAATTGCTCTTGATGAGCAATTCCTCCTTTTCCCACAATGTTTTCTGCCCTATCAAAGGATTATTTTCCATTTTCATCACATTTTGAAATGTCGTCTGCAAACTCTTTCGATTGTGGATAGTGGCAAATTTGGTGTTTGGTAAAGGGTTAATGGATGTTCCTGATATTGAGGGCATATTGGTTGTTCAGTGCTAGACCATGGATCATGGTTGGTGAAATCTGATTTTGATTTATTTTTTACGTCAATGCACTTGTCCATAAAATGGTTAATTTTATTTAAAAATCACTTGTCTGTGATGGCTTTTGGACAAGCTGGGCAATATGGACAATTGACTTTGCTTATTCTGTTGGTCAAGCCTTATTTATTTGGTAGTTCACTTCAATAATCACTTTTATCAATAACCCATTTTTACACACCTTTTTCTCAATGTCTGAAAAGAAATGTAATGCTAAAATAATGTGATTTTGCTCTGCTTTTGATTTTGATTTTTACCAGTCATGAAATCCCCTTTTGATGGAGGAATTGGAATTGAAAGGTCAAGAGCAGAGCAAGTTGTCCTGTCCATTGTTATAAAGTTTTCCTGCTTCCATCAAATACCAGGTTTCCTTTTAATCAAGACAAATTTAAAGCTTTCTATAAAGTTTTTGGTGGGACTAGAGCCTCATGGAAGCAGTCTTGACTTTTTCTTTTAATTAAGAGATAGCTGAATAACATAATTATTGATAATGATAATGATGATGGTGATGATTATAATTATAATGATAAAAAAAAAATAATGATGATGATGATAATAATAATTGAATAATTATTGTTTAATACATCCTAGCTAGTCTCAAGAAGTTCTTCCCTTTCACCGACATTTCAAATGGCATGGTTAAGAGGCACTCATAGTAATAGCATTATGAAAGGTAAGAATTGAGGAAGTTTTTCAGTGATGAAGGAAAATTTAACCAAAAGGTCATCCTAGCACACCGCTACTATGTAAGTTGAAGAGAAACCACTTGTGTAGCTTAAGTGGTTCTTGTTGGTAAACAATTCAGGCATTTCCTTCCTTGATTAACCCTTAGAATGCTGGGTAATTTTCTAGAAATAGATTTTTGTATCATCTGCTTTCCAAAACCTTGAATATCTGCTTAATTTTGATGAGAAAAGATACTCAAAGTAGCAAACTGGTCAGTTCACAGGCCAGTCGCCAATTTACTTTGTAGTTTTGGGGCTGGCCTGGATCCAACCTGTTTTCAGATGCATGAAGTCGCTCCCAGTACTATAAGGGTTAACCCATTGCCCCATTCAGAACCTGGAAACTGGTCCTATTGAAAGCATTTGTAATGATGATGCACATGTCACTTTCATTTTGAAACTCGAAGCTTCATTCAAACAGGACTAACCCATTTCCAGATTTCTTAGTATCCTAAATTAAAAAAAAATTGCAGATTGCATTGCAATTTAGTTTTCATTTGATATCACAGCGATTGTCAGAAAAGGAAGAACTAGACATTAATAGCAAAAGTCTCCATATTTATGATTACAGGTCCCATGTTGGTCTTGACATTATTTTCCTTGTCCTGATGGTGTTATACAGTTCCCTTTGATGAGGTTTTGAGAGGCGTCCACTTTGATAGCAACAGCATACAACATTGAATAATAACATTGTCTTAAGGTAGAATACCCATAATTCACCATTTCCAAACATATTCTTTTGTCATGTTACTTTGGTTGTTCATGGTATACATTGGTCTTAGCTGGAACTATTCGTTTTTAACCAAATAGTTACAGTAGACGTTTTAGCCATAACTATTCGTATTAAACCGAATAGTTCTGGCTCTGACTGGTGTATGCCAACAAAGACGGAAGTATTCCAACCGAAGAAATGGAGGATTATGGGTATTGTACCTTAAAGGTACATGTGAAGAGTGACACTCCAACGATAATGTTCAGTAAAGGGATAACAGATACGAATTTGAAATAGAAACTGCATTTTCTGATACTGCTAAATTAAGCACTTATCTTTGGAGTGTAAAATGTCTCTTTGTCTGTTAACCCCATTCATCCTAGATTGAAACAGATTCCATTGCATAGTTTAGTAGTAAATCAAACCAATAAACTTCAGGAAAATAATTTATATAAACCTAGATTGTTATATGCAATCTCTCTTTTAAGAGCAAGGTTTTGTTTTCTAATTCAATTCCTTTTTTCCCAATCTGCAGTAATCATTTTTATTTAATCGTTTAGAAAGAGAAGATCTTTGAAAGAAACTAGTTTTCTCCCTATATTTCCCATCTAGCAAGTTTTATGAATCAGTCAGTGCAAAAAAAAGATGATTCAAGGATTGCTCCAAAAGTATATTTCTTGTAGTTTGCAATTTTTGTATTAGGTAATTGGATATATCTAACTCCAGGTTGAAGTGCTATGTTTTGGGTACACTTTAAGGTTGTTTGAATCAGAATATTCTAGCATTTTGCAATAAAGGTTGTATTTTGTACATGGGATATAATAGAATAACGTTAATATGTCTAGGTTGTATGAATTTGATGTTAACATATATCTAAGGTAAGAGCAATAAAGACTAGACAGAATCAATGTCTCAGTTTGAAATGCATTTTTTTTTAGCTGACAGAATGTACACCAATGGAATGATACTAAGGGTAAATTTAAATCTATTTTGAAGAGTTCCGAAGAATGCACAGGAAAGATAAAAACTTATTTTGAGATTTTCTTCCTGATACAAAAGTTGGTTGCAAGGTAAGCTATTAGAAATAGTTGTGTGATGATAAGAGTTTTTTCTTGAACTGACATAGTTGTGTTTTCTCCAAGTGATATTAACAGAATCCATTGCATTCAAGCTAAATATTCTCGCATTTTAGGTAAAGGTGCTTGTTCACAGATGTGAGGAACTTTGGAACTTGAAAATTTATTCCATTAAAAGTGTACAACAGATGTTCTTTTATAAGATAGGCACTGAAAAAAGTCATTAATAGCAAAATTAGATTGTTTTTAATTCTTTAAAGTGAATAAATGGTGAATCAATTAACATTTAGCATTCCGCAAGTCAGTCGCAAGTGGGTGACTATACCAGGGGGTGACTATACCAGTTGGTGACTATACCAGTGGGTGACTATACCAGTGGGTGACTATACCAGTGGGTGACTATACCAGTGGGTGACTATACCATTCATGAAAATCCATATCCATCACCAGAATTTGAACCCACATGGAGAGGGACCATGTGATTTTAAGTTCTATATTATAACCATTAAGCCACAGTGGCCCCAAAAGATACATTAAAGCTTAGTGTAATGAGGTAAGGGGTAAAAACCTTTTTAAAGACAGGTTTGCTTGCCTCAATTGATAGGTACATATTATTGCTGGAAGTGATAATTGGTTGAGAATTGCTCATTAGTGAAAATTTGAATTTGTCTCTAATGTACGTTAAGGACAATCGCTATAGTTTTTGTTTGACATCAGATTTTTCTAATTTTTGTATATGTTGGAGATTAACCTATATAATCATGAAAAATCAAATAAAAAACATAGGTCACGGTGCTACTTTTTTTTTTATTTCCGCCTAAAGGTACAGGGGTTATAGGGTTTTAGGCTTAATTATTTTTATTCTTTTATTGGATAAGAAATGGTCAAATCATCACAGTCATGGGGTTTGGTTATGATTAACTGATCATTTCTACTTTATTATACAATGCTTTTGTATAAAATATCAAAATAATAATTGGAAAAACTCCTTTAAGAGAAAGAAATTGACATGTGTGAAAGTGGGTGGGGTAATTCTACCCGAGCCCATACATGACAAAAAGGCTATTTAGGGGAAAATTATATAAAAACTTGACATCAGAATTTTCTCATTTTCACATATGTTTGAGAAAAATATGTATGATTATGAATAATCAAATAAAAAACATAGGTAACGGTGCTACTTTCCTTTTTATTTCCTTCTAAATACCCTAAGGTTTATAGGCTAAATTATTTCTATCTTTTTAGTGGATAAGAAATGGCCAAATCACCAAAGTCATGGGGTTTGATTCCACAAAACATTCATTTTCTACTCTATCATACAATGCTTTTGTACAAAATTTCATAATATGAAAGGGAATAAATCTGTTTTGAGGGGAAAAATCACATGTGTGAAAGTGGGTGGGGTAATTCAACCTGGGCCCATACATGCCAAAAAGGCTATTTCTGGACATCATTATATAAAAACTTGACATCAAAATGTTCTCATTTTCACATATGTTTGAGAAAAATATATAGGGAACTTAATTAGAAAATAAAAAACATAGGTCATGGTACTAATTATTTCTTTATTCCCCTTAAAAGATGCAAATCAGAATATTTTTTTTCAAACTGACATCATTTCAACACTACATAATGATTGGTGTTTTAAAAGTGAAGAACAGTCACATCATAGTTTTAGTGATAAGGAAAACTTAAATTTTGGGGGAAAAAGAGAGCTATTTAAGCAAAATGATATAATGAAATGTATTTGATCATGCATCTCTATAATGTACTTCAAGGTCATAATGTCCAATTACCTATCCAATCTAATATTTCAACAATATAAGCACGACATGAACTTTAAACAACCAATACATGAAAGTCTATTTAGATCTTTTAAGGTGAAAAAAGACTTCTCATCTGTAAATCTTATCAAATATAAGAAAATCATTTTCTCAACAAAACTTCCTGAATATTCTTCTGCTTACATCATCTAAACAATTCTATGTTACACCCTTTCTTATAAAGAAAATGGAAAAATATCTTTGTAGAAGTATATTAAATTTCAGGTAAAAGAGCATTTAAGACCATACATAACAATTTAAGCAAAATCATTGCATACATTGTCATCTGCCCTCTGTTTCAATACATAACCATTTTTCTAACATTAACAGCTTGAGACAATGAAAACATAAACATATCTACTGCAAAGTCCTTTTTCCACAATACTTTCTACCCTTAATCATAAAGTAAAGCATATTTTCCATGATCTTTTTGTTGTCTATTCATAGAACTGCAGCTTTCATTTGGACATGTCACAAATTGCATGTATGAGAAAGGTTAGAAAAGGGATAATTTCTTTAAAATTTGTTCCTGTAGCTCCAAAGTGTTTTTGTCAAAATGTACTAAAACACAGTCCTTCTTTGCTTTTATATATATATTGATTAAAAACAGCAGAGAACTAGAATTCTGATTCAAAATCAAAACCATATTGTTTGGGTAACTAATGTTTAATCTAGGAATCGATTTGAGTATTGCAGATTAAGAAATTAAAAGTAATTTAATAGAAATATTGTCAGATGAAAAGGTATGTAGATTCATCTATAGGTATATTGGAACCAATAAACAGACATTAACAAAGTCAAATCCCAAAGCAAAACTCAATGATTTAAAACCATGCACCTGCATTGCAAATACTGTTTTATTCTAGAGTCTACAGCCACTGATTGAGTGTCAGTTGTCTTCACTTGTCTTGATTGATACACTATTTCCAGAAGTATACACATTGTAGTGTTAGGAAATCAAAGTTATAGACATGTGGAATAACATTTTTAAAAAACACACACATTGATGTCCCTGGCATGTCTCTGTACCCCATTTTCTGCCACTGAACTTCTGACAATACAGGATCTACTGCAGTTTCTTTATAGCTGAGAAATAGAAAAAAATAAAAGAAATGTTTTATAATAGCACATGAATAGATGGTTACAAACTGAAACAACTGCATGCAAAAAACAACTGTATTATCTAGTGTCAAGTTATGAAATTTGCAAGCAAAATGGATATATATATAAGACTTATATAAGTTATATATCTTAACCATGGGCAATCTTTATCATGGTGTTTGTATGACATCTATATTGACAAATTCACCAGTCTAATAACCTAGTAGGTGTCTTTCTTAAATTGTTTGTCTTCTCAGACCCTAGTTTTTGTATAATGATAAACACTGTGGCAACAATTTATCAGTTATATAACAGCTAGAGCAAATCCCATATCATATGGGATGTTGTTGAGCCATTATAATGTAAGTGAATACATAAATAATTCTGCATTGCAGAAGATATCTGATACATTATTTAGGATACATGTACTTGCTTCTGGTCTCCTTCATAAAGAATAAATATATATTTACAAATAGTTTTCTGAAGAAAGTTATAATTACCTGAAGTACAGATGTTGTCTCATATGTCAGTTCTTTCAAAAGGTAGTTCAGCAGCAGTACTTTTAGAGTTTTGTTATGACCATGCCCTACGATACAAACAGTATGCCTGAAATCAAAATGAATGTATAATTTAGAAGACATTAGTGACATTGGTATATTTCTTTTGTTCAAGAAAGTCGTTAAAAATATTAAGTTGACTCAGTCGGTAGCATGCTTGACTAAAATTACACAGGCTGCAAGTTCGAAACCTGGCGGGTGCCTATCCTTTCAGACATTTGTATATAAAGTCATCTCAAATGAAACATTATTGATTCATCTCCAAACACTGGTTAAATGTGATTAGGCCTGAATAACATCTTGTGGAAAAGCAGTCAATGACTTGGAAAGTATATTGTGCAGTTGTACTCAGAAAATGCTAGACTGGAGAATTACACTGATCGCCTGATGGCACTATGTAAGCAAAATCCAGATGAAATCCTTACTATGCTTAAATAGATAAAACAAGTATTTAAGTGTAAAATGAGACCTTTTGATGTGAAAATATGAATAAACAAACAACAAATGACTTTGTCTACGTGGAATTTCCTCACTAAAAATCATGCAGCTTTTTTTTTTATTTGTGTTAACAAAGGGATCAATATACTTATTGCATTCTAGCATAAGGAAAAAGTACTCATCTGTAAAGATCTTGTTTTGTCACAATGTTTTCAATTGTTTTCTGAGACAGCATTTCTATTGAGACTAATCAGATTAAGTGTATATATAGTAATATAGTATATATATAGGTGTTTAAGCAACAAGCTAGTATGAATTCGATCTCTGACATAAAAAATACATAGAGCTAACTTAGAGTGAATATCAAACTAATTTCTTACCCTGACCTTGTTTTGGTTTCTTTATATTTTACATCATACATTAGGAGCTCCATTATAATACATGCTCGGTGGCGATTTCACTTCGTAGTCGTTGTTACAGCAAGCCATCAGATCTTTAGAGCCGGCCCGTTGTTTTGAACAACTGGTGGGCAGCGCAGTGTTGACATTGTCAGAAGTGCAACCAAAACACGGAGCTAAGTAGCTCGATTTCATGGGATATTCAGTTTTAAACATGACAGACATACACCTCCAGAAATTAAAATCACAAATTGTTCCAATGGTTTTGCACAACTTGTCATTTTATCCGGACGTCCCATTGAATTGGAGACGTTTTTGTTTTGTCCGAGATGACTGCATCCGAAATAGTTCAACATTTCTACTTCGTGTATTTGACGGTTTTACGCCGAGTTTCGGCGACACCATGTAGATATTGAACCGATGTCGTCTTTTCTCATTCCAGGCAATCGAAAATAATTTCATTCTTTTTGTGTTGATTCTTTAATGTTTGTTTAGTGAGAGTCAATTGTATCGCGCCTTTCGTAACTTTGACATAAACGGCGCTACGGTAAAATGAGCTGAGTGAAATCATACTGCGCAGAAAGATGCGCATAAAAAACTACCGCGAACGTCCTTAATGCCCTTTACCCGCAGAATATAGTTGTCTAAAATCTGGCTCCATGGTTCAAAGTTGTCAAATACTTGCCAGATGTATCATTCTAGTTGTATATATAACCAGTCTCCATGGTATTTTGATGACCACTATCCCTTGTAGCCTGTTTATGATCATATTGAAATCGATCTCCAAATCATCCCCAAATCGGTCTCCAATCCTAGTTTGTTGTGTTTTCGTAGTACGTGCGAATCAGAATCAATGGGCGCTCTTTGAAACATGCGCAATAATAAAATCAGCAGATGATTGAAATTATAATGCAGATTGTTTTTGTTTTTGTTTTTGCCGTGATGTGACACAAAAATGGCGGAACAAAAAACCAAGCAGAAAAACCAAGCAGTGGTCATTATTCAATATGGGTTTAGGTATCTGTCAACCAGCGCCGGCGGTTCTATTGAAGACTTAATGAAAGTAAGCCTCATAGTTTCATTTAATGTCCCAAATTTAATTTATGAAGATAAAACGTAGTGTCCGACATTTTTCTGGCAAATTTAGGACAAATGACCTGAAGATAAAATAAGCATTTAGGACATGTGTCCTAAGGAAAACAAGTCCAATCTGAATCACTGCTGATAACCTGTTGAAAACATGTAAAACACCTATCAAGAAATCTTGCATTGGAATATAAGAACAGTTTACTTTGCTTAGTGCAATCAGGGTGCACCTGTGTTCACAGTATTTCAGAGAGCGATAATTTGAGTCACCTTGTCAGTTATGTTTTCTTGATTGTTGATTAAACTTCTTCAACATTTGCCAATCTTTGAATCTTTTCAACTTTTTTGGTTGTAATCTTGAAATATGGCGTTTCTTTTTTTTTTTTTATCAAATACAGTCTAACTTGTGTTAAGCAACCACCCTTTTAAGCAGTCAACATGCCTTAAACAACCACTACAGAAAGTCCCATTGTTAGGTTTATAGTGTACATCAATTTGTGTTAAGCAGCCAACCGGTCTTAAACAGCCAATTTACTCTGTCCCATAGGCTGACCTCTTAACACAAGTTTGACTGTATGTGGGTTTTTTTCATTGTTGTACGAATCTCTTCAGCATTTCTCAATTTCTTCTAATCCTTTTCTTTGGTGTAATGATACAACTAGTCCAAATAGTAGTGCTCTTTTGGAGCCACAAATATTGTGCAAGTAAAGCTCCATATATTATTGATTCACCAAGTCTGGGACTGGCAAATGAAACAGCAGCGTCGCTCTGTCTGCTCAGATGGAAATATAGCATTGGTAATCCAACGGTAGCCGGATGTATTGAATAATATGCGGGGCTTTCTCTAGAAAAAATTGATAACATTTTCTCAGCAATATTTTTCTTTGGGCCCGTTTGTGTATTCTGCACTAGTTCTGGAATGATTTTCTACCTAACCAGATAACGGGGAAGTTTTAATGGTGGTTGGAAGGTTTTTTTATGTATTGTAAAGGAGAATATTCTGCTGGAGTTAGACTGGGTGGTTTTTTCTCTGGAGTTTTGGTGAAGTGAGTAGATTTTATTTAATTACTTTTGTTATGTCTTTCATTATTACTTTTTATTGTTTATTTATAAAGGTATATTTCTTGGTAACAAATCAGACAATTTTCTGACTACATGTGACTTGGCATGATATTTACCAGACAGTTTGATTTGCAGGGGATTTTTTTTGTGTGAAACTGTTCTGGATTCTTAGACAAGAAAAATAGACGGGTTTTTTTTTGCGTCTTGTGATGAAGGGAACATTTGGTATTTTTGTGTGTGTGTGTGTGTGATGGACTGAAAATGTCTATTTACTTAAATACTTTGCTCGGAAGTGATGTTTGTTGTTTGACTATTATTCGTTTATTTGATTATGAAAAAAAAAAGTAGTTTTATTCTGTGATTCATTTGCTTCTTAATTTTTCAGATGATTTTATTATCTTCTTATTTTTTTTCAATGATCCAAACGGCTCTATAGTTATCCTAGTGATCCCATGATAGCTTTAGACCCCTTTGTGATGATTGAAGTGGCACATACTTATGTTTACAATTTGTGTTCATTTGGAAAAAAGAAGAGCCTGTTTTCTGCCCTGTCAGAAGACTATTATTCAATTTCATCACATCTCAAAATGTCGTCTGCAAACTCTTTCAATTTGGGACAGTCGAAAATCTGGTGTTTGGTAAAGGGTTACAAAATCATGTAGTAAGGGGTTAATTCCTGCCTGCTCCCAAGCAGGTAATTTGATACATTGATAAGGGCACTAGAGTTGTCATGATGCTTGGTTGCCATGGTAACAAGAGCTAAGTTTTAATCTTATCAGATTATCTGAGCGGCCCGATAGGACCCCTAAAGTTTTGCAGGATGGGGTGCTAAAGTGAAGTTATTTCTGTAGGAATTCCAGTAGGGGTTGTAGGCTTATTAACACAGGCTTGTATTACACAAAGTGTATATCGCAGAATCTAGCAGAGATATTTTGGAAATTACAGGATCTTTTCCCTGCTGCTTTGTGTTGAATATACAAACTTTGGATTTAAAGCATGACTATTTGTGTTGGATATTTACAAGTTTAGACAGAATAAGGTTAGTAGTATTCTAAATGATCTTTGTACTATGGTAGAGGTAAAAATATAGATGAACAAGGAAAGGCCGAACATTAATCAACAATCCCGCAGAAAAAAATCCAGGTATTTTTTTTTTCAAGCTTTTGGGTCAGAAACTGGATAAATCTCGATTTCGCTAGCTCAACAACAAGCAAGTTAAGATTTGCTTAAGTATCCAACTTTTAGGTTTTGATTAATACATTTTTACTAGAACGTTTAAACGGCTTATGAAGTTTTTTTTCCTAAAGCTGGATTAGTAATTATCAACTTTTTAAGTTTTTAATAAATTACTAGTGAACAGCAATATCTCATTGAATCTACATCTTTTATTTTGTGTGCCAATATTACATTCTTAATCATTTTCGCCTGTTGTTGCTTGAAAATACTCAAAGAATAACATTTCAATCAGTGTGTTATTTCATTTGATACCATTTCAGTTAAATCCTATAATATTCACATGATGATATTTCAATAGAAATTTGATTTTTATATAGGCGCACAGAAGATATGTAAGAAGCAACACGAAAGGGTGAATAACTGGAAAGGTTTGAGTGGTAGATTGTTGGTATTTTTCTGTTGATGGATGTCTGTTGTTGTACAAGGTGCATTTTCTGGCATCTATCCAAGGGTCCTTGATTCATTCATGCACAGTGACATATTTTCAGCAGAGGACTTGAAACCGAATTGGTAAATTAGAGAAAAGGTATCAGTCTTTCATGGTTGTTTTCTTATCAAAGTGTTTGAAAATTGGGGAATAGGGAACTTGCTCATCATGATCACATTTTCATTTCTACTCATTGTTTTACATTTCGTTGGGAGATAAATTCAGTGTCTTTGTACAGAAACATTTTTGATACAAGTTTACTTCATTTTATCTCATTGGTTGATAAAGAAATGGACTACAGACATTTTATGAATAGAATATGAATAATTCCAACAAATTGGTAGATTTTTTTAAATTCAATTTATCGCGAAGGAATCAAAGTTAAAAAAAGAGTATTTGATCAGATTAAACATTTGCTCCTTTTGTTGCAATGGCTCCTTAAATCTTTTGCTATAGATCCGGGGTTGGCAAAATAAAATCTCTGTATTGCCCAGCTTGTCCAAAAACCTCAATGGACAAGCAAACTTTAATGAAAGATATACTATATATCCATTATACAAACCAAGTCCGAAAATGATTTGGCATTTACAGCCAAGTCAATTGAAATAACTTTTCACCACCACTGTTACATTTATTCAAATGAATCATTTTGATAGAGAGGATTAAAGATACGCATGGTTGTTGTTTACAGAAAAGTCGATCAAAATCAAATTTTACCACCACTGTTACACATTTATTCGAATAAATCATTCTAAAGGAGAGGGTTTATAGAAGAGTTATCACCTTGTTGTATCTATCTAATTTCAGATTGAGCAGTAACCATGAGTGAGACAGATGTGGTAGAGCCCATACCCATCACCAAGGACCCAGCCCTCGTTAACGGTGAAAATGGACCCCACTCCCCTGAGCATCTAAACGGAGATGTAAACAAATCTATTGAAATGTCAAACGGTGTCCATAGTGATATGAACGGTGCCGAAAGTGTAGCTGTAGAACCAGTGAATGGAGATGTCAATGGGCAAGAGCCTGAAGCTGATCTGATGGAAGAAGATGATTTACCACCTCCCCCAGAGGAGGAATCTGAGTTGCCCCCACCTCCAGTGTCAGGCACCCAGGAAGACTTATTAACTGGAGACAATGTTGCTATTGGTCAAGGAGTGGTCGATGAAGTGGATGTAGTTGAAAACGAACCTGAAAAAATGGAAAGTGCTGCCCCTGTTGTTGCTGGTGGTGATGTGAATGATTTAGTGGATGTAAGTGATGATGGAAGTGGTGTGATTGGTGCTGAAAGTGTTGAGGCTAAACCTGTTATGGATATAAGTGATGAAGAACTTGTGTCAGATGGTGGTTTAAAGGAAGAAGTGGACACTGAAGGTCAGAATAACCAGGACAATGAAGCAGTCGAACAGGCTGAAGCCCAACTAGTGGACTTTAGGGAGCCTGAACCAGTAATCAGTTTGGCTGATGATGTTCCAGTTATTCCAGAGCTAACAGAACCCCTGGTGCCTACTGGCTATGAAATGGTGAATGTGGAGATGGAGAACCTCCCTGATGTTGGCATACAACCAGAGTTAGTGGAAGATGCGGGTTCCTCCGTTGATCCTGATGTTAATGTAGAACCTGTTCCGGAACCAGAACCTGAAATCCAAGAACCAGAGCCAATCATGGAAACAGAAGCAATTAAAGAACCTGAGCCTGTTATTGAACCTGAGCCAATTAGGGAGCCAGAGCCAATTAAGGAGCCTGAACCTATAAGGGAACCAGAGCCAATTGTTAACATAGAAGTAACACAAGAAGAGGAAGCTGTCCCTGAGCCTGTCCCAGAACCTCCACAGCAGGTGTACACGCCAGAACCTGAACCTGTGGAAGTTGTACCCATGCAGATGGAACCTGTTCCACCAATCCCTCAGGTGAGCATCACCCAGGAGCAAGAGGAAGAACACCCAGTGGCTGAACAGTCCCAAGTAGGGTATGCAGAGCCAGATATAATAGTGGACAATAAGCCCATTGAGGATGAACAGCCAAAAGAGGAAGTACCACCACCACCACCCCCGCCACTTGAGGAAGAAACTCCACCACCTCCACCGCCCCTTGATGAAAATGTACCTTTAAAGCGAGACAGGAGAAGTGGAGGGTCAACTCCAAACAAGCAGAGTCCGAGTAAGGAGATTGTTACACCTACAACACCAGTGGTTGCAGAAACCGTCTCTGAGCCTGTACCAGAGCCTCAACCGGTGCCCGTTCAAGAACCAGTACAAGTACAGGTACCAGCTGTACAAGCAGCAGTGGACATGGGTTCGTCTGGTAGTTCATCTAATGTGTCTGACCCTGCACCAGCATCAGTTGATGTGACTCAGGGAGAACCAGCTGAGCAGCCCCATACCACAGTCAGCCCACAAGTTTCTCAGAAGATTAACAAGAAGAACTACAAGAACAAGATCAAATTTGGAACGGATTTAGTTGAGGCTGCACTTAAACAGTTAAGCTTCCTCAGCCGTGTGAACAAGGAACCAGGCCTGTTTGAGGAGTGGCTCTACAAGAAGGCCATCAGGAGGTATGAGGCATTCTGGTTGCCGTTGGCAGCGGAGCACAAAAAAGAGCATCTTGCAGCCCCGTTGGATATTGAGTGGGTGTGGCACTGCCACATGCTGGCCCCACTTTTCTACGAAGCAGACAGTAAAAACATAGTGGGATTAACTGTTGAACACAAGCTACTGAGTGAAAAAGACAGGACTAAATCACTGGAGAAGTCAAAGAAGTATTGGATGGCTAAGTACCCCAATGAGCCGTTTGAGATAGATCTTGTGTTCAAAGAAAAGGAGCCAGAGGTCCCTGTGGAAGTCCCTGCTGAGGTTCCTGAACAGACAGCAGGAGGTGTTCAACCTGCTGCAGCTGATTCTACTGCACCTGTAGAACAACCAGGTAATCCTCCTAGCCATTTCATGTTATACATAGATGAAGATCAACTCCTTTCGATTGATATTTAAAATATGTCACGAGAATGGGTTGTTATCAGGTTGAAAAAACAAGTTTCGAAGAATGAGTCATTTCTATGTGATAACAACCTATTCAAGTGACATATTTTTGGTATAAATCAAATGGAGTTGATTATTCTATTTTGAAAATATTTTATTCCTCTATATGAAATTCATATGCATAATTATCTCCATAAATGTTAAATGGAATGTAAAATGGAAGGAGCTAGGCAGTTAGTCATGCCTATAACGTTATTTACCCGTATGAATATATTTCGGGTATACACACTTCTTAGTGTCGTGTGCAAAAGCGTGGTCATGAATTTAAAGCAAAGGAATGGTTTAAAGAAGTAGTTTCCTTGAAACTGATATTGTCACTAGTCACATCATACGGTAATAAGACAAATTTGGAAACCATTATGACGAAAGGGCACATTGCTTTCCTCAATCAATTTCATCTTCTGTTTTATTGATTTTTACACTTTCCTTCAAAGAAATGATAGTCTGTAGTACTTTCTAATTGACCTCATCTAGGAAATGGTAATTGGATGCTGATTGCTTATTCAGGTGTGGAATAATTAGGTACTAATAACAATAAGGTAGTGTTATTGAAAAATGTTCTCAAACCCATTAGTACCTAGAGACCACCCAGTGTCTCCTCCGATATTTGCATTTTATTCTTCTATTGAAACATTTCCTGATATATACTTCACTTGTTTTAATCAGGGAGGCTGTACTATGTGGTGTGAAAATGCAACTTTTGATTACTCAAATTATGGGAAAGTTAGTGCTCCATGTTAAACCCTGTAAACAAACTTACAAACAATGAAATTGATGTCTGTAAGTAGAGCTGGGACGGGTAGCAATTTTTTTCATGGGTACCCCAGGCAATGTTACCCGCGGGTACTCAAGTACCCGAAGCCAACAATATTCTCCCTTAGATTCAAGTCTGGATAAATATATGCCTGACAGACTCATCGTATTTCCAAACTTTAGAGAGATAATGTCCAGTAACGGTTATCTAAAATCTTCAAGTTGGTCTCGGTAGCAAGACGTTTCATATAAAACATGAAACATGCAAATGGAAGGGTTTTTTCAATGGTAGCAAAAGATCAGATCATTGGCAGGATCAGATCATTGGCACTCATTGACAAGTGGATCAGACTTTACTAAATTATCCCAAAACATTACGTGTAAAAATCTATCACAAGTACTGTATACTCTCCAATGCTGCTCCTTAGTCATCAAAACCAACGTTGCTTTAAAAATTTGGAAAGTCTTTATAAATTGCCTCCATCAAAATTCCATCAATTTGGAGAGTATAGAGTGCGGTTTCTATATTTGTACACATGTTGAGTAATTGTAATCAAAGGTTTGGATTTAGAAATGCCTGATTCACTCGTCAATGAGTGCATACTTACACATTTCATGTAAATTTATAACCCAGGTAAAAGTACCGGTGGGTAACGGGTAGCAATTTGCTGCCCAGGTAGTTGCCTGTACCCTGCCCGTACCTGGGTACTCGAGTACCCGTCCCAGCCCTATCTATAAGTGACACACATGAACAAGTAATGATATTTTTTTTTAAAGAAGTAATTTATCAAAAAGAAAGAAAGAAAACACCATTAACAGATGCAATAATTCAAACTAAAAATAAGATTGGTTTCAAATAAGAAATGTACAACACTCAGGTAATGTTAAGCAGTAACATCAGATATACAACAAGAATAAATGGAGGATAACAAACAGTTTATTTATTTTTTTATTAAAAACAGAATCTGCTAAAATTTATACACTCAGGTACTTCACACGTGGAGTTTAAGTGTGAAGTATGTTTGAATTTTGGCAGATTCTATGTTTTTTATCTTGCACTCAATGCCCCTGTGTTCCAAGTCAGTAATGTTATAGACTGAAATTATAAGACTTGGCAAGTATATGTTGGTTCATCTTGGAATGCTTTTCTAGTGCTCACGAAGATACAGGAGAATCGGGTATTAACACTACCCATCCTTTTATATATCTATGAGAGGAAAACCAACAGTCTGTACTAACAACACTGTGGACCACAGTGATAGAGCACGGGCCTCTTGTACCGAGGGTCCCAGATTTGAATCCTCTATAGGCAAGGTGAAAATGACCGGTACAAGTACTGGTATCAGCATAAGTACTGGTATAGTATCCATGAAGCAGTCATTTAGAGTTAGTTTAATAAGCTTCAAAGCATCTGTCACAATCAATGTGAAATAAACAAGTGTTAGTATTTTAACAACACTGTTTCACTTTGCTTAGCTGCTGAAAACCCAGAAAGTGCAGAGAATGAGGGTGTGGCACCAACAGCGTCAGAGGAGGACACAAACACAGAACAAATCGAGGATTCCAAACCACAGGACACAGCTGAACAACCTGCAGAACAGCCAACAAACGGTAATTAGTGTAATTTACTCTGCTTTATAACCCCCATACAATGTATTTGATTATGTGACTTTCCAAATTGAAAACAACAGGAGACCCAGGGGTTTTATAAATATTTGCAGTAGGAGGGTGATTTGCACAAATAGGCCGGGTTTGGAGGACCTCATCAGTAGATTTATTATATAAAACTGGTCAAAGTAGCCGGGGACAATCCTTGGCCCTTGGGTCTAATTGGGACCTCTGCAGACAACATCCAATGCAGAGGAAGCAAAATCAATTATAGGTATTGCCAACCTTGTCCAAAAGCCCTAACAGACAAGTGAATATTTGCTGAATTTTTATATAAAAACCATTATATGGACAAGTGCAGAAAAGGATTTGGCATTTAAAGACAAGTTAATTAGAATCAGATTTCCCCACCCCTGCAGAGAAACCTTGAAAACATAATATTGCTTTATGGTACATTTATAAGTAACTTGAGAACATTTTGCCAATAAGGAGCAATTAATGATTTCATTACAGTCGATTAAGAACAATTTATCTTTGTTCAAACAATAATTGATTTCATATCAAGTTCTAATTCAATTGCAATTTTAATGAAAGAGGTTCTGTGTTCAAGTTTATTCAAAGACAATATTGCTATCAAGTACAAGAAATTAAGGTTAAAGCATTAAGAAGTAATTAACCCTTTACCAAACACCAATTTTTTAGAATGTCCCAAATTTATAGAGTTTGCAGACGACATTTCAAAATGTAATGAAATTGAAAAATAATCCTCTGAAAGGACAGAAAACATTACTGGAAAAGGAGAAATTGCTTGTGAAGAGCAATTTCTCCTTTTCCCACAATGTTTTCCAGAGTCGTCTGCAACAAACTGGTCAATGTCGTTATTGTTTGGTAATGGGTAACATGGATTTTTATTTATCATACAGAAGCCCCCACAGAAGCTGAACCTAAACCCACTCCCACAGAGCCCACCGTGCCCATAGTACCAGAGGAGGGGTACGAGCAGAAGAGCTCCTACGATATTTTCAGTGCCATTGGTCGACAGAGAGTGTTCTACTACCAGGTCTCACTGCCTCATTTTCACGACAAAAACTTTCTCAAAGCTGCTGTCAAACGCTACCAGAGGTTCTTGTTTCTGAAGCACCAGAACCCGACGGAGATCCTGGCGCCGTGTTACGACATTGACCTTATTTGGCACTCCCATCAGCTTCACCCGTCGGTGTACAAACACGATACAAGTAAGGTGCTCGGACAGATCCTCGTGCACAATGATTCGATTAATGACAGGTCTGCTGGGTCCAAATTACTCCGCGCGGATCAGAAGACGCGGGATCTGTGGAAAGGTTTGTTTGAGGATAATTTCGTGGCGTACGGAAGTACATTCAGGGGGGAGCCTCCCGTATTGTGTGAGAAAATGTCCCTGATCGAACAGTCAGAGACATTCCAGTTCAGTACCAAGAAAGCCATGGTGAACTTGGACAAAGTACAGGTGGAGGGTTTGCCTGAGGAGGTGAATAAATACAGTGTAAAATTAGCTTATGGAACATATGAGGGCGAGGGACCTCTGATCAAACAATTCAAAGGGAACAAAAAGAAGATCGAATTTGAAAACGCCAAGAAAGGACTGGCTCGCTTCATGTTCGACACAAAGGAGAATGAAAGGATCAATTTCAATATGTCTCAACAGATTGGATTTGCGTGCACGGGTCACGCTGAGGAGATCGGACAGCAGTGCTTTAACCTGATGCCCGTCGTAGAGAACATCGCAAAGAGCCAGCAGGAACCACTGCCCCTCACAGACACCGTTACCATCGACGAGGAGAGTAATCTGAAAGCGACGTTCGCAGCGACCATTGAACCCCCCAAACAGGGACCCACAATGCTCTACCTGCAGAACGGGAACTACGAGACGAGGTTCTGCATTATGCCTGAGCAGGTGGTACAGATGTGGGGACCTATCCCGTTACCACGGTTACCTGCCGGCAAGGACAACCATTGTGTGGTGGCTTCTCACAAGTAAGAAATGATGTTTGTTCTTTAATTTTTTTATATTTTTTTTTATTTTCTTTTATTTCAATGGGGTTTAACACCGCATCAACTTAATTTCAGTTTTGTTGTGAAGCCCTTATCTAAATGATGGAAGAAAAACCCATTCTCAACTGCCCAAAAGAACTGGTCAAGCCAGGTAAGACCATTGGCATTTCATAATCAGTCAGACAATCAGATGACTCTGGAAATCATTGCGCGGAAAGGGGAAATTGATCTTAACGAGCAATTTCTCCTTTTTCCACAATGTTTTCCGCCCTATCAGATGATAATTTTTCAATTTCATCATATTTTGAAAAGTCGTCTGCAAACTCTTTCAATTTGGCCTTGTCAGAAATTTGGCCTTGTCGGAAATTTGGCCTTTGGTAATGGGTCTATGGAAAAGACAAAAACATGTGTATGGGGTAGAAAGGGTTTGTTATCAAAGAAAGTTTACCATCTCTGCAATCAGAGGTGCCTATTTGTTATCAATTTTCCAGTTAGACCAGGCTGATGGACTGCAGGCTTTGACCCCTGTTGACCCTTTATGGCCCTTGACAGGTTCTCTCAACAAAGAAATCCATTATAAAGATATCAAACTTTAAGTGCTACTAGATGAGCAGTGCAATCTGGTTTTCATTAACCCTTAGAATGCTGGGTAATTTTCAAAAAATATTTTTGTCTCGTCTGCTTTATATATCTATTGAATTTTGGCGAGGAAGATACTCAGAGTGGCAAACATGTTAGATCACAGGCCAGCCGCCAATTTAATTGCCGGTTTGCCTGGGTCTTTCCTGTTTGCATGAGCATGAAGTCAGTTACTTAATGTCTTGACTCTAGATTTGATGTTTGGCAGTAGATGTAAATAGAACGCACCATGAAGTCCATGATACAATTGGACAATGCTGGTATGGTTTGATAGAATTGTGGTAATGCTTAAAACAGAGAATAATATTTGTATTAACAAAATTACTCGTAAAATGTTATCAGAATTCATCTTTATCAAACATGTTGAATTCCAGGGATTTTTCCGCGTAAGTAACTGGAAAACTGTAGACTGTGCTGTAGTATCATTACGCAATGAACTAATTTTGTAAAGGGTTTAAGACACATTTGATGTTCTTTACTAAATGTCAAATTTCAGAGCCTTTTTACCAAGTATAGAATCTGATGGTCAAATGCAAAAGACAACAAACACTTATATATACCATTCAGAAGAAACAAAATTGTCAAGGGATTTCATTGTTGCAATTTTAACCCTTTACCAAACACCAAATTTTCGACTGTCCCAGATGGAAAGAGTTTCCAGATGACATTTCAAAATTCAATAAAATTGAAAAATAATCTTTTGATAGGGCAGAAAACCTTGTAGAAAAAGGAGAAATTGCTCATTATGACTAATTTTGTCTTCTCTCACAATGTTTTCCAGAGTAGTCTACAACAAACTGGTTCAAGTCGGTATTGGTTAGAAGTGGATTTAGCAAAATCCCACATGCCGGATATCTGCACAGACTTCATATCTTTTTCACAGAGCACAAACACTCGTGAGCTAATAGGATTATTGATTTTGATAATTATTAAGACCAGTTGCATGTGTCTGGAGTGCAATTATTCATCATTACTGGGTGTTGGATTTCGAAATTTAACCCTTAGAATGCTGGGTAATTTTCCAAAAATAGATTTTTGTGTCTGCTCTCTAAAACCTTAAATTTCTGCTTATTTTTGTTGAGGAAAGATACTCAGATTAGCAAACAGGTTAGATCACAGTCCAGCCGCCAATTTACTTGGTGGCTAGCCTGAAGCTAACCTGTTTGCATAAGCATGAAGTTGGTTTCAGTACTGTAAGGGTTAGTGAAGCTGATACTGGGAAGTACTTCCGTTTGCAAAGGAATTACTTCTTGAGTTACTCCAGGGCTCAATATCAAAACTCCATGTTTTAAGATGTTTTATTCAGCAGAATACTCATAAACCATTTAACAACCTTTAAAAGAAAGAATTTCAGATTTGTGGTGAGATTGGGATGATAATTCTCTGTTTAGATATAAGATATTAGTAATATAGAAAAGGAGAATTTGCTCTTATGAGTTATTTCTACTCTTCCAACATTTTTTGTGTATCTTTTAAGCAATTTCTTTTATACCATCAACAATTTCAGAAGCCATCCATAAGGTACACATTGGTACAAACAAAAGCCCAGGGAATAGCCTGAGAATATGATTGGGAATGTTTGATACACCTTTTATTATGTCATGCTTTGATATAATTCCACCATCTGTCAGTTATATGGCTTCAAAGTGCCACTGACAAGTCAATTTCTGACAGGTAAATGCTTGATGTCTGTCTACGAATAATTCTCAATTTACAAAACAAACATGATGTACTGGTCATGAACTGTTGAGGCCATTACCTCCTGAACCAAAGCAGCCTTGTGAAGTGAATCCCGCTTAATTATTTCCTTATCATTAGTGAAGCTCTCCCGTCTGGTGCCAGGGTCTGTAATTGAGTAAGGAGTATCAAAACGAACTCATGTATGGCACCACATGAATATACCACTACACATATATTTTACATTTTAAACACATAAATTTATGTACATCCACCCACACAATTTATCATAATGCATGTATGTACTTATGTATGTACACATTAATACATGCACAAAGACAGACACATATCACATTTTGCATGCATGTATGATCACTAGGGCTTGGAAGGGTACCAGAGTACCCGTATACAGGCTGGGTATAGGCCACTACCCGGGTAGCAAATCACAGCCTGTTACCTGACATTTTTTTCCTGGGTTTTAAATCCACATGAATGTGTGAACAGGCACTCGCTGACAAGTGAATCAGATGTTGACAAGTGCATCAGACGGTTTTAAATCCCAAACTAGCCATCAATTATCCCCAAAACAATTTCCCAATGGTAACTGTTTGTATTATGATTTTTTATACAACTCATCAAGATGCATGTACAACATTTTTACGCCATGATTCAGTAACTATGTTGATCTCCAGTAACCTTGACCTTTCCTATATATACAAACAATTCTGCTGCTACCAATGTCTGGAAGTATTTTGATGAAAGGAGGGTGTGCTCATCAGGAACAAACCTGTTTTGTTTTAAAAACTAAAATGCTGATTCTGACATGTGGTGTTTTTAAAGATTTTTTTAAGTCTTTAATGATTCGTTTTGGTTTGTCTGCTGCATATCCTTTGTGACAGGGGAAAGAGTTACAGTAATTGTAAATAATTACTTGGGAATTGTTCAGCAAGTAGACAAAACAATGTTTGCCTGTTCCTTCATCCTGTTTTGTTGAAATGATTGATTGATAACCCTTATATTGCTGGAACCAACTTCATGCTTGTGCAAACGGGTAAGCAAGTAAATTGGCGGCTGGCCTGTGATCTAACCTGTTTGCTACTCTAAGTATCTTTCCTCATCAAAATTGAGCAGATACTTAAGGTTTTGGAAAGCAGACAACACAAAAATCTATTTTTGATAATTACCTTGCATTCTTAGGGTCAAACTTAATAATGAGGACAGTAATGCCAGTTCCTTTTTGAAGTCATGTTTACATAACCTGCTGACTGATTTTGGATGGTATCCTTTTCTGAAAGCAAAAAACATTTGGGGTGATCTAAAATTGCCAAAGATACTTCTGTATGTGAGTCTACAAGAATAAAGGGTACCTTTGTTATAGAATATATTCTAGAGATTATATTTCTGGAAAATGTACAAAAAAAGATATCTACAATTCATATCTAGGTACCTATGCAAAGCTGATAGCAATCATTAACCCGCTACCAAAGAATAACGACATTTGACGAGTTTGTTGCAGACGACACTGGAAAAGATTGAGGGAAAAAGAGATATTCCTCGTGACGAGTAATTTCTTGTTTTCCCATAATGTTTGCTGCCTTTTCAGAGAATCATTTTTTCTTTAATTTTATCACACTTTGAAATGTCGTCTGCAAACTCTTTCAATTTGGGATAGTTGAAAATTTTGTGTTTGTTAAAGGGTTAAGGTCTTACTAGGTCTCGAAATGCACATTTATTATCTTATTATGAACTCAACAAGACCAGGGTTAAATTCCTTATTTTAAGGACATTATATTGTTAATTGCTTATTTCATTAATTAATGGTACATGAACAATGAGTTCTTAATTGGTATAACATGTTTACTGGAGAACATGATATGCCAACATTCATGACAAAGCTGTGAACAAATGCTTTTCCTGTCAAAAGTTTTTGATGAATGGTTTTGGCTTTTACTAGACACCATGTTCTCAACTCTTTTCAGTTTTTTAGGATATTGCACATGTATGTCATTGTAGAAAAAGAAAGAAAGAGTAGATGACATAAAAATAAAAAGCAAGAGTAGATGATGTAAAAATAGAAAGCAAGAGTAGATAACGTAAAAATAGAAAGCAAGAGTAGATAACGTAAAAATAGAAAGCAACAGCAGATGACAATTATACAGTAGGAAAGTTAACATGTTTGTTGTATTGAGTAGAAACGAATGGCCATGATCAAAGAAGGAATGCATCCTTTTAATTAGGTTTAGGAAGTCCACAAATAGTCTGTTTAAGCCAGTATATGTAAGAAGTAAGGCAAGGAATGGTTTTAAAAGAACATAAATTAAAGAACACTGTATTGAAAATATTGCACTCAGTCTGGAAATGATAGGTCAGAAATGAAAAAAAAACTAATATGAAATATTTAAGTGGTTCTTATTTTAGTCTGAAATTGAAGAGTAATATTCTTAGTAGCAATTTGTCGGGGTTTGTTTTTTTTCCGCCCATTTTCATTCAGAAGTTGTCTATTTCTTGCATTTGAGAGCCAAAATGAGTTAACTGTGTATTGTATTGATCAGCCACTATTTACCAACCTGACAGTTCCATTAACTATTTGAACTTTGGGAATGATGAAATGTTGATTTTCCAGGAAATTCCTGGGTTTAGGGGATGTTTAGAATAAAGCAATTATTGCTGAACTAGACTTGTTTGTTCTTATATCGGCACTCTCTCTTTGTCCATGATGAGTATTTCAATGCAATTCCAGGGGTAGCGAAATCTGATTTTGATATACATGTCAGTGATGATTACTATTGTTTGTTGAAAACAAATGAAAATGATATTTTTTAAACTAAAGCAAGCAATTGCTCTTCATTTCTCTTCTCTCCATTGTTTTCTAATCATGATCACAAAGAAAATGTAGGTCTTTTTTTTCTCCATAATGTCTGCTTATTATTGCTGATAGAAGAAGCATAGAGGGAAATGGACAACACTGTAACATATGTAAAGGCAGTACCAAAGCAATACCCAAGGAATCAAAACAAAATCCCTTATTATGATCGCACACCAATGGCAGAATGAAGGAATCTGTGACAGGAAGATCAAAATAGTTCTTAAACAGAGCATACCACTGTGTATAGCCCTTTTCTCCATATTGTTCAGCATGTTCAGTGTTATCCCTTATAGCGCTGGAACCAACTTCATGCTTATGCTAACAGGTTAGGTCAAGGCCAGCCACCAAGTAAATTAGCAACTGGCCTGTGATCTAACCTGTTCGCTACTCTGGGTATCTTTCCTCATCAAAATTAAGCAGATATTATAGGTTTTGGAAAGCAGATGACACAAAAACCTTTTTTTTTTCAAACTTACCCAGCATTCTAAGGGATCATAGAGACTGGACCATGCCATAGCAACAACAGCTGGTTGTTATAGAGCACGAAGCGTACCTTTTTTTAATGATATTGATTAGAAATCACGGCAATAAATCAAGGGTTTAATGCAATACTATAGTAAGTGCTTCATGTTTATGAAGCACTTACTATAGTCTTGCACTGAACCTCGAAATGGAGAACTTGCTTGTTTGCTTGCCAGAAGCAATATCTGCTTTTGTCAATGTGTTCTCTAATATCTTATATCTTGGCCATTTTAGAATTGATAAAAAACAAGTATACTTAAGGAACTGCCGTTTTGATGAAAATAGAATAATTGATAATATATGATAGGTAATAATAGAATAATAGAAGAGAAAATATCAGGATGCATCGATAGGAGCAGATACAGTCATTATGTTACTGAAATATTATTAAAAGCATCCTAATGCACAAACACTCAAATTCTATCAAAGCTTAACAAAAACAGGGGAAAAAATATTGCATCATAACAGTTATATCTGCTGACACAATGCTTTACCAATACAAGGATATTGAATGCTAGGGTGAAAGAATTATGTCAATGATATAAATTATCATCTGTCTCTAGAGAAAAAGGGGTTAATAAACAAACATAAATCTTTGTTAATCCAGATCAAAAACTTATCTTTCAGTTCTTGTTAAAATAAATGTTGACCTATAAAACATGTTCTACTCGCAGTCATAAAGTATATTTCCATCTGCTGGCATTTTTGCTACATCTGGTTACCATCAAAATAATCCCGTAATATTCCTAAACCCTGTTATACACTTAACTCGTAATTATCTTTCTGTCTTGATGCAAATTGATAATGTGAGGGCAATGTGACAAAATTGTAATAACAATATTATCTCGACTTATTTTCATATATGGTAAATATATAAAGAATAATATATGATATCAAAAGAATTTGGGTATTGATTCCTCATCAAAGAATTCCCAGGAAATTAAAAATGAAAGGGAGGCAATTAGTATGAAATCTATTTTCAGTTCGAAAATGAATTTCTCCCATTATTTATAAACTGTCCAAAAGAAGAACATTCATGAGTGACAGCTAATTTCTCATCAATTAAAAAAATCACAGGACTTTAGCTCCTTACAAGTAAAGAAATTGAAATCAATCTTTGGTTAAGTGACAAGGATAGTGAATATAAAATTGTTGACATTTATTACACCAAATGTGTACATCTCTTTGAAGAGAATGCTTCCTGACAATGGGTCCTAAGCAGAATGCTCCCTAACAACATTTTCCAAGCACAATGCTCATTGACAATGGGTTCAAAGCACAATGCTCCCTGACAACAGGTTCCAAGCACAATGCTCCCTGACAACAGGTTCCAAGCACAATGCTCATTGACAATGGGTTCAAAGCACAATGCTCTCTGACAACAGGTTCCAAGCACAATGCTCCCTGACAACAGGTTCCAAGCACAATGCTCCCTGACAATAGGTTCAAAGCACAATGTTACCAGACAAATGGTTCAAAGCACAATGCTCCCCACATCCACAGGTGCAGTCATGTTTCGATTGTATATTTCAGCTGAGAGTGGGTGGGGTTTGGTATCTTAGCATTACAGAAGATTCTTCATAGCCCTCAATGGTATAATATAATCTAGATGAAGTTTTGAAATCCGGCCAGATCACCCTTGGCATGGCAGAGTTATGACTCTTTAATTGTGGAGATTTATCAAACATACATACTCAAGTTGAGTGTTGAATTATGGAGATATGATCTTTATAGATATAGAAAATACGATTAAGGCAAAACCTGGACTTACTTATAGTATGGAGGTTACTTGGTCAGTTTCGAAGATCCCTGAATGAAATGTATTGGTATGAAGTGTAGGGGTTGTTGTCTATTGCAAAGATCTAGATGTTAGCCCGGGCCATTCTTAATGCAATGAAAAGCTCTAAATAAAGGGTTTAGTATAAGACTATTCTAAATGCTTCACATTTTGTAAAGGACGTTCTATAATTTTGCATTAAAGCCTTATATAGTTCTATTGAAAATGAAATTGTTAATGAATGATCATCACTATTATCCTAAGTTCTTATCTAATTAACTAATTATTTCCTTATACTGACAAGTGTAATATTGATGCAGGATATTACTGCAAAAGGACACAAACTTAAGTATCATTTCAGTCTCCAGCCTTCTGATTTCAGATATTTTTAAGTGTATTTCATAATCAATGTTTCTTCTTTACCAACCATGCTTTCATACCTTTTAGGATTGTAAGGCAATCAAAATGGCAGTTATGGTCTCGAAACATTTTCAATTTAGGAATGACATAGAATGATTTTCAAGCTCATAGGTATTAACCTCTTTTGTCACAAAGGATTCTCAGATTCTTAATGAAAATGTAGTTCTTCAGAATACTTGTCTGATGCTTTTTTTACCATTTACAATGTAGGCATACAATTCAATATGAGTCAATAGTATTTCAAATGTTGCTGCATGGGAACAAAAAAGCATGCATTCTATGACGTCAATTTTCTGGAAAGATCAGTAAAATCAATGTCACTGGGTGGTTTGGAGTTGTGTAGTCATGGTCTTTGAGATGCACTCTCCCTGCTGTATTCTGTTCTGGAATATGAGTTAGTCGTTTACCAAACGCTAAATTTTCGAACGTCCCAAATTGAAAGAGTTTGCAGACGACATTTCAATATGTAATGAAATTGAAAAATAATCTTCTGATAGTGAAGAAAACATTGTGGGAAAAGGAGTAATTGCTCGTTAAGAGCCATTTAATTTCTCCTTTTCACACAATGTTTTCTTCAGAGTCATCTGCAATAACAACCAACTGGTCAAATGTCTTTATTGTTAGGTAAAGGGTTAATCTGCAATTTCAGTATGCTGGATAATTAGATTTCAATATTAGTTATTCTATTTGATCTGGGAGTCTTTTCATGCTTCATGGCCTTCCGTCTCTATTGAGGATTAAATGCAATACTTAAGAAAGTTTTTTAAAATTTATGTAGGACATGTAGTCTTGCATTGATCCATCTTCATATAAATTTGCTTTGATATAATATAATATTTTCTGTGGCAGATTTTATTAACCATCATGACTAAAGGTGAAATTGTTTAGATGAGCCGCTTCTCCTTTAAAAGCATTCATGCATAACGTAAATATTTTTGTGAAAATGAAAATGTCCTTTATCATGACAGACTTCTAAATGTTAGCACACTTTTCAGAATTTTTTATACAGAAAATATTTTCTCAGTTTGACAACAATCTTTTTTAGATAGAATTCTGTTATTGCGAATTCTATGAAGGCACCAATGTGTATACCGCTTCTCTACAAGGAGAAGCATCCCTGAACATTTTGTAAGAAATCACTCCATTTACTACAATACTTTCAATTCAGTGAAGGAGTTTTTTATCATTATTGCCATGTTGGTTAAAAATCGTATGCTGGAAACAAGAATGGGTTTAATCCTTTACCAAATGCCAAATTTTTGACTGTCCCAAATTGAAAGAGTTAGCAGACGACACTTCAAGATTTGATTAAATTTGAAAATAATCTTATGATAGGGAAAAAAAAATTGTGGGAAAAGGGAAAATTGCTCGTTATGAGCAATTTTTCCTTTTCCAACAATGTTTTCCAGTGTTGTCTGCAATTAAGTGGTTAAATGTTGTTATTGGTTGGTGATGGGTTAATACATGCAAAATACATGAACAAGAAACTGGCATACATTGTGACTCATTCCGTTGCCTCTATTTCTGTTATTGATTGAACTTTGTCAGCAACTGGTGAGGAATACTGAATTTTTTTCCTATTGCAGAATTTCAAAACTCGCTATTCTAAGCGCCTCTATTGCATCAATATTCATTCATTTAGCCTGTGAGCTCTAGATTTTATCTGTAACTATCCATTTCTCCTTGCAAAACTCCTCATTTATCATGAAAATAGACATTGTTTTATTGATTGATATTCATCAGAAAATATCTTGAATAAAAGAGAAATGGCATTAAGCAATTTCCACATTTCAACATCTTTCATCAGGGATTGGGAAATCTGATTTTGACTTACTTGCTTGTAGATGCCAAATATTTTTATGTGCTTGTCCTTATAATGGTTATCTAGTATACATGTATTTCATTAAAAATTCACTTGTTTGTCTAGCCTAGGCTTTTCGACAAGCTGAGCAATACGGACAATTGATCTCGCCACCTCAGAAATTCATATTTCTCTGAGTATTAAGGTCATTTAGAACATGAAGATGAATTTAAGAATGAATGAATAAAGAAAACAAAAGTTAGAGAAGAGATAAAGATTAAGGTTTAGGAGGCTGTAACAAGACCCGATGGTTTTGATATTTGTAAATGCCTAACCAAGTGCAGACATGCTTGTTATGTCTTTTGCAGTGCACACTATTATTAGACGTACTGGAAACGTAATGTTCTCAAACAAAGAACACGCATGAACTCCTGTGGTGTGCTTTAAAGTGACTTCATTCACATTAATGTAATTACTTGATAACAACGTTTAAGAAAGCATGGAGGCATGTTAGGATATAAACCCTTTAATTTCCTAAATGAAAATTGGTTCTTTCTGTAGTAGACTATTCTTACAGCTTGATTAACTCCAGATTGACTTAAGGAATGCCGATGGTTCTATCTTTCTTGCCCAGCCCTTATTGGCAGTCGAGTATGGGGTCTTCCTCCATCATTAAGAGTCAGGCATCAAAACATAACTGATATAATGTTGATGTGATGTAAAACCCTATATGAACAAACAAATCAATAAATCAGATGTTAGAATTCCAATGTTGGCTTACATATAATGAAGTGTTGCCGGATTATGATTTAAAAAATTGTTCAAAATGATGTTAAATTAAAAAAACAAAAAACTGGCAAAGGGTGAGTTTGAAAGCTTCGGCTCTAAACAAATCCTGGTAAATGGGCTATAAAACGCCAGTTTCATGTAAAAGCTAATTTGTGCAGAAATTGACTCACTGTGGAGTTACCTAATTTGTAATACATTATTACCCTTCATTAACAAATTGCTTATTTCAGTACTTTTTGATGGCATCGTTTGCAAGGAGCAACATACGAAAGACTTGATATAAGAATAATGATTTCTTTATTAACCCTTTACCAAACGCCAAATTTTCGACTGTCCCAAATTGAAAGAGTTTGCAGATGACAATTCAAGATGTGATGAAATTGAGAATTATCTTCTTATAGGGTAGAAAACATTGTGGGAAAAGGAGTAATTGTATGTTAAGAGCAATTTCTCCTTTTCCAACTATTTTTTCAAGAGTCGCTTGTAGCAAACTGGTCAAATGCCGTTATTGTTTTGGAATGGGTCAAGTCAGAATTGTTGTGATAACAGAAAGAAAACGTCTCATTCATAAAACTGATTAGCGTTAAGTTTTATTTTCATTTAATTATAAATTATTAAATCAAATGCCGTTATTGTTTTGGAATGGGTCAAGTCAGAATTGTTGTGATAACAGAAAGAAAACGTCTCATTCATAAAACTGATTAGAGTTAAGTTTTATTTTCATTTAATTATAAATGCATTACCTATTTTAACCCTAATGGGATTTTAGGATTTGACCTAATAGAAAACAAGAGCAGACGACAATTATAGATTTCAATAGATCATTGTCTTTGGGATATTGGATTGAAACCATATTGTCATTAGACAAATTTGTTAAATATTTAACCCATTACCTAATAATAACACCATTTAACCAGTTTGTTGCAGATGACTCTGGAAATAATTGTAGGAAAAGGAGAAATTTTTCTTAACAAGCAATTTCTCCTTTTCCCACAATGCTTTCTTCCCAATCAGAAGATTATCTTTCAATTTTATCACATTTTGAAATGTTGTCTGCAAACTCTTTCAATTAGGACAGTCTAAAAATTTGGTGCTTGGTAAAGGGTTTCTTTAATGTAGCATCAGCAAATTGCTTTCTATGATGGCCCAAGTTCTCTGCACATGATTATGGTAAAACCTGTAGAAAATAAAAAAGGTTGCTGTTGCAGAGGTAGCTATGCACTAATCCCAGGTGAGCAGATGTCAGACTTATTTGAATTTCCAGCTAAGAAAACTAATTTCAGTGCCATTGGAATCCTTGTTGCAAATGTGGCAATATTTTCCAGTAACATAGGTTGCCTGTTTCAAGACACAATAAGTTCTTGAATAAATTTCGCAGCAGTTTACCTGTTGCTTTAAACTGCTGAGTGGTGAACTTGGCTTTGAGTCTTAGCACATTTCTGCTTCAACTATAGAAATGCAATTACTATAGGATCTTTGCGCATCCTTTGCTCATGCGCAAAGATCCTAAAAATTGTATGAAATTGTACAAATCCAAACAAAACAACAGAATTTAAGTTCTTAAAGGGTCATTTTGAATTGAAATTGCAGCTTTTTCTCCTTTGGTTATGATGTCTTCATTCACTGTAAAAATGAATGTGTGTTTTTTTTTCTCGTACTTTATGATTGTTGATTGCTGCACATGTTTCTTTCAATTTAGAGCAATCACAAAATTCATTTTGAGGGACCAATATAACCTTCCAAGAGTAGACTCAGGTTTTTTTTTTTGTTAAAGTGGGAAGAGGCCTAGGACTTCTGATTTGGGGAAAATTATATTGATGAAATTTCTGAATTCGGGAACCAAAAATCTGGTGTGACTTTGAATTCACTGGAAAACTGCCTGATTTTAAAGAAATTTCCAATTGGGAAAGTGCCTTTAATGGGGCCTTGTTATATAGTGTGAAAATGCCATGACATCAAACATACAAATATATGACTTCTTCAGAATCATTCTGTCTACAGAATCATTCTTTGCCAATTAGGATATTCTAGGCAAGTTCAGGTGAGGAGGATTCAAGGTATTTTGAAAGGTAATAACTTTTAAATTAGCTCTGTTATCTGATGGAGGCTTGCTGATAAGCCTCTCTAATGGTATATAGTACATGACTCATCCAATCTCAAAGGGCCTCAACACTTTACCTTAACCCTTTACCAAATGCTACCTTAACCCTTTACCAAACGCCAAATTTTCGACCCTCCCAAATTGAAACAGTTTGCGGCATTTCAAAATGTGATGAAATTGAAAAGTAATCTTCTAAACAATCTTCTCTAATTTTGATGAGGAAAGATACTCAGAGTACCAAATAGGATAGATCACAGGCCAGCTATCAATTTACTTGGTGACTGGCCTGGATCTAACCTGTTTGCATAAGCATGAAATCTGTTCCAGCACTATAAGGGTTAAAGCTCTTCTCTATATTCCCAACAAAAAGATAAAATCTGGGAAAGTCTAGTTTTTTGTTGGGGAATTGTATGTCATGTGACCTTCGAATCTCATCTTTAGAAAGAGACTCTCTTCATTACTAGCTGTGCGCATAATTCCCTGGAAGTCTGAGACCCTATTCACATTTTGCGGATTCTTCCTCCATTTTTCCACCATCTAGCCGACTTAAACCCTTTGCTTAATCCAACAAATTCGGAGCAACTGAATTTTCAAGCAATCATTGGTATTTGGTATTTCAATTTGGGTTATTACTTATTCAACAGTGTTTCAGTTATAGTGTGGTGGCCAGGATACATTTTTAATTTCCAGGCATTTTGTCGCCAATACTTTATACATTGTGACTGAGCTAATGACTTTTTTGAAATATGAGTATGATTATAAATGGCACAATCTTTTTAGAAAAACCTCATTAAATTGGCAAAAAATATCCATGTACTAATGTTTCAATGATATAAACCCTATGAATCATTGTGACAAAAAAAGAGAGTTTTAAAGAACAACCAAGCAGTCATTTTCTGATCTTGCTTTAGAATGAGTCCCTTCTAAAAAAAGGTTTAATGTAATGGGTAAGATAACATTAGCCCTATTAAAAGAAGGTGTGAGGTAATGGGTTAGATATAAAAACAAATAATTGTCAGACACAAGTTCCAGAAAACCCACATTAAGTGTGTAATTACATGATTCCAGCATCAAAGGAATGTGCAATCCCTTTCTGCAGTGACTTTAATTAAACATGCACTCCATTAATAATCCACATAGTCGAACACATTTGCTGCAAAAACCTTGCATGTTTGAAATGGTTTTCAAAAAGAGGTTTCTTCTAAGAGGGAAGCCTTCTGCAAAACATAGGCTCAAAAGAGGAAAAAGCTTCTGAGAAGTTTCTCTTTAGCATAACTTTCATGTGACCAATGTTTATGATATTATGTCCGAACAAGATGGTAGCGTCACAGCTGTTTTTGCTTTTTTCACATGGTTTTGCCAATGACAGCCACATTGTGTACCTTGCATGAGTTGACCATCGACTTTCTGGTTTTGGTGGTATGTGATAACCCATGCTTTATGACTGGGCTACGTCTAACACACAGATTGTTTTTTTTCTGCATACAGTAACATTGGAACCCATGAGGGAAAATCTCTTATAAGGAAGTTATTTAATGCATAACTTTGGCACATAAAAACAAATTACTCCATACAAATATCATTCTTGAAGAGCTGTTCTGTATTGCATTCCTTTCTCGTAATAAAAGACAGTTACTGATGTTTCTACAATATCCTTATGATGATTTAATCTTTGAACATGTATTGAAAGCCATGCCCTCATACAGGATTTTGTGGCTAGTCCAATTTCAAAGCAACTGCGGACATCATAGATAAAATATGGGTTATTCAAGTTGCTATGTAGTTAATTGCCAAATTGAAAGCAACTGCAGATGACAATGATAAATGCATAAAGTACATGTATGTTTGATTTAAGGTGACATGTATTAATATGTAGTATATTGCAGCATTAAGGTACCAGAGATGATGTGGCCCAATTGGAAATTGATTTTGAAAAGGAGGGAAAAAGTTTTACTGTCTTACTTATTATATGAACACCATTGATAGCCCCTTTTCCATTACTTAGATGCCGTTAAAAGTAAACATGGATTGAATTGATATTTTGGGGGAAAGGAGGACTCCCTCATCATGATCAAGTCCTCATATGATTGCAATTATTACATTGTTGATTTATCAACCCTTAGAATTTTGGGTAACTTTCTCAAAATAGATTTTTGTTTTCTGCTTTCCAAAACCTTAACTATCTGCTTAATTTTGATGAGGAAAGATACTTAAAGTAGCAAACAGGTTAGATCATAGGCTAGTCACCAATTTAATCGGCAGCTGGCCTGTGATATAACCTCTTTGCATAGGCAAGTTAATCATGCTGTATTTGTTAATCTTTTGTATGTCACACATATACTAGTCCCAACAAAACCGAACTAAATAAAGTGTGTTGCATTATGCTGGAATCCCAGGAAAGGATAGTTGGTGTATTGGAATTGTTTTTGTTGCCTCATGGGAATGATGAAGTAGAAATTTCCCCATTAATGACCCATCCCTGTATTTGTAACTATGTGTATATTCCCAAAAGACAACATGGCAAAAGTAGTGCCACTGAGTATTTTCATCCCCTTTGAATTGATTGATGGTGTGGTTATGAATAGTTTCATTCAGCAATCTTTTAATGTTTGATTCTATTGGTATCTATTCATCGATACACATTCTATTAGATTAATTCACACATGTTTTTTATGATGGGTTATGTTACCTAATGGTAGTACCGGTCTCCTGTTATTTACTTTTATCAACAATTGTTTCCTTCTTTCCTCTTTAACCCTTTACCAAATACCAAATTTTCGACTGTCTTAAAGTGAAAGAGTTTGCAGAAGACATTTCAAAATGTGATGTAATTGGAAATAATCTTCTGATGGGGTAGAAAACATTGTGGTAAAAGGAGAAGTTGATTGCCATGAGTAATTTTTTCCTTTTCCACAATTGTTTCCAGAGTGGTCTGCAACAAAGTGGTAAAATGTCGTATTTGTTTGGAAATGGGTTAACAGAATATCTTTTTGTCAATGATTTTTTTGTATTGGTGAATTTACGAGGATCCCCTGCGAAGGATTCAAGAACTGTGTTCATCATCTTCGAGACAAATGGTCATTCATGAACAAAAACCGGTTCTTAGATTACAAGAACATGTTCATGAACATCAAGGACAGGTTCATGAATGTATTCATGAAGCTATTCATGATGTTAGGTTTGTGTTCATGAATGGCCATTTGTCGTTAATTTGTTGTTAACCTGTGAATAATTTCAAAATACTATAATCTACATCATCACCAAGTACTTAAGATGACCAACCATAGCTGTCAATATACAGCTAAACATTCATTCATTTATTGGAAGGAAATTGTAAAGATCAGGTAACAAATTAACCCATAAAATAGAGGATGGTTTGAGATTGTTTCCTAATCAATCATACACCTGAACCCATCTCAACTTCTCAAGTGTTGGTTATTATTTCATACCTCTACAAGCATTGAATACTCTTCCAACAGACCTCTTTGTCCTAATAGAATACATTTGATGCTGCTGAGAGTGTTTCAACCCTTTCCAAAACAACAAATTTTCGACTCCCAATTTGAAAGAGTTTGCAGACGACATTTCAAAATGTTATGAAATTGGAAAATAATCTTCTGATAGGGCATAAAAATCGTGGGAAAAAGAAAAATTGCTCGTCACAAGCAATTTCTCCTTTTCCCACAATGTTTTCTAAAGTAGTCTGCAACAAAGTGGACAAATGTCATTATTGTTTTGGAAAGGGTTGATGAGAGGAGAACTTGCTTTTTAGCTCACCTGAGCTCTGCTCAGGTTGAGCTTTTAGGATACTTGAATGTCCGTCGTCTGGTGTGCATGCGTCGTCAACAATTTCAGCGTTTACACTCTAGAAGCCACATTTTTGGCCCATTCTTCCTGATACGTGCTCAGGATGTTCACCTTGATGATATCTCGATCGAGTTCGATCATGGGTGGGGCGGGGTCAAAAAGTAGGTCACTAGGTCAAATCTTAGTAAATCTTGTTTACACTCTAGAAGCCACATTTTTGGTCCATTCTCCCTGATACTTGCTCAGGATGTTTACCTTGATGATATCTCGATCAAGTTCGATCATGGGTGGGGTGGGGTCAAAAAGTAGGTCACTAGGTCAAATCTTAGTAAAATCTTGTTTACACTCTAGAAGCCACATTTATGGCCCATTCTTCCTGATACTTGCTCAGGATGTTTACCTTGATAGTATCTCAATCAAGTTTGATCATGGGTGGGGTGGGGTCAAAAAGTAGGTCACTAGGTCAAATCTTAGTGAAATCTTGTTTACACTCTAGAAGCCACATTTTTGGCCCTTTCTTCCTGATACTTGCTCAGGATGTTTACCTTGATGATATCTCAATCGAGTTCGATCATAGGTGGGTGGGGTCAAAAAGTAGGTCACTAGGTCAAATCTTAGTAAAATCTTGTTTACACTCTAGAAGCCACATTTTCTGCCTAATCTTGATCAAACTTGCTCAGGATAATAACCTTGATGATATCTCTATCTCGATAGAGTTTGATCATGGGTGGTGCGGGGTAAAAAAGTAGGTCACTAGGTCAAATCTTTGAAAAATCTTGTTTACACTCTAGAAGTCACATTTTCTGCCCAATCTTGATCAAACTTGCTCAGACTGTTAACCTTGGTGGTATATTGATTAAGTTCGATCATGGGTAGTGTGGGGTCAAAAAGTAGGTCACTAGGTCAAATCTTAGAAAAATCTTGTTTACACTCTGGGAGCAACATTAAGGCCCATTCTTTATCAAACTTACTCAGGATGATAACCATGACGATATCTCAATCGAGTGTGATCATGGGTGGGCTGGGGTAAAAAGTAGGTCACTACGTCAAATCTTAGAAAATCTTGTTCACACTCTAGAAGCCACATTCTCTGACCAATCTTGATCAAACTTGCTTAGAATGATAACCTTGATGATATTTCAATAGAGTTCGATCATGTGTGGTGAGGGGTTAAAAAGTAGGTCACTAGAGAAATATTACCTTGATGATATCTTGACCGAATTTGATCATGGATGGGGTAGGGTAAAAAAGTTCACTAGGTCCACTCTTTGAAAATCTGGTTTACACATTAGAAGCAACATGCCAGGATGTTTACCTTGATGATATATTGATCAACTTCGATCATGGTTAGGTGGAGTCAAAAAGTAGGTCGGTTCTGCTTCAAAATGGCATATTATGTTTTCTTGATGATATGTGGGTCGAATTAGATCATAGAAGATGGGATGGGTTTAGAAAAATGGTCACTATGTCACATCATAAATTACTATTGTTTACAATATTATGGTAAAAAATTCGACCCAATCTGTCTGGAACTCGCATTCTCTTACCCTTCAAAGTTTCTTAGAATATTTGCGTAAGTTTGATAAATCTTGTTTACATTCTAAAGGCAACACTGTTTGTACAATGTATATCGAAGAGGTCTACAGCTTAATTTTTTAAGACATCCAGAGTGCTGATCAAACTTGCTCAAAATGTTAACCTTGATAATATCTTGATTAACTTTGATCATGGGTGGAATGGAATCAAAAAGTAGCTCACAAAGTCAAATCTTAAAAACACCCTTTTACACTCTGAAAGCTACATTTTCACCCCAATTTGATCAAACTTGCTCAAAATGATCAACCTGTTATATCTCAACCAAGTCAGTTTATGAGTAACTTGGGGTCAAAAGTAGGTCACTGTCAAATTTAGACAAATCTTGTCCATTACTCATGTGTAACATTGTTGTAACCAACACTTTACAAGTGTCAGGTGAGCGATCCAGGACCCTCAGGGTCCTCTTGTTTCAATAGTAATCTCCTTGTTGCTTATATGAACAAATTATTTTTCCATAAATCACTCACACACAAAACTCAAAGCTTTATAAATGGTAAAAGGTTAAAGTTTTTGTTTAGAATCCATTGATCAAGATTTTCCTAGGAACTGGGAAGTTTTCCATTCATTGTGGATTCAAAAGAAAAACTTCTTTCCTGGAAAATATCTGAATATACAATCAGGCTAGGAGGGAAAATATTTCTCAAATAGACACTCCAAAGCTGTTAATTAGAAGGTTTCAGTACAAGGCAATTTTAAGTATTTCACATTTGTGAAGCACTTACTATTGTCTTGTGCTGAAATCTTGAATTTACAGACACTTAATCTTGGTTTAGGAAGACAGTCTTTATCCATTTTCGTAAGCAAATGTGTGACTAGTCAAGATAAATCTGTAATAGCTGATGACAGACAAAATAAAAGAATAACATATGTAAAAAACGGAATGTTTTCTCTAAGGTAGAATTTCCCTAACCTGCCATTTTGAAGTTCTAATAGCTGATGACAGACAAAATAAAAGAATAACATATGCAAAAAACGGAATGTTTTCTCTAAGGTAGAATTCCCATAACCTGCCATTTTGAAGTTCATTTATACTTCGGATTACTTTGGTCATCCTCAGAAAACACTGATCGGGCCAAAACAATTTGCTTTACACAGAATAGTTCCGGTCGAGACCCATGTATACCAAGAACAACCAAAGCAATCCGACAAAAGAATTTGTTTCAAAAATGCGGAGTATAGGTATTCTACCTAAAGATATTGTAAACTGCATTGTGAAAGAATCAAAAACTGCATATAAAGAATTCATGAAATGTTCTATTTTCTTTCAGGTTTTTGAATCACACAGGGGAAGTGACCTTCACATGTCGCGTCATTCACAGTCTTTCGCTCCTGATGTCCGCGGTTCAAGTCTTCTATCACAGCAGGATGGCTGCAGTGGCACACCTTGTGGGCTCGGACCAAATACCCTTACCCTCACAGGTACAGTCATGTAACAACTTTTTACTGATGAACAGATTCTCCCTTTGTTGAAATAGTTTCATGTTTCATTTACCTTTTCCTGAGTTAAGATCATTTAAACTGTTTGCAGCAGACAATGCATTTGTTATGGTATTAAGTTTTTATTGGTCCATCATGCTCTTGTGGCATGTTTATCTTTCAATCAATCAATACCATACCTGAGGAAAGGGTTGATTGGAATATCTGATCAGAGTTACCTGTTCTTGCACTTAGCCTATACCACCTGATTAATTTTTTTAACTCCACCATATACTGAGTTGGACCTATACTAAATGCCCCAGGTAACAATTGTAGCCAAAACAATTGGCAATACGAGAAAAGTCTTCTTTGTTGCTTTTTATTTCACAAAAACTGGAATGGAAAGGTTATTTTTCATATATAACAATTGTTGCCTACTTAAGCTTTCACTTTGAGCCTTGAACCTTAAAACAACCCATTTGACAAAACGCCTCAGTTTAATAAATGATTGTCTATTTTGCTATCACTTTTGGTCTTAAACATTAACCAATTTCAATATTTGCCTCAATCTTATATTTTGTTGTTTATTTCAGCTGTCTGATTCCAAGAAGATATTTTCTCTGAACCCAGAAGAAGGTCAAAGAGCAATTTTAATCAAGAACCAGACTGGTGACTGGGGCTTAATACGAGGCCAGTGGACGGGTTTCAGGAAAGCCCAACCAGCTGTGGCAGGTATGTTGTAGTTCTAGTTTTCCCCTCTCTTGTTTTTCTTTTTTCTTTTGTTTCTTTTTAGTTTAACACATTTTATTGCCAATTTAACATAATTTTATGAGATACAGTACACAACTTCAACAAATAACCATAGAGTAATCATACAATAAACTTTGGCAAAATGGTTTAGCTACAAGTTTTCACAACTAGGGAACAACCGTTAAACCTTTTTAATTGCATTATTTGCTTGTTTACAACCATTAACTTAAAAATTCTGGTTTTACTTGGTGGCTGGCCTGGATCTAATCTGTTTGCATAAGCATGAAGTCAGTTCCAGCATTATCTTGGTTTATTGGCATTGAATTACTTTGTTACTGTTTTATCGCTATAGCAACCAAGGGTAAGAAGGCCAAGAAAGAGGTCCAGTGGAATCCAGGCACATTATCCGTCTCGTTTTACAAGCTGGCAACCGGAGCCTGGCAACACCTCAGTCTACCATACCAGCAGGATAGCTATAAGTTCGCCATTCAGGACGCGAACGTAGACCTTAAGACAGGAAGCATTCAGATCAACAGCGATTCAAATGAGGTCGCAGAAAACCTGGCACTCGGATTCTCAGTAGCTCTCTTGCACTGTCTCTGCCAACCCAGGTACACACCCCCACCACCGCCAGAGCCAATCCCTGTGGTTGCTGAGCAACAAGCTCCACCCCCAGTTGTAGTTCCGCCCCCAGCTGTAGCTCCGCCGACTGACCAACCAGAGGCCACACCCCCAGAGGAATCTGAGGACAAACCTGCTGAAAGTGAACAGGAGAAGACAGAGGAAGGAGGTGAGAATTTTCTTTTCTTCTTTTGACTCTTTCCATTATATATATATATATATATAAATTTGTTATAATACATTTGCACAAGAAAAACTTGCAACAAAAGGAAGAAGTTCTGTAACAAGCAATTAATCTTTTTGTCATAATAAATCCCAATATCAAGAAAATATCAAGATGATATTTTGTAATAATTCATAATTGTCTTTGTTTCGTTGTTGATTTTGATCAGCCAACTAATCCACTATCAAGGAATGGTGTTCCATTTCAACTTTAAAGAATTGATAGAATTGACCAAATTTAAATCCTTAGTAGCAGACAATAATGAGTCATGCTATAAAAGTTTTATTCATGCTATTGTATAGAAACAGATATTTTCAACAATCTCGGGGGAGATTTTAGTATTATCACAAAAAACTATTTTTCTTATATAAATCCTCCCCTTTCTTAAATTGACTGCTCATTTGCTTCTTGTATTGTTGTAAAAGTCTTTATCTTTAAAAAAAATCAAATCTTATAACAGGTTGGAAAGGACTTTTGATAAGCTTATTGATTGATACTTTTCCTGTATATTATTGTATTGTTTTTTAGAAATAAATTTGTTCTAAACTAATGATACCATCCATATTTTAACCCTTAAAGTGCTGGAACCAACTTCATGCTTATGTTAACACATTATATCTAGGCCAGCCGCCAATTTACTTGACGGCTGGCCTTCGATCTAACCTGTTTGCGACTCTGGGTATTTTTCTGCAACAAGATTAAGCAAATATTTAAGGTCTTTGAAAGCAGATGATACAAAAACTTATTTTTAGAAAATTATCCAGCATTCTAAGGGGTAATCTGATTTCTAAGCACTCATTTATACAAACTATCTTATCAAAACGTTTCAAATGAGTTCCTTCAATTAAGGATTTATGACAAGAGATGAAGCAGACGACACAAAAGCCTATTTTAAGAAAATTACCCAGCATTCTACGGGTTTATAAGCTCTCAAATCTGATCATGTCCAATGCAGGAGAGGCAGCAGTAGATGGAGCCCAAGCGGAGTCGCCCACCCCTGCAGAGCCACCCGTTTCCCCACCGGTGTCGCCCAAGTCTACCACCTTAAAGAGCAACAAGTCAGATCACGGTACCCCCAGTAAAAAGGCCAAAGAACTCCCACCAATCCCTACCATTGATCTGGGATTAGTGATGGCAGCAGGTATGAATTAAAAGTTATAAAACACAGTGCTCTCCTCCTTTGGCATGCTATTACAATGGTGGCAAAATCAATTGTCTGTATTGCCTAACTTGTATAAAAGCCTTAATGGACAAGAGAATTTTCACTGGAATTTACTTTATAAGCATGGTATTGACAAGTGCCAAAAAAGGTTTTGCATAAATGCTGTGGAATAGCCCCCTTTTGATATTACAATTGACATTAGCTTATCAATAGCAGATTATTTAAGGACAAGTATATCAAAATCAGATTTCACAACCCCTGCATCATGTTCACTATTGAGAGTTTATTACAAGACTATGGTAGGTCCATCAAAATAGTGGAGGACTTGGTATACTCTTTCATTGAAAACCTGTTATTGAGTTATATACAGTGAACCCTCGTTTATCCGGACCCCGATTATCCGGATGTCTCGCAATCCGAACAAAATTGTAAGGGAACGGAATTATTGGACCAGTTTATTGCAGACGACTTTTGAAAACATTGTGGGTAAAGGAGAAATTGCTCGTGACGAGCAATTTCTCCTTTTCCCACAATGTTTTCTGCCATATCAGAAGATTATCTTTGAATTTCATCACGTTTTGATATGTCTTCTGCAAACTCTTTCAATTTGGGACGGTCGACAATTTGGCGTTTGCTAAAGAGTTATAAGTATACACCGCTCATACAAACCACGTTTATGTCTTAATGTAAATAAGAACATGCTCTGCTTCGTTAGTCCGGATTATTCGGTAAACCGGACATTTTGTTGGGAACGGACATGTTCGGATAAACGAGGGTTCACTGTACTAGAGAAACATTTTCAGGATAATGAACTACAGATTTCAGGTTTTTGAAGTTCTACAACTTTCACCCATGCAATTTGTTTTGAGGGACTTAACGTCATTCTAACCTTATTACTTCAATAGGTTACAATGTAGAGATTGCCACAAATGATCACATAAAGAAGCAGTACGGCCAGAATGCATGCGCTGGCTGTGTAGCCTATGGTATGGATGTGGGGGTCGGACAGGTGGGACAAGCTGTGGAGCAAGCCCAAGATGTAGAGGTCAGTTAGAAGATCATTTTATATCCTCTTTTCTTAACCCTTTCCCAAACAATAACGACATTTGACCACTTTGTTGCAGACAACTTTAGAAAACATATTTGGAAAAGGAGAAATTGCTGTTAACAAGCAATTTCTCCTTTTCCAACAATGTTTTCTGCCCTATCAGAAGATTATTTTTCAATTTCATCATATTTCTAAATGTCATCAAATTCATTTATAAAGAGTCAGAAGCATTACTTTAAATATGTTTTCAAATATTGACCTTTTGTTGCTATGTTTACAGGTCACGGAGCCAGCGGAGACTGGAGATGCCGGAGAATCAGGCGATGTTGACGATGGCGGTCAGGATAATGTAGAGACAGTGGACAACCTTGAGATGGACGCTGACTGTATGGATGTTGGAGGTGATATGGGCGACGCGGGCGGGGCTGCTTGTGGTGCCTTCTAGATAAGATAGACATGCGACAGTTCTACAGTGTAATATCATTAGAGATCAGCATAAATCCAGGGTTCAGTGCAAGACTATAGTGAGTGCTTCATAAACATAAAGTACTTACTATGGTATTGCACTGAACCCTTGAAATGTGGTACCTTGTTTACCCTCTAACAGTTTTACAGTGTAATATCATTAGCCCTTAGAATGCTGGGTAATTTCTGAAAAAAGATTTTTGTGTAGTCTGCTTTCAAAAACCTTTAATATTGGCTTAATTTTGAACAGGAAAGGTACCCAGATTAACAGGCAGGTTAGATCACAGGCCAGCTGCCAATTTACTTGGCAGCTGGCCTGGATCCAACCTTTTTGCCTAAGCATAAAGTTTGTCCCAGCATTATAAGGGTTAGATATCAGCATAAATGTGGTACCTTTTTTACTTGACCATAGGTGGCAAACAATTAAGAAATCATTTAAACCAAATTAAAGGTCTTTTTATTGTTTTTGTTGTTCTTGAAATCAAAAGATATTTTAGAAAATTAGCATTTTTGTTCTAGTCATTTCAACATCTGTTTTTCATCTTATCAGTATTTTAAATCTAGTCATAATAATCCGTTTTTTAAATTTTCTATATTTTACATTTTTTCTCTCCTTTTATTCAGAGGTTTTCATTTATTTTCAAAGACTTATTAAATCTTTCTGGAGGTTTTTTATACTTTTTTTATGTCAATCTCATTTTTATATTTTCAAATACAGGTACTATTTGTATATAGATATATATTTTATAATATTCATCAGTATGATTTTTTTTAATTATTGTGCAGTAGACTTACTAATTTGCACTTGACCTTTCTTTTTTTTTGAAAATCTAGAAATCATCGTACAAAACAACGGCTTTTCAAAAACATTTGTAGAAAAACTTTTTACAATAAACAAGTTCTACTATTTCCAACAATGTTACCATAACTTTGCTTACTGGCAGTTTTTTTGGTAAAAAAAGATTTTTAATAAAATAAAGTTTTTTTTTGATATATTGACAAGAATCCCCTTATAAAATATATGTATCATTAATACCATTAGGACTATTTATTTTGTGTTCTTGTGTTATCTATGTCTTGTACTACTAAGGGTCATATTGAAAGCCGGGTATGACCAGGAATAAAGCCTAGTACTTATTATGGCTTTTAGTTTGAGAGAGGGAGATTTCTTTTTACTGTTTTGAAAATTCAGAATGTTCAATGCAAAGAAATATACAAGATATGAGGTTAAGTGTTAAATATGCGAAAACAATTTTGCTTTCACATGTTTTTCTTTTATTTATACATATATGTCATTCAATTGAAAATTTCTCAATAAGCTGTTTAAGCCATATACATGTATCTGTTTTCGATTTATTTTGCTGCTAATGACTTTCAAAGTCCTTGTATAAATAATTGAAAAAAAAACTTAATTAAGTTTCCTATCTTACAACAATATTAAATTCTATCCATACAACAAAACAACTTCCAGGTTTAGTCAAATTTCAAATTGTTTTCTGCATTTTAATCATTTAGAGGCATCATGAAAAGTTGGCATTTTTGTGGTAAAAGCTAATTTTCACTCATCTTAAGGAAGAGGTAAAAGAAGACAAAGGAAGTATTGCTCGCAATGAACATATTATTTTGTCACAACAAAATTTACTACTCAGTGTTACGAAGGAAATGTTATTTTAATGATTATTCAGTAATATTCTAACCCTTTGTGAAATTGGAGAGAGCTGGGTTAAACAGAGTTTAATTCATTATCAGGTATGGAGGTAGAGAATCTGTATTTATGTATTGTATTCTACGAGATTTATCATCTATAAAGCATGTAGGATGTACATTTTCCTTTCATTCATCATTTTATACCTGACAATACTAAGTAATTCACTCGTGTAGCTTCTAGTCATGTGCCTGTTATGATGTAGGAACTTTGCCATGTTTATTCTTACTTTGGTTACTTTTTTGGTTTGATTATGGTTTGATGCTTATGCTATTTGTAAACATAAGTGTTCATTCTCCTATGCAGTGATCTCCCTTTTCCATTAGGGAAGAACCTATACTGCAGAATAGCAAAGGGAAATAATCATGCATGGAGATTGCATTGTGTAAAAGGATTCTGCTCCTGGTAGCATTTTTTTTACTTCATTTATTCATACTGTACAAAACAAGTCTACCCTTCTACTAGGGTTTGCCCATACGAAGCAGAGTCTGCTTTTGTTAAACTGTGTTCTAAGTGGTCTGTTACTATGAACGCATGATTACATGCTAAACTGTTCTTTTTTACCTTTTCAAGATATGTATTTAATTTGTCTTCATTTGTTTTGTGAGTAACAATTTATTCTTGCATAGAATTCACGCTTTTGATATGACATTGCCTTCATTATAACCATCAAATATGTGTACTATATCTTTTGTTTTTAGCAATTTAATTCAAATTTATGAATGTATGATTTGAATGGTTATAATGAAAAATGTTGGGAATGATCAGGTCTTAGATTTGAAGCACCAAAGAGACTGAATTCAATATGGAGAGGAGAATGATTGGTCATGTGTGATTATAATACAGTTGTACAATTTCAATCACCAACACAAATCTCATCTTATTGTTTTATCCCTTTACCAATGGCCAAAATTTCGACAGTCCCAAATTGAAAGAGTTTGCAGACGACATTTCAAAATCTGATGTAATTGAAAAACAAACTTCCGTCAGGGTAGGAAACATTGTGGGAAAAAGAAAAATTGCTCATTATGAGCAATTTCTCTTTTTCCCACAATGTTTTCCCGAGTTGTCTGCAGCAAACTGGTCAATTGTTGATATTGTTAGATAATGGGTAAAGCATAATTATTCTGTGACTATACAGCTCTGCTATGATTTATCTTTAAAATTATTGTGGAAAACAGTTGCATTGACTTTGATGGCAAATGTGTGCATTTTCTTTGGGATAGTTTCTATCCCCCAAGAGAATTATTTTTCACTTTTTGATGGTTTAGAATTAAAGTGAGCTTCTTGAAAGACCAAATGAATAATGTTTGAGGAATAGAAGTCATTGTGTATAGAATATTTGTAGATATGCTTTCTGTATTGTTATTTAGTTTTGCCTTATAAAGCCTGCTCAATGACATCATTTGTAAATGACTATCATCCATGTTAATGGGAAGGTTAACCTTTAGAATGCCTGGTAATTTTCTAAAAATGGATTTTTGCGTCGTCTTCTTTTAAAAAAAACCTTGATTTTGTTGAGGAATGATACTCAGAGTGGCAAACAAGTTAGATCACAGACCAGTCGCCAATTTACTTGAAATTCTCTTGGCGGCACGCTTGAATCTAACTTGTTTACATAAGCATGAAGTCGGTTCAAGCACTATAAGGGTTAAAACATTAGACAATCCATTACTCCCAAATCTCAACAAGGACTCAAATGATTTCGTCACCAATCTTACTCACCATATTCCTCCTAATGGGATTTCAACTGGTCCATGTTGAAGTAGATAGAAGATGAAAAATGCAAAACATGGAAGGGGAACATGTTTAATATTAATTAGGTAGAAACCAGTGTGACTGATAGAGAATTATTTTGTTACATAAGACTCTCCTTTTGGTCACAATGGTTTCAATGCCATGACCAATTCGTTCTGATTTTGATTGATCCATTTATAGCTTATATTATCGTGTATGCCTTCTCTGATTGGTGGTTAGTAGAGAGTCAGGGTTAAATGAAGCATTTACACAAAAGTCCCAATTGATTTTTCATCGGAGAGCTTACGAGTCCCAAATGATCATTCATTGGAGAATTTGGTTAAAAAATGAGAACAATCTGCACTGTTTAACGGTGATGTCAAATGATCAAATTATTTTTGTGTTTACAAATGTTTTTCATCAATTTCAGGCATTGTCTTTGTATATTATACTGTGTATATTTCGTTACATTTCTATCAAATACTCATATACTCTACTATTAGATTAGTGTTGCCTGTGTGCCCCTCATGTAATCTGTAGAAAAGTAGCAGCTGCTGATAGATAAAATGTTAATATTCCCATTTTTTAACCCTTTACCAAACAATATCATCAAATTCTTGACTGTCCCAAATTGAATGAGTTTGCAGACAATATTTCAAAATTGGATGAAATTGGAAAATCATTTTCTGATAGGGCAGAAAACATTGTGTGAAAAGGAGAAATTTCTCTAAACGAGCAATTCCTCCCTTTTCCCCAATGTTTTCATGAGTCGTCTGCAACAAATGGTGAAATATCATTATTGCTTGGTAAAGGGTTAATCATCATACTTGTATTTTCAACATTACCTATTTTTTGGCATCCAAAACATCTAGTCATTGTAGGAAGATAGCCCAATTGTGTGGAGTCTAGAAGTATACACGTATTAGACACAATCTTCTATAATGTCCAAATAAATGGTCTATACTATACAAATCGCTATATAGTATGTAGTAAATATATTCGGACATAAAAAGACCTGTGGTCTAGAAGTGTAAATTGCAATGAATTAATTCCCTGCTCAAAATTCGCAAAAGTGAAGGACTTGCTATATAGCGTTGCATTAATCCTTTCCCAAACGCCAAATTCTCGACTGTCCCAAATTGATAGAGTTTGCAGATGACATTTCAAAATGTGACGAAAGAAAATCATCTTCTGATAGGGTAGAAAACACTGTGGGAAAGGGGGATATTGCTCGTCACAAGCAATATCTTCCTTTCCCACAAAGTTTTACATATTTGTCTGCAATAAAGTGGTTAATGTCGTTATTGTTTGGCAATGGGTTAAACCCTTTTTAATGTAGCCAAATATCAAACGCAGTGTTGTCAGAGTTTGGAGCAGTGTTGTCAGTTCGAACTCGCCTCATATCATCATTGAATACCACAGCTAGCTATCTGATGGGTGTCTGTTGGTACCTGCTACTGTAGAGATTGGGATGTTATCATAATAAAATATATCTTAGTCTACTATGTCCATATTCTTATTTCTTACTACCCCCAAACTCATATCCAAAAAGGATGTGTGTTTCACTTGGTACTTTTTTGAATTCTTGTCCAAATTTACCAACTGTGTAATGGTTCCTAAGCATTTTTGAAGTACATTTGCTTACAAAGTTTGTTGATCAGAGGGGCAGATCTACAGTTAATCAGCCATGGTATATCCAAAATTCTTCAGATCTCTGAACTCTAAGTTTTATCGTGTTTAAAATACTGTATCACCAATTTTTCAGTAATGTTATAGCTTTCTTAAATGGACCAGCACTAGGCTAGTGCTGTTAAGTGATTTGTATAAAACACGCCAACAAAACCAGAGGTGTCAGTGGGGCTCAAACCCGGGACTCCCCAAGTTCTAAGTCTGCCACCTTAACCACTGAGCCACGCAGGACCCTTCATTAAGTTTGTGTTCCTTTCGGTTTTCAACTTTTGTGAAAACTGACTTTGCGGTTCTTGACGTATCCTGAACCTATGCTTTCAATAGCTACTTTAAATTGTATATCAAACAACAATGCAAAAACAATATTGTTTCAAGTTCAACATTTCATTTTGACTTCTGATTCATCTCATCTCATCAAGCATTCACTGGGCGAAAGTTACAATGGTGTGCGTCACAGAAATATGGTTTGCATAGGACACCAAAGATATTGGGAATTCAATCAACAGCCAAATGGATTACCCAGCTAACGTCCAGCTGTGTCATTATTTACAAAGTTGTTTCGTCTTTATGGTGTCGCCACATTATGAAGGAGTATACCATTAACCCTTTACTAAACGCCAAATGTTCGACTGTCCAATATTCGAAGAGTTTGAAGACGACATTTCAAAATGTGATGAAATTGAAAAACTACCTTCTGATAGGGAAAAACACATTGTAGGAAAAGGTGAGATTGCTAATTATGAGCAATTTCTTCTTTTCCCACCATGTTTTCCGGAGTCGACTGCAATAAACTGGTTGAATGTCGTTATTGTTTGGTAATGGGTTGAGCTAAACGCATGAGAAAGGTCCCCTGCTATTTGGTATTTATGCTGTTAAAAACTCGGAAGCACTTTGATAAAAGCACAAACTCCCCCAGTAATTCTATCCTTATGTCACAATGAATTTTGTCTGCTGTGGCAGTCAACTCCTTTTTTCTCTCTGCAGTCAAAGCTGTGAATACATTAGCGGTTTTGTGCAATACAACAGTATGACATACTATGTGGTACATGCGTGTTGTATGTGAAACACTTACTCAAGGCGTGCATTGAATCATTAACATTGTCCTACAAAAAAGATGTGTACTATGATGGCAATTGTAATACATATGACCAAATCATCTATTGGAAATACCCTTTAAAAGCAATATATGCAAAAATGACTTGTAACAGTCATCTTTAACCCTTTCCCAAACAACAAATTTTCGACTGTCCCAAATTGAAAGAGTTTGCAGACGACATTTCAAAATGTGATGAAATTAATCTTCTGATAGGCCAGAAAACATTGTGGGAAAAGGAAAAATTGCTCATCACAAGCAATTTCTCGTTTTCCCACGTTTTCTTAAGTCGTCTGCAACAAAGTGGTCAAATGTTACTGTTCGAGAAAGGTTAACAGGGTTTTCATTTAAACCCTTGATGTATGCTTATTTTGGGGACTTATTGGTTTTTATCCCATATATATGGAAAATATTTATATTTAGGGGTCAACTCTAGGAATTGGGAGTCATTTAATATAGATGTAGTGAGTAAAGGAAAACTGATTCAATACAATAGATGTAACCAAAAACAAATCTCTTTTCACTAAAATTATCTCCCCTTTCTCATAAAAAAAAATGGACCAAAACAAAAATATAATCAAATAAATAAATCAAACAGAAGTCGTGATGCATAACTTATTTTAATATATCAAATGAATTCACATATGAAACATACAAAGTCTTAATACACAAAATTGCAATTTACAATCCAAAACTGTGAGTGTTTCTATAAATCGGAAGTATATTAACTTTGCTAAAAGAAATTCCAAAACACAAAACAATTGAACACTTATGTGGCAGACAATAGTTAAAAAACTATGACGGAAGAGTTTATACAATCATGAGAGAATCTTCCTTCTTTCTGAAAGTAATTTCATTTTTCAGTTATCAACAACTCATTGATTCTATCATCATTACTTCAACTTGGATAATTGATTCAATCACCATAAATATATTAATCATAACAGAAAAGTTCTAACCGATATATGGCCATGTACAAAATACTTAATCCAAGCATATAAAGCCAGAATGAAGAAAACACAATGACAAAACCAGAGAAAAATCGAGCACATCTCCTTCAGGTTTGTTTGAAGTCCATATTACAAGGAAACGATCTTTTTTATGCTTTATAATGCCGTTGACTTTTGCTTGAGTTTCAATCACTCATTAAAATCTATATGATGAATAATTCCGTCTTACATTGAACTGTTGTGACCAGACAAGAAGAACCAAAACAAGGTTCTATCCTATTCAATGTTGTATGCATTCTGCAGCTGACAAACAAGTTATGATAATTCCTGGTCTTCAGATCTTGGTGAGAGAAAAAAAAACTAAATTTAGTCTTTTTCACACTTGTAACAGTGTTAGTAGCACTGAGTCAGCAAATATTCTTTCCTGATATTTCACACATTCTGTATGATGAGATTCCTCTTTGTATCGTGAGAAAATCGGTTTGCCTTGAACAGGTCACTGTCGTAAAACGCTGTGAGATTATGAATGTTGATTTGACGAGCCTGAAATTGAAAGAGAATAGTATTTATTAGTATTCCCCTACTCCAAGTCTCAATAACACCTCATTTTGACATGTCTGCTGTAGTAAGGTTTTCCACCCCTTATGGAGAAAAGTCAGAATAACCAAGTCATTCCACCCCTAATGGAGAAAAGTTAGAATAACCAAGTCATTCCACCCCTAATGGAGAAAAGTCAGAATAACCAAGTCATTCCACCCCTAATGGAGAAAAGTCGGAATAACCAAGTCATTCCACCCCTTATGGAGAAAAGTCAGAATAACCAAGTCATTCCACCCCATATGGAGAAAAGTTAGAATAACCAAGTCATTCCACCCCTAATAGAGAAAAGTCAGAATAACCAAGTCATTCCACCCCTAATGGAGAAAAGTCAGAATAACCAAGTCATTCCACCCCATATGGAGAAAAGTCAGAATAACCAAGTCATTTCACCCCTTATGGAGAAAAGTCAGAATAACCAAGTCATTCCACCCCATATGGAGAAAAGTCAGAATAACCAAGTCATTCCACCCCATATGGAGAAAAGTCAGAATAACCAAGTCATTTCACCCCTTATGGAGAAAAGTCAGAATAACCAAGTCATTCCACCCCTAATGGAGAAAAGTCAGATAAATAAAGTCATTTCACCCCTAATGGAGAAAAGTCAGATAACCAAGTCATTCCACCCCTAATGGAGAAAAGTCAGAATAACCAAGTCATTTCACCCCTTATGGAGAAAAGTCAGATAAAATAAGTCAAAGATTTAACAGAACAAATGCCATTTTAAATTTCAATCTTAAATCATAACATCTATTTATGGATTGAAGTTTTTATTTGCCATCTTTCATTCATGCAATTCAGTTTCAATGTAAAAATTGAAAATAAAGTGACTAGTCGATGGTCATTCCCATTAAACCAGAGGTGTTGGTGGGGCTCGAAACTGGCAACCCGAGTTCCAATTCCCCTAACATAACTACAGGGCCAAACAGAACCCTCGATGAATCCAAATAGAATTTGGAATAACTTACCTTGTCTGCCAAGTCTTTCACTGAGATTTCAATGATTTCTTGCTCAACTCCGTATCTATTCCTTTGGAAGGACATTTGATCATTGGCGAGTTGTTTCAGTACAAACAACAACAGCTCATTGTTGTCCTTTCTGAATGACAGGTATCGTCCAAATGTCTGAAAACAGAGCAAGACCCTTGAATGAATGAATGGTGTTTTAAATAATATCGACAGCTAAGATCATTTAGCATGCATTATGATGATGTGGATAAACGTAGGTTGAATTACAGGCTAAAATGTATTTCATTTACGAAATATAAATAAGAATTTGAACAAGACCCTTAAACATTTTTTAAGATTTCACTACAGTTTACGATCTTTCCTTTAACACGCTATCAAGAAAAAACATTTATAAACAGAGAAAAAGGAGACTACTCATCATGATAAAATTATCCTCAAGCCCCATTGTCTAAAACATTCTTTACTTATCTTGTTTGATAATTTAAATAGGGTATACTGCTGAGTCAACAATTTTTCAGCGCTGCTATGGTTTTTCAAGATTTGTCAGTACTAGGCTGGGGCTCTAAACTGTCTTGTTCAAGAACACTTCCACAAATCCTGAGGTAAAAGGTCAATTCTCTTACCCCTTTGTTGTAGATGCTTATTCAAAGCTTCTAGACAAGATAATTATTATCAGTATCCACAGACAAGAACGAACCATGTTTTAACCCCTAGAAAGCTGAGTAATTTTCTATGATAAGATTTTTGCTTTCCAAAACCTTAAATATCTGCTTATGGATGAGGAATGATAGTCAGAGCAGCAAACATGTAAGATCACAGACCGGTCACCAATCTACTTGGAACATGCAGCGTATGGTTTGACAAATATTTCTTCATACACTGCATGAAGAATTTGCCTTATCTTAACCACTTAGAGTAGTAAACAGGTTAGATCTCAGACCAGCCGCCAAGAAATTCGCGGCTGGCCTGTGATCTAACATGTTTGCATAAGCGTGAAGTCAGTTCCAGCACTGTAAGGGTTAAGATACTAAACAAAAGTAGCTAATATGCCCCCTTGTATTGACCCCAGGCGCTAACCCATACACACCCCTCCCATCAAGCCCAGTAATCCTTACCTTTCTCATTGCCCTCATAACACTAAACTTCTGTGTGCTAATAAAACTTTCCAACATAATCCTTATAGCCATATTCACGTCATCTTCGTTCACGTAGTCTCGTAAGTGTATTTTTGCATGTGCCTCTGCCATTCTGATCATCGACTCGATGTGTCTTACAGTGATTGGGATACTTCCAGTCGCCTACAAATCATAAAATAAAAACATATATCATCTTTTCTATATATTGTGAATCCCTTCCAAGAAGACAATTTGTACGACACAAATTTCAATGATTAACACACCTTAAATAATGAGACATGTTAATTTTTGATGTGATTATTGGCAGCATAGAAGAAATGTGTTATGTGGGTCAGTGTCTAGATGAGGGGTATATTATGACCTTTATCATGTAGTATTTTTAAAGTTAACACAAGTTATTGTCTCACAATCAATAAAATTGTAAACCGACAAACAATATAATTAATATAGTCTATTATTGTCTAAAAAACAATATAATCATTACCACTAGAGGCATAAAATTTGGGTGTTATCAAGATGCACAGTGCGGGCTTTCAAAAATTCTCACCATAGATTCACGCCTCAATTCCGAGTACATTTTTGCGACTTTGTCCTGATCCATTTTGTTTAGTTTAGGATGAACTTTTTCCTTTGCGTAGATGATGTACTTCTTCAGAAGGTCTTGAGGGATGGGCTCCAGACTGGACTGAGTATTCAAGTCATTCTGAAATCACAATGTAAATAAATATACAAAATTGCCAAGTAATTGAAGGTAGGCGTGTTTGAGTTTTAAGCCAAAAAAACTTTTAAGTCATATTGTAGATACCTGCCCTAGAAGAAAGATGCACAAAATCAATGAAATTCGATTTAGATTTACTTGTCTGTAATAAATACCATAGATTGTCCATACAATGATTATATTGTAATTTCATTAAGAACTTTTTGACAAGCTGGGCAATACAGACAGTTGATTTTGGCAACCCAACTTGGGTATGTATTGACAATTTCATGTACACTATTTCCATGATGTACTCACAAGATTCTCGTCCTGTTCCTGTTCAGTGGCATTAGGGTGATGTTTCATGTGACTTCCTGTGACGAATCGAGCCAGTCTCTCATCCTGAAATAAATTTTTGAAATGAAAGAGATACTGGGACATGATGATCATGATTTCACAGTAGTTGGTAGTCTTCTGGGTTCTGTTACGAGTCTTTTATTTCAATGAGACCATGCTCAACGTTTCCCATTATGTAAAATCTTTAGAGGAAATTATTTGGGAACATAACCAATTCCCTAATATGGTTTCAATAAAAACACATTGATACAATTACACAAAAATCCTTTTTTGTGATTTTAGATGAAAAAAAGAGAAAATGCTCAACAGCTTGGCTGTACATCTATAAATGTGTAGAAATATTTGTTATGACACAAGGAAAGGGCTTAAGAAGCAAGCATTCATTCAAACCGAGAACCAATTTTAGTTAAATTTTTATCTATCTGAAATTCATAAGTTGAAGTATTCTCCAACTATTTTTAGAAAACTAAGAAGAACCAAAAAGATGTCTTTTTTCTGACCTATTTTTAAGCGACCATTCACCTATTAAAGCAACCATTCACCTTATCTTATACAAGAATCAATCAAGACAATCATAATGAGGAACCACAACCAAAGAGTCTATGGTGAAAGCTTACCTGTATGGGATCCACAGTGTCTCGTACCACACATAGAATGTCAAATCTGGACAGGATCGGCTCAGACAGATCAACCTATTGTCAATAAAAGATGTATTAGATATACATATACATACACAAATAATCATTTGGATATATTGTAACTTTTGATTCTTACATTCTAAACAGCAAATGCACTTCTTGATTGAATGAAAACATGCCCATCAATATCATCTACAAGAGCAACGACTCATAAATAGAGAAAAGATGGTAGGTGTCTTGAATCGGAAATGTTATCAGCCTGATAATTTTTCCCATTCAGACACCAACTTTCTATTCTATGTATCCTGTTACCTTTATGTATTCTTTCAAACAAACAAGATGTAAATAAAACACGAGAAAAAAGGAAAAGAATAAGTAGAGAATGATGTAAATACGACATCAAGTTGGTCGTCATGATTCGTCATGTGCTTGTGTTGTATGGTTAGTGCTGGATATCCCAAATGTTATAAGGCACCCTGTTATCAATCCCAAAATGACACAAGTGACAGGATAATTAGCAGATCTTATTCCCTTTTATGGATCTTTTATTTCACATTAATTGTAAAACAAGTTCATACAGCCTCTCAGTTATATTAACAGTGCATTTGCTGTGAGTGGATGAATTTTGTATGGTGCTTAATGCCATATCAACAAACTTTCAGTCATGCAAAGACTTTCCTGGATCCCCAGTACTAGGCTACGGCTCTGAAGTGACTCGCCAGAGGTGCTGATGAAAGCAAAGCCCCAAAGTGGAATTAATCATGGTGTCCAAAGGCCAATGCTCTATCCCCAGACATCCTTCACCAATTTGTAAATTTCTAGCTTATTTATTGTTGATTTTGCTTAAACCCTGTTTCAAACAAACCTGCAATCAAATGATTTTAAATTACAGTAAAGAGTTAAACTGAGCTCACATTTTCTGAAAAGGTCAAGGAAGGGTCATATCGTCCACCAATAGGATTTGCGGCAGCCAGAACAGCACATCTGGCCTGGAGTGAAGTCACAATACCAGCTTTAGATATGGATATACTCTGCTGCTCCATAGCCTCGTGTATACTGGTTCTGTCTGCATCGTTCATCTGGTGATTTCAAAATATTAACATCAAACATCATTAACATGTAATTGACACTTTCTAATATTAGTTATTTAATTTTGTGTAAACTCTTCCTGTCTGCATCAATCAACTGTTAACTTCAAAATAAGAACCATTATGAACAAGTAATTGACACATTTTACTATTCTTAGCTTTGTTTATGCTCATTCGGTCTGGATTATTCATCTTTTAATTTCAAAATAAAAATATCATTTACAAGTAATTGACAATTTACTTTTTAAAAATTTGTCATTCATATACAGGTGGGTATTTCAAAGAGATGAAAGAACTAGAATCAACTTAGTTTGAGTCATCATTCAAAACAATTTGTGAAAAGAACCAACAACGTGGGGATTGGAAGACATTGAGAATTCAACACCCGATGTTCACCTCTTATCTATACCTCTTGAAGGTTAAAAAATAAATAAAATCTCATTGATAAAGAAATTGTTCCTTCAAGCCTTCTGAAAGAAAGCTTAAATGAGTTTTATATGATTTTTCATCTATTGCTATTGAAGTACTGCAGGCATGCACTATGAAATGCCTCCATTATCTATGCAGACCATGTTTCTTTAACATATACTCATTCATATGGGGTATTACGTTGCATCAGCATTATTTCAGTTATGTTGCAATGCCCAACATTCTCAATTGGAAATCTTTTCAAATTCATGCAATTTTCCAAAAATTCAAATTTACACCAGCTTTTTTGGTTTTCCATTTCAACAATATGATTCCCCAAACCTAACACGCTTATTCCTCTTCCCAATTTCAGGGGAAAAACCCTGCCATACTCAACCGCCCATTAGGGCCAGACCTGCCATACTCAACAGCCCATTAGGGCCAGACCTGCCATACTCAACAGCCCATTAGGGCCAGACCTGCCATACTCAACAGCCCATTAGGGCCAGACCTGCCATACTCAACAGCCCATTAGGGCCAGACCTCGACTCTTACCTTATCAAACTCGTCAATGAGACACATCCCCTTATCAGCCAACACAAGAGCACCAGCCTCCAACGTCCACTCCTTTGACACCGGGTTTCTCTGAACGTAGGCTGTCAAACCTACTGCTGAAGCACCTTGACCAGTTGTATAAACTACACGAGGGGCCAATTTCTCCATGTATTTGAGAAACTGGGACTTGGCTGTTCCCGGATCACCACAAGCCAGAAGGTTGATGTCTCCTCTCACTTTGTGTTTGCCACCAGGGTTTTTGGGCTCGCCGCCAAATACAGCCAATGCCAAGGCACGTTTTATGTCCTCGTGACCATAGATTGAGGGGGCAATGCTGGTAAAGACCTGAAATGAAGAAAGAAATATTTTCATTGTAATTTTTTTTTCGCCATTTTATGGTCAATGTTAATCAAAGCAGCTTTAACAGTTGCATGAATGAAAAATATAATGGAATTAATCAGAATCAACTCGAGATTCCATAGGAATGACAAAAAGTGATATTTTCATGCTTTTTATCCAGAACTAACATAAAAAATCCCCCAAAGATTTACAGTTATTTTTTGTATAATTCCCTTCATAGCTTTTAATTTAAAGAAACTTTAACAGTTCAAAGAATATAAGCTAACTAACCCTTTCCCCTATTCTCTCATCCTTGGAGAGCTGTACAATGGCTTTTATATCTTCATCAGTAAGGCTGCTAACCGCCAGCTTGTCATCTCGCTTGGTGATATAGTTGGCCTGTATAACAGTGGCAAACACTGGGAACCCGTTGGCTGTGTTGAGGGAACCGTCGTAGTTGTTGTGGTAAACGCCAGTCATCTCCTGCAATAAAATGCAATATTAGTGTACAGTATAGGAAAATTCTTTCAACACATTGCAACAAACCAATCCAGCTATACCAATCCTTTTTATTTTTTTTCATATTGTCCCTATTTTGATAATTTGTTTCAACAGGTTTGTCGAAATTGAAGATCGCATTACGCAAAATGCAAGTAATGCAAACACCAAGTCTGCATTCTTTTGTAACAGTTTTTGTCAATGGCTCAGAAAATGGCAAATGTAGAAAGGAATTTGAATGTCTGAGAAAAGTTTTAAATCCTCTGGATCATTTATACTTCAAACAAATTCTATAAAAATTTATCAATCTGATTTTTGAATGTGCTTCTTTTTAAGTCTGTTTCTCAGCTTAACATTACAATGCATCACATCAGGGGTATATGGCTTATAAATAATTGCAAAGAAGTTTCTTTAGAACCTTTGGTAAAATCCTATCTATGGTCGGTATACATAAGTCCAACCACAATATAGGCTTTTGTGGAGAACCAAATAAGACTTGGAAATACACCACATATTGAGATATCTGTCTCGTAAGATCTTACAATTTCGTCTCCAGGTTTACAACCGTCCACAAGGTCGTCCAGAAGAAGTGCGTCTTTCGAGCGTGGTAACCTGCCAGCAGGTACTTTACCCGGACTCTCTTGTAGCGTGATTCTTTGATAGTTTTTATACAGCGTCTGTAATAACAAAATGAAAAGAATGATATGCCAGTGCCAATTAGCTTTTCTTGAAGAGAGAAAAAAAAAAAAAAAAAAAAAAAAAAAAACATTCCAAAGACCTAGGATTTTGATGCTTTCAATGAATCGCCATCAATTTCAACAAGATATCAATGGGTATAACACAAAGAAGAAACTGTTTTGCAATAATGTACAGTCATGGTAGACTGAATATATTTTCAGAAATTGTTTGCATAAGAAGCGCACAATAAATCATTAACCATTAATAACTGTTTTGTCTTATCAGTCAAAAGCATACTAGGGCTAAACAAATCTGCAAAACTGGATGAAATGAGTTTTAACTATGGAAGGATATGTTTGAAAACACCACACGATCATGACAATACAATGCCTGCACTATTTATTATTAATGATTCAAAGTGCTTTTTTCACAAATTGCATTCCCAAAATTTGACTTCATTGTTTACATTCTAAAAAAGCTATGAGCACTCAGATAAACAAGTGGTGATCACCTGGTTAGAAAAGTCATTATATTCACACAAAGAAAACTGTCTCCTCTGTAAAGAAATTTAAAGAACTTGTCAATTAATCTAGAACTTCCACAATTTTAGTGTACATGAGCGCTATTATGGCTTAATCAATTAATAATGTAAGCAATTAAAACCCCACCCACCTGCTCCATATTGATTTCAAAAGGTCCCGTGGACTGACACTCTGGACAGGAGCCCGGCTTCACTTCCTGGGACTGGGACTGGTAGAATGGGCCCAGCACATAGTTACACTTGTTACAGTCGTACTTGATAATGTTCAGCTGGGGCAGGACTCCTGTACAGCTTGTTACCACACCACTTGTCCTGATTAACTGGTTCAGATGGAGCTGTCTGTATTGAGAAACATGCACTGTTTTAAATCTGGTTTTCAATTATGTCGCTTTGCACAAGTAACTAAGCGTGTTTATCAAAGGTTACCTCTAGAATAAAACATGCCTATATATTATATGTACATTGGATACATCATTCACTTTCAGCAGGGTATACGTATTTCACTTTCAGCTGAATACCCCAGTAAAAATAACATTCTGTACATTACTCAAGTCACATGTATAAAAGCAGATACAAAAATGTATCCAAGAGACAAGTAATATTTGAGGATATATAAGCTTTTAAGAAGAAATTTCACTGTTTCAAGCATATTAATCATGGCATGTATGTTGAAATAGGGATAGCCCTCTTATCTGGAAGTCACATTACCTGAGAGAGCGCAGTTCCTCTATAAGAGGTAGCTCGGCTATCCTAATGTGAATCTCCTTGGCTATTCTCTCATAGTTGGGGTACATGGCCAACACCACCTCTTTACCAGCCTATAAAACAAACATGGTACAGAATATACACTTTATTATTATATGATTTTTAAGCGGACAACAAACACTTCCCAAATCAAATTGACTGACTTCTTTTCCCAATTTGCCTATTGAATTAAGTTATTGCTGGAAAATTCCCAATTTTAAACAAAGACAGTGTGATTTTTCTCAATTTGTTTGATATCAGACCAATTCCCTGAATTAAAAAAAAAAATAAGAATAAAATCCCAGATACAGTATCTTTTATTTCTCCACTGGTGAGACTTTCCTTGCCACTAAATGGCTCAATCTAAGAAACAAAATCTCCCAAGATCTGCAGAAAAGTTGCGCAGAAAACATTACCGAGAATGTGTTTAATTCACTATTGTTGTATATTTTATTGTTCGGTTAAAGATAAAACTCTTAGTCTACTCATATCAGTTACCCACACCCATATAAGTTAACTATGCATACCTCATCAAAATTTTGTAACATTTCTGTGGGAGCCTCTGGTAAGAAGTAAGCAAGGACCTGTTCCACAGATGCCAGCATGTTGTAGTCTATCACTAGACTTTCTTTGTTACCTACAAAAACAAAAGAAAATAATCAATTGCTAGCCATATATATATACTTTTATTTCTTTTCATTCTTATAAGTGAGTAGTTAACAAAAAAGCCAATCATAAATCAACTTAAAGCCAAGCAGGATATATACACTTAAGAATTATGACCACTGATAACAACGTTGCATATCTCAACATTAAATGGTAGCAATTTCATAAAACATTGCCACTTTGAAGATCTCAAATGGAAAGGTTTAACCAAGAAACTTTTCCCATCATAACAGTGATCAGAGGAAATGATCAATGCAAAAATTAACATTGAAGCCTACGAGGAAGTCAATCTTTCGGTCATGATGACACTACTGTTTGATTTTTAAGAAAAACTTTTAAGAGAGGCACATTTCAAGATTCTGATTAAGATTTCAAAGAAACTGGAATTTTAACCTAGAAAACGGAAGAAACTCAATTCTATCAGTTTTCAGTGTCTTAGCGAAATGATTCTAATCAGTACTCACAATTCAAGGTTTGAAGAACATATCAAAAGTTACAGAAAATACGTTTCTTTTCTTGACTTTATTCAACTTTAGCAGTGGTAGTTATCAATATTCAAAAATTGACCATACCTTCAACCATCTGTCGGATCTTTTCTTTGTAAACATTGTGTCCTTTAGAGTCGACAAACGACCTCAGGAAGTTCTTAAATCTGTTCTTTATCTCCGTCTTTGGTCCCAACATGGACACCCATTCTCGGACAGAGTGGCCTTTCATATCTTCAAGGTTCTCAATACTCTCAATCATCTGCAATAAAAGAGTAAAATCACATTATAGAACATGGAAGTTTGACAATATTTTCTACATCACAGGAGAAAATGAGAAGCAGGGTTTTCCATTTATCCCTTAATTTATGCTAATAAGAGGGCTTTTTGACACTTTATATATGGAATTGTGAGAAGAAAAAAAAAAGATCTTTAGGGGTCATGTTAATTATTGAACTTTCATTGCGTATGTTTTCTTTGATTTTTTCCTATAATCAAGTTTTTTAAGATTTTTTTTTAAACAAGGCAATTCTTATGAGTAATAATGGAAATGAAAAAAGCGACCTCTTTTGTTTAAATACTAAATGTAAAAAATTAAGTTTCCTTTCTATGAGTATTTAATATGGATGCCAGTCATTCATTAGACTACAGTAGCATCTTTTTAAATGAATTGTGTCCTGTATCTACATAGCCTCAGACTCAACATCTTTTCTTGTACTGTTTATCAGTTTATGTAGGCATCAGTCAATCAAAAGCTCCATTACCTGAATGACTTGTGTCCTGTATTATCATAGCCTCAGAGCAAACATCTTTTCACACACTGTTTATGAGTGATCTCTTTAAACAAGATAGATTTGTAAACTTAGAAAACCACTACCTCATCATCTTCCAAGTCTCCCTCAGCAGCTCGCTCAGCCATTCGTCGTTTCCTGGGACGTTCGTCTTCATCATCAGATTCATCTGTAAATCAAATCAAAGTTGCGCAATGCAGGGCTTTTCCATGTGTCCATGTTATATAACATTGGTCCATAAAAGACACCTTCAAAATGAAAATATCTTGAAAACTATGCAGTTAGTATATTACAAGAGGGCCATAATGGCCCTTTATCGCTCACCTGAGTTCTGTTTGAAATAGAGGTATATTTAAGACAGAGTGGTTGGTATGTTTCAAACTCTTCTAAGTGCTAATTGCATTGAATACTCTAAGCCAATGCTCTTGCTTGTTAACATTTTTTTATGTGTATTGTATTTGTCTTCTTGAGTTAATGTTCACCAAGACAAAGAGAATTCAGATGAAGGAAAAAATTGGACCATAGATATAGCTGCTAGAGTGTTCACAAGGTTTTTCAAATATTTGACCTAGTGACCTAGTTTTTGACCTCACATGACCCGGTTTCAAACTTGGCCAAGATTTCAATTGAGACAATCATTCTGACCAACTTTCATCAAATTTGGACCATAAATGTGGCCTCTAGAGTGTTCACAAGCTTTTTAAATTATTTGACCTAGTGACCTAGTTTTTTACCCCACATGACCGAGTCTTGAACTTGGCCAAGATTTCATTGAGACAATCATTCTGACCAACTTTGATAAAAATTGGACCATAATTGTGGTCTCTAGAGTGTTCACAAGCTTTTTAAATTATATGACCTAGTGACCTAGTTATTGACCCCACATGACCCAGTTTCAAACTTGGCCAACATTTTTATTGAGACAATCATTCTGACCAACTTTCATCAAAATTGGACCATAAATGTGGCCTCTAGAGTGTTCACAAGCTTTTTAAATTATTTGACCTAGTGACCTAGTTTTTGACCCCACGTGAACCAGTTTCAAACTTGGCCAAGATTTCATTAAGACCATCATTCTGATGAACTTTCATCAAAATTGGAACATAAATGTGGCCTCTAGAGTGTTCACAAACTTTTTAAATTATTTGACCTAGTGACCTAGTTTTTGACCCCACATGACCCAGTTTCGAACTTGGCCAAGATTTTATTGAGACAATCATTCTGACCAATTTTGATAAAAATTGGACCATAATTGTGGTCTCTAGAGTGTTCACAAGCTTTTTAAATTATTTGACCTAGTGACCTAGTTATTGACCCCACATGACCCAGTTTCGAACTTGGCCAAGATTTTATTGAGACAATCATTCTGACCAACTTTCATCAAAATTGGACCATAAATGTGGCCTCTAGAGTGTTCACAAACTTCTTAAATTATTTGACCTAGTGACCTAGTTTTTGACCCCAAATGACCCAGTTTCGAACTTGGCCAAGATTTTATTGAGACAATCATTCTGACCAACTTTCATCAAAATTGGACCAAAAATGTGGCCTCTAGAGTGTTCACAAACTTTTTAAATTATTTGACCTAGTGACCTAGTTTTTGACCCCACATGACCCAGTTTCGAACTTGGCCAAGATTTTATTGAGACAATCATTCTGACCAATTTTGATAAAAATTGGATCATAAATGTAGCCTCTAGAGTGTTCACAAGCAATTGTTGACACACGCACGGATGCACGGACGCCGGACATCTCGGTATCACAAAAGCTCACCTTGAGCACTACGTGCTCAGGTGAGCTAAAAATGTCATAAACTGCATGTAGATGGAACAAATACAGTTTTTGAAATAAGAGTTGCAGAGATACTAGGTTAAGTATACAAAAATAGAATGATTTGTAGGTGAAAGGTTGAATGAAATAAATTTCTTATTTTCATATTTCAAAAGTATTCGATTAACTCTTTAATGCCTGAAGTTGACACACTTTAATATGAAAATTAGACTCTATAACCTTAACTTTTTAAATAGCCCCCACATAAAATTATAAGGAAGTCCCTACAGTAGAAGACCTAGAGGAGAATCAAGAAATTTTCATAACCTATCTGTATCTCAATGTCAATTTGATTTTACGTCATAGTTATTGAGTATATTGCAAAATTGACCTCATAGTTAAAACTGTCCATGATAAATGCTTTCCTTACCATACATCAGACCACGCCTCATACGCCCAGTGGCTCTGCCCTCTTCACGATCCCGCTGATGTAATTCTTGTTCTGCAGCTTGTCGCTGACTCTCGGACATTTCTGAGTAATCATCTTCATCCAGGTTTTCTCGGTCGTATACATCTAAGGCAGGCATTGGTCGGTAATCTCTATTGTATGTAAAATGACAGCACATGTTGAAAACTTATTACAAGGAATTTATTAAAAGAATATCTGCTGAAAATCCACTCTAGACATAGGCATTACATATTCATTTAGTTTTAACTTTTCTTTACTTTTCATCTTTCAATCTTATAATTTATTCTAATCAAATCTTTAAAATCACATGTCTTAATAGCTGAAGACTAATTAAACTCCTGTCCAAGACGAGCCTTATTCTCCAAACTCCGGAAAAACCCATAGCCAGCTGATCTTTGCATTGATTGTGACAGAAGCTTAAAAGCTTATCAAATTCACTCTGGGTGGCTGCTACCTAGATATTAAACCAGAACTTGCAATGATTTTTCAATTGTCCCGCCTAAATGGGATTGAACTTAGGACCCTCAGTACAAGAGGCTGCCGCTCTACCTCTGCACAAATGTTCCCCATGTGTTGATTTTTGGAAAATGAATAACAATTGGGAAACCTATATGTTTATGTACATACCTTTCCATGTTATCCCCAAACAGCTCCTCTCCCTCCCCTTCCTCCTCCTCTGGACCCCCCTCCCCCAACAATTCTGACTCATCTTCAAATGGAGGCAGGTCCCGTCCAGGGCTAGAGGTCATAAGGTCACGACCCCTTCTGGAGGGGCGGGATGGACTGGTCGCAGCTGAGAAGGGATCTGATGATGTTTCTTCCTGCAAGAAAGGTTGTAGAGAATAAATATCATTGTTAGACTTTGGTAAGCACCTGTAGACCTTGGATATTGTTTTCGCTGCGAATCTTTTTAATTTCCATGAACTTAACCAAAACCTAGACTTTATTGAGAAATTCTGAAACAAAACAAACATTAATAATTCTGTCATAAAATTCTGTTACACTAACTTATTGGTTAGAGTCTGGCACTACCGGACTACCTTGGTTTAATTGGAAGAGCTGCATGGTTCGTCATGGGAGATTACCATACCACCAGCAGCACCTCCCAAATGATCGCAAAACTCGAATGGATGACCCTACAAACAAGGAGACAACATGCCAATCTGTCCATGATGTACAGAATTATCAATGATCACATCGCGATCCCAGGACATCAGTATCCACCATGCTACAACAGCCACTAGAGGACATACCCAGAGGTTCATTGTAACATACTGCAGTTCAGACTACCTCAGATTCTCCTTCTTTCCATCCACAATACGGCTTTGGAACCAGTTACCAGTGCACCTTGCCTCAGCAGCCACACTGGAGGCCTTAAAGGGGAGCCTGGCGCAGCAGCACTAGATTCATCTCCATGTACAGTTTTATTTTAAGCCTGCACCTGTTTGCGCCTGACCACGACCTTGTACAGCACTTTCATGTACGAAAATGCCCCAGAGTGGACCAGGTACATTAATGAAAGAAGAATAAGAATTCAAAAATGACGGCCAATCATTTCATTGTAGCATGTCTATTTCAACCTGGTTCCCGGAGAAAATCCAGGGAACAAGTAATATAACACTAAGGAGCAAGCAGGAGATGGAAGGGTCTGAGAAGAGCAAAAGTCAACAGGCTAGCACCTAGACAAACACGTTTGCTTTCAACTTCAAACCACACATCTCTGTTAACTAAAGGACAAGGAAGACCTCTTGAACAGAAGTAAATTTCACTCCAATACAACGAGACTACACCACTCATATTCAATTATGGACATGCAAACGTACACAATTTTCTTTCTTTGGGGTGCTTGCCAACTGGTAGTATTTCTGATTATAAATGAAAGAGAACCTTGGTTTCCGACATTCGTCAGCGAATCAACTGTCACTTGAGTAGCCTTAATCTTGGGATATCAACGACTAAAATAGTATTGTGCAAGTGACATTGGAGTGATGTCATCTAATAATTATCAGTTATGATTACCAATTGATTAGAACCAAAAACATATTGGGAAACAATAGAAGTTTTAACTTTTTAACTTACGGCCATTGTTTTGGTTTCTTCTATGCTCACATGTGACCAAAAGCGCGGGAACAGGGTCAGAGGTCAGGGAAGCTGCTAAGGGAAATAACTTTCCATGAATATTGTAAAATGAAAGTACTGTAACTACTTCATGGTACTTTGCCTTTTCGCAGTTACAGCTCTTATGTTACAATAAGCATGACCCGTGATTTCATTCTGTCTGTGAAAATGGTGTGTTATTTTCCCCTTAACTCTTATATTTTACACCTCTTCTCCTTCGTTTTGTGATATGTTTTACAACACTTTAATTTTACAATGAGATCCACATCTTCTACCTCTGGATCAAAGAGAGACAACTCTTACAAATTTAATCACACCAGAATGTACTGGTTGCGTACCTTTTTAAATGATCGTATCAATCTCGGCATTGAATTTCTTTTTCTTTAGTGATGTTTGCTTTTGTAGAATGCCACGGGCAAATATAGAATGAAGTAACTTTAGCACACATTCTGTGTTTTCTTGAAACCTACCATGACAATTTTAAGTAATGCAAATAAAAAAAAACGTTGTATTGCTGTATTTTCTCGGAGACATAGATAAAACATGTCTCTTCTTTTCTCAGTTAGTACTTGTAGAAGTCATTGTTGTAAGAGCAGAGGAGGAGATTGGTGTGGCTTTATGATGGCGTCTTAACGTTTTAATTAAAAATCCATTTCCAAGACTCGTCAGACAAAAGACGGCGCTGATATTCTGCTAGAAGACAAAATTGGCGGCTGGCCTGTGATCTCACCTGTTTGCTACTCTGAGTATATTTCCTCATCAAAATTAAGCAGATATCTATGTTTTTGGAAAGTAGACGAAACTAAGATTTATTTTCAGAAAATACCCACCGTTTTAAGGGTTAAACCCTCACTGAACCCTCAAAGAGCGATTGGAGTGATGACGTCATCATGGGTCCAAGATATCAGAGCCTCGGAGCGGTTCATTCATTGAGCGACGTTAAACATTAAAGAACCCGCGATAGCACGATACATAGAGTTCAAAAAGTGATTCCTTTACTAGAAGACCGTCAGTTCATCGTGGATAACTAGTTAATGAATAGACTGGACTAATTTAATTGAACACGAGGGGATTCGACACGGACACGGACATAACATATAAGGGCTATAATTGTTCGCACGGACATAAAAAATAAAGGCTAATTGTTGGTAAAAAAAAAATCGTGTTTATTTATTGGTTTATAAAGAAGAATTAAAAACAGTTTGAAATAGTTAAACGCTTATATATTCAGGAATTAATATGATTCGTTAATGGAGATATAAATACGTTACAGGTATCCGAAGCAGTTTCGACAAAGGCTATAGAACATTCGGAAAAAGAGAATCTCAAATTTAAAATAGTCGGGACATGGAATATGTGTGTTATAAAAATCTCATCGCAACTATTGTACACATGATACGTTGAGCACCTTCTAGTAGCATATGTTCACCGCGATTTCATTTCAAGCTCGTTTTTAGTGAGAAGCAAATCAGTTTGAATGATAAAAGATATAAAACGACACTTTGTTGATCGTTGAGTGATTATACACAGGTGTTACTTACCCTATCAAAACCGTTTATTGACTAATTGCGTGACTACATATAAAAGTAGTTCTATTCTTTAAAAAAAAAAACTAAAATGAATTTGTGCGTTTGTCATTCGAGTGTTTCACCACGTGGAATAGAGCATTGTTTCATCTTATTCATACTTACACTGTTGGACAATATTCACTGCTTGAATAGCTCGGAGAGTGCACCAGTATATACAACAAGTTCGTGTAACACTTTAGTAAGTACTCTAATTTTGTTCTTTTCGTTATTTCAAGTGATAGGAACGAATATTGAAATCACTATTCGAATATTCGGTTACTACTATTCGAATATATTCGAATATTCGAATTTACATGTAATTTGTAGTTTTGATGTTCAAGTACCTTGCATATCCGAATGAGTGTGCGTCTATCCTTTGTCTGCATTAACATCTAAAATTGCTAACATCTTAAACCGTATTTGGACTTGCATTCGACGACAAAGCACTTAGGCTACTGAATTAGTTTAGTTACGTACAATTGTTGTAAATGCATGTGATGCATTATTTTGCTTCCTATACCATGTAAATGAAAGGTCACTATTGTTAGATCTGATTATTTTTTTGTTTATCGCCATTTTAAACAATATTTGGTTGATATTACAGAGATACATCGAATCATGCCAGCACTACTCTGACAAGGAACATACATTCCAACCATACTGGTATGTCCATACTGTTATGGCATCATCGAAGAGAGTGCCATGGACGCAAGCAATTATTACCATTAATTTGGTTGTAAATCTACCTATAACTTACAATGGATACATTTATGTATATAGGGTCCTCTAAGGAAATACTTTAAATCGTGTGTGGGGTCGAACTATAGATCTTTTGGTATCTCATTTTGGGTGTTAAAGCTTGATTTAATTTGGGTTTCAGTTATATAGTATGCCAATGGCAAGGTCAGAGTGCCACGTACACAAACAACTATTACAATTATTATGGTAGCTGATTAAAAAAGATACCAGTACTTGCAACGGATACATCTATGTGTTTGTGGCCCTCCGAGGAAAACATTCAAATCGTGGTTAGGGTCGGACTGTAGATCCTTTTTTCTCCATTTTGGAAATTAAAGCCTGTCTTATTTGAGGTTTCAGTAAGACAATACGCCCATGTTATCACCAGAATTCCACACAAGCAACTGTTAGAATTATTTTGGTTGTAAGATTAAAGCTACTATTAGCTGCATCTATGTGTTTATAACCCTCCATGGGCGGGATCACATTTTGGATGTTTAAGCTTTTCTAATTTGGGGGTTCAATATCTCTGGATGCTTCTGATATACTCGTAACAAAAACATATTTGGGGTTGGTGAAAAAGGATGACTACTAATACATGATTTGCTATATCCATTACAGAACACAACTGCGAAGATTCCATGTAGTCAACACCTATTCATTCATCATTCGAAATGTAAGTGTTAAATTTCTTAAATTACCTGTGAAGTATACGTGTTTGTATATTAGCACTTTTTTGAAAACAATTTTTCATAATTTTTCAAGTCACATCTACCCATTCTTTGCCATTGGATTGTTTTATGCGGTCGTAAAGCGACCTCAATTACCCATATTAATATGTATGTTGTAAATGCAAATGGTTTTAAGTTAACGCCATTTTCGCCATTATTTCAGCTATACTTCTATGGTTAATACGACCATTGGTTATATAAGAATACATACATTGTCGCATTGACCAAGCATTTGGGTCATCTTTTGATTAAACAGGACACTTTGATAAAGAATGATAAGAAATAAGTCAACAAAACATATCCATCAAATGAATGTGACATCAGAGCGACATTTAAGAGACAAGCCCACCACCTCAAGGTCTCATTTTGTAGCGTGTCCGACTTATTGGGGTCATGTGCGGGGGTTCGAGACCCCTGGTCGGCTTATATAAACTCAACCCGATGTTTAACGAAGTTTGTGTATCATGATCTTTGTTCCAATTTTGCAAATAAACGATTTCGTTATTGTGAGAATTCACAACGTATTGTTGAAAGACTATAGTGCAGAAATGGTAAGGTGATACCAGGACGCACGTTAATATGCACTGGCGGCCGAGATATAACTGAAATATATGTGCTGCTAAATCAGCGTTACATCAAGCATATTAAGCAGCAAATCTCATCCTTTTGTCGACTTCGGGTTTCCGGTTTCCTGAATTCGTTGAACCCATTACCAAACAATAACGGCATTTGACCCGTTTGTTGCAAACGACCACGGAAACTGTGTAGAAAAAGGAGAAATTGCTCTTAACGAGCAATTTCTAATTATCCCACAAAGTTTTCTGCCCTATCAGAAGATTTTTTTTTTCAATTTCATCACATTTTGAAATGTCGTCTGCAAACACTTTCGATTTGGGACAGGCGAGAATTTTGTGTTTAGTTAATGGTTAAGGAATGTTCCAAGCTTACTCATGGAAGCTTTATGGCTTACAGGGTGTTTGGTCCCGTTTATATATGCTTATTAGTTTGGCGTTTACTCGTGTTAACAAATGCATAATTTCATTGGAATATCTACGTCTGGACTGTACAGACTAGTTAGGTGTATGTCCCCGTCTATTTCAAATAACATGATCTCTATCACTAGCCCAGATTTGAAATAGATGTTTCCTCTTAAAAGATGTCATATGCAATAACCTGTATTTTGCAAGGCTGCAATGTAGGATACGAGGACCGTGAAAAGTCGCATTTGTCGATGCAATTACTTGTTATACTTAAAAAATAACGCCGTAAAATGTGTCCTATCTCATATAATTATGAGCTATTTCACGTTTCAGTTTATTTGAGAATGTGAATATATTTCAAAGTTACAAGTGTTTGTGACTTTGCATCAACGCATTTTAACTAACAAATAACGTGATGCGAGTTGGAGTATTAATTCTTTGTTTCTCTCGCCATATTCTCGCATAATTGTTCATAAACTATGAAATGGTATGACTGGTACGGATGACTTTTATTGAAATAAGGTGGCAGCGTTCACCTGTTTGACGCTTAACCCTTATAGTGCTGGAAATGACTTCATGTCTATGCAAGAAGTTAGAACCAAACCAGCCGCCAAGCAACTTGGCGACTGGTTTGTTATCTAACCTGTTTGCTTCCCCAGCAAAATTAAGCGCATATTTTATGTTTTTAGAAAATTACACAGAATCCTAAGGGTTAACGAAAATAAGGCGAATGTAGAAGCGCTTTTAGATTTCCGCTTTCGCGATTCGTGGCGTGAAAGGAATACTGCGCAGCTTTGAGTATGCGCAGATGCATTGAACGCCTTGACAAACAACATAACTCAGAATACAAAATGCTATACGCCCAATCAGGCTTATTTTCGGGACCCTTCCTCGGGAAACTGAGTGTTCTAATGTACGGTTTATATTGTTCCATTCGGCGTTTTCAAAGCATATTTCCTAGGTTTGATAAGAAACCTTTTCCACCGTAGGTTCCTAGAGAGGTGTCTGTATTCCAATTGTTTACGTGCTATCTGATAAGAAAATGAGAAGACATATCTAAGACCTAAACGCATATCAAGGCCCACCCTACTCTGATTAGAGTGTATCTCTTTCATGGTATAACATGTATGCCTAAATTGTGATAATCGAAATAACAATAACGATGCTGATATCTCAAAAGATAAAGCCAATAAGGATAATACTGATGAAGGTTGTGGCCATTACCTTTTTTTAACTCAGTATATGGTTATATCAAAGACCTAATAAACATTATTAGGTCTTTGGTTTTATACACACACGCATGAACATGTCATAGTAATAGTTATAGTAACTCTTCGTCAGTGCCGTACCAACATTTTTCAGTTTTGTAACGGCTTTCCTGAGCTAGGGCTCTGTAGTGACTTGCTAAAGGCCACCCCCCACGAAACCAGAGGTCAAGATGGGGCTCGAACCCGGGACCCCGAAATTCTGAGTCCACCACCTTAACCAATGAGTCACGCAGGACCTTTCATATTACAATAAGGGTGTTTCGCCTATGATAAAACTCAAGTATATAAACCAACGTTAAAGGTTTCGTCGTTCCCACTGATTATTATCAAAACTATCGGAGCCGCGAACGAACGCTGCTTTCCGTACCCTCCCTACTTTGATTAGCGTGTATCTCTATCATTGGGTGGCCACAAGAGTCGATGGCGAAGTTTGTATACACGTTCGGGACATCTCCGCCTCTCCCATCACGCGAGTAAACATCGTGACGTCATCCGGCACACCTTTCCCACAAATCACCCCGTTGCCAGGGGTGACTTGCTGGACCATTAGGGTCACGTGATCATGGTTCGATTGCCGTTTCGGACTTATCTTGGTAGTAATATGTATTGAACGATCTCTGTAACCACCACATCGTGTGGCATATGGGTTACTACCGTCTGGCAATATTGCAAGGAACAATATGGCGGTTTCCCCATTGTGTCAGAGGTGTTTTCATTGGATAAAACCGATGAGTTCAAATTGATGCTAACCCTTCCATTGCTGCTACTTTTATTACAATAACTACTGCTACCGCTTCGGAACTTCTGAATATATATTATGCCGATATTGACGATAACGGTGACTGTTATATGTACAATCTCTTATAGGCATTAATAATGCTAATGACAATGATAAAACACTTGATGAAAACGAAATATTATATACTGATTATACCTAGATCGCTAATAAGAAAACTACGTCAGTGACAGTGATGTTTCATGATAACAATAACGCACTTGGTAATAGATAACAACTGATCATAAGACTGCTAACTATAATCAACTTTACCGTAATTGTAATAATTAGAAAAATAAAGCATTATTAAACCGTAATAAAAATCAAAGTTCAAATAGTATTTTCGAATGTATACTGGTTTCTACGAAAATGGGTATCAATGATAAAACGAATACTTTGATTGATATTACCGGCAAATATATTGATAAAGACCAAACTGGAGGTTCATGTATTTGTTATAATGGAAATAACAATAACATTGCTGATATATCAAAAGATAAACCCAATGAGTATAACACTATCGAAGGTGGTCGCCAATGTTTTCCCTTGGTGCGTCATGAAACTGCGCTCGGTTAAGATGGGTGTCGCGTAAAAACAATTTCTGAGGGATTCATAACAAATGATACGGTTTGAACTACAAAGGGAACCGCCCTGCTGTTTAAGGGACTGGATACCGTTTCACTTAACGACTTAAGGAAAATAGTTGCGTTTATCGAAAATGATAAACATGGAAAGTACATAATGTGAAGACTCAATATTGTCATGTGACATGTCATTGGAAGCGTCTCGGAAATACGATTCCAATGGTGTGTTACTAAGCAATGGTGCTTGGCCCCAATATTATGATAAGAGCAAAGACCTAATAAACCCATACATTACTGTTAAATAGGTCTTTTGATAAGAGGGAGTGTTGTTTTGAACTAAGGAAATTGTTTCAGCAAAAACTGTTCAGTAAACTAGATCCATGTAGATCCCTGTTCTCTAAACACTACGCCATGGAGTTCCCTCTGGGAATATGTACATATGTTCAGAAATTGACACGGGCCAGGTCACACGAAAGATTAACCCATTACCAAATAATAACGATATTTGGCCAGTTTGTTGCAGACGACTCTGGAAAACATGGTGGGAAAATGAGAAATTCCTCTTAACGAAAAATTTCTCCCTTTACCACAATGTTTTCTACCTTATCAGAAGATCATTTTTCAATTTCATAACATTTTGAAATATCGTCTGCAAACTCTTTCAATTTGGGACAGTCGAAAATTCGCCGTTTGGTAAAGGGTTAAATAGTAATTGGCTTCCCTTCGAAGTAATCTATGTAATAGGGATTACATTTCTCTAACACTGAAAACAATCACGATTTTAGAATGAAAGCAAAATCAGACGACATGATTCCGTCAATCGGTAAACTTGAGGACATTTTCTTCACAAATAGCCTTTAATTCCAAAAGTAATGTGCGTAAAAAGGTTAAAATGTATGTATAGTTTAACATTTATTCAAACTTTTTTAAAAACTACTGTCTGCAACAAGTAACCTGTATCGTATACATGTAATATCCTTTTTATTTTAAACTGGTGTACTCAGGTTTAAAGCGAATAGTTTCGGCCTAGACCGATGTTTACCCACAGTAATCCAACGAAAAAATAAGTATAAAAATGGCGGCTTATGGGTAAATTACCATAACCTGTGCCATCTGATGTTGAACCCAATTTGGATCAGTCCTGAAATTGAAAGTATGTATTTGCGAAAAGGTCATGCTACATTCCATCATCATTTTCGCTTATTTTGGTTAACATTGAACCAATGCATGCAAGTGCCGCGAAATTGGAATCAATCAATCTTGTGGGGTTTTCTTCTTCTCAAACGTATAATGCATGACAAACAGAAAATATTCTGCTTGAAGGCATTCAAGGCATTTCACTTTTGAAGTGGGTCTGTCCTTCTCAGGTCGAGATCATTCAGTTAGATAACATATGGTCGTATATGTATATAGACATCTGTAGAGTTCTCACCGAGCAAATGGACTTAAATAACCTTCCTACCAAAACGGTGCCTCTATGTGAATTATCGTCCATATAGACGAACAGACATACAGAAACTTATCTCGATTGTTAGAAAGTTAGTACAGATAGTTTCACAGAACTTCAGCACGAACTATTGTCTAACAGACGAGTTGACAGACAGACCGACACACAGAAAGGAACGTATAAAGAGAGATAGGCCTATACGAAAACGCAACCAATCAAAATCCGTCCATACAGACAGACAATTCTCTCTTACCCATTTCGATGATTTCTCAGGATGGAATTTACCAATATTCATAAAATAAACCGTTTGATTAGGTTTCTATATTATCAATACAAATGGGCAATATCTTTACCAAACGGGTATGGACAGGTTATGAAAAGGGTTGAGCAGATATCAATAATCTAGTTCAACATTATTTTATAGGTCTGAGATATCATTTTATGCATAGAAGACATTTTACTTTAAAAAAGTTTAAACTTCACTTTTGCGAGATTGTCACTTTAATAACAAACCACGCAGACTGGTCAGCGGCATTGGC
>OX401413.1:14432958-14547958 GCA_947846245.1 Cerastoderma edule
CACCAGCTTTGTAATTTAGCCAAATGAACATTCATCGAACTTATATCGACATATTCAAAGGGTTGTTTATTCTTGTATAATGTATGTAACAAGTGGGGAAATTGCATGACAAATGCTGACGATCTTATGACCGAACAAGACTGTTTTGGACATGCGCGCCATCAACTTTCCGGTTTTTGTGGTATTTGATAACCCATACTTATCAAAGTGTTAGACGTAACGCCGTTAAAAAGCATGGGTTTTCATTTACCACCAGAACTGGAAAGTTTGTGGTCAAATCATTCAGGGTTCACAATGTGGTTATCATTGGCAAATGTAGTTGAAAAAGGCAAACATACTTAGGCGTGGCACTCTTGTTTGAACATAAGTTCGTAAACATTGGCAACGTGATTTTCCCGCCTGATTTACATAATACAAGTATGCGGATTGAGAAGGAGTGATAACTCTGGATACAATCCAGAATCATTAACACTATATCCGTCTTAACATGCCTCGTTAACTGGCTTTAAAATACATACGATGCTTTACTTGTCTCCCTTGTCTTTCAGGTAATGTCTATTTCCTGAAGGGGTTCGAAATAACACAGACAGGGGCAGCCATGTCCAATTTCGGCAAGGTGCAATGTGCGATTATTGACATTTCTAATATATCTGCCTCAGACTTCATGTTGCTGACCAATGTAAGTATTATAAGACATTTGACATCTATTGACAATGCAGTGAATACAAGCTTATCCGATTATTAGTATTCTTGCTCGAAAAGACAGGATTGCTTGTTTACTATCTTGTTTCTTGAATGCAGATAGCAGTATCAAAAAAATAAAAATTGGATATTTGACTTAAAGAACAAAACTAATTGGCAAAATAGGTCTTTGGGTATTTCAGATTGCTTTTGCTTTAATCATACATATTCTTTGTAAGTTTCTTTAGGCTGTAATAATTTTCCTCGATTTTTAGTGATAATAAGAAACCATTTTCGCGTTCAATGAAGTATAAAAAACCAAAACCAAAAAACCCATGCAACCATCGCATTTTCATTGATGTATAAATACAAATGGTCCATAGCATTTTTGGTCCATAACTTTACCATTAGATGTCTGAAAGGTGCGTGTTTCATTGAGGGTGATTGTGTGCTGTGTATGTTCCAAATATGTGCAAGTACATGAAAGAAAACTTGCGAGACATAAGTGAGTGTGACAATTTCTTTTTATTTTTTCTTGTTTTCCCCTCAGATAATATTTTCCGTTGATTTCAAAAGACCGGGCGACTACAGTGTCCAGGTTCGATCCCTGCCACTTGGCTCTGCCGAACCGCCGGATTCCATACGTATTTCAGAGGATCCTATCTACGAAGGTACGTCCCCGGGCAATTGGTCGCTGTGGACTATAGCCTTGGGGCTGGCCTGTGCGTATACCCTGCACCTAATGCGGGTATCCATGGGCCAGGACCTCAGGCTATGTGGGTCAGTGAAGGCATTCGGAACATCTCGGCTATTTCTTAAAATAACCTCGGAGGTAATGGGGAGCCATTTTGAGAGTAGTACAGCAACATGATGGCGACGAAAGGCATGTCCGTTTGCAGTCGTCGGGGGTTGCCGAGTTGATACGAATGAGAAAATATGAAACACATATGTGTTGTATGATAATTTTTAATGAAATAGGTAGAAAAAAACACAAAGGAATGTGTGACAAATAGCAGTCGGCTGATTGGTCGATAATCGAAAATATGGGTAATGATTGCAATATGACGGACTTGTGAACATTCAATGGTCAATCAAACTTTTGAAATTTCTTATTGGCCAACGTACCACACCAGTTCATTCGACAGATCCATGATTCTTGAAAAGCATATGCTGGAACTCTTCTTTCTTTTTTGCTATTCAAGTTAACCACTCGACTATTTGTACGACAGCTCTTTTTTATTTTTTCGAAAGCATATGAAAGTACTCTTCTTTCCCTTTCGCTAATTGGTCACCACCGCCTGTTGAACTGACAACATGTCACACCAGCTTAAACGACAGCTCTATGTTTTATGGAAAGCATATATACTTCCTCTTCTTTCTCCATTTAGTTTACCACCCAGATGTCAAACTGACGCTAGACTACAAACAAACCAACCTCTCATGTGTGAACATTTCTCTGTTGATTTTACCGGAAGTAGAGGGCGCCAACCAGATCAAAATAGACACCCGCTACAATGGCCGCTACCTCCAGAACCTCTCGGGTTCAATACAGTATACGGTTTTGGTAAGTTTCCTTTTAACTTATTTGAGTCCAGATATGATACGTCTGTGCTTTAAGTGTGTGTTCCTTAGTCAGTAACATTACGTCATACTTTTGGACTCTCCCGCGCTGACAATAGGAACTACTCGGGTATCTTCCGTGATTTGAAAAATGTTTTCATTGGATAAACCCAATGAGCTCATATTGCGGTGTTGATAGAGTCTGTAGACACTCTGAAAGTTATTTTTCAATCCGTCGCTGAAGAACCGATTGTGAAGCATAGCAACATACTATGATGCAGTGAATGTAAAGCTTTATTCTGATTGGTCAAAAATGTGGCATTTGGAACGGTCCATTAACTGACATACACAGCCAAAATCCATTGTGCGGAAAAGAACATTGTAGAAACGAAGAACTGGAAAACTGACCTGTATTTCAAGCCATCTTCAATAGGACTACGGTTATATCTATCTATAGTTGATATTTCTTAGCTTCGCATACAAAGTCATTCTCAATTTACCACATATATACTCTTGGTAGCTGATGAGAGACGGAATAATCATAAGATGTTTACGAAACCATTTTCTACCTTTCAGCAATACATTCCGATTTGTGAGTTGGCAATTGGCAATTATACAATGGAGGTAACTATCAATCAATTTTTAGTCGTCAAACACGAAAATTTATTTACGTTTTAGAATTTCAATTGATCGGATTTAATTCAGTTTATTCAAACTCTAAACCATGCGTTTATACCGTTACTACGTATTCATTTCCTACCCATATCAGTATTTATTGAACAGAAATGCACAAACAGGATATATCAGAAACGTTCAAACAAGTCTAGCCGAGAAAAAGTGCTGAAGCATTGTTTTGGAATTAACTTGTTTGTTTTGAATCGATTGTTATTAATGCGATAACAACGTGTGCCATTTGTAATTTTGCTTCATGGATGTTAAACCAGAACTAAAGTCAATGTTGAGTCGTTGACAAATACTGATGAATAATTAATCGAATTGCACAGAAATCATAACGTATTGTCAGTCGGTTCCATTCCAGTCCTTATCTCGGTCAAGGAGATGTCGTGATTTTTCTGCATTACCGAAACTACATATGCATTCATTTCCTATCCATATCAGTATTTATTCTACAGACATGCACAAACAGAATACATTAGAAACGTTCAAACAAGTCTAACCGAGAAAAAATGCTGACGTTCTAATATTTTTTAATATTTTTAAAACATGCAGTAACAACTTGTGCCATTTTCGATTTTACTTCCTGGATATAAAACCAGAACTCGAGGCAATGTAAACATATATTGATAAGTGAATAATCGAATTGCGGGGAAAACATAACGAATTTTAAGCCAGTTCCATTCAGTATTTTGAAAACAACTACAAACGACTAAAAAGAAAGAAAGAAACTTTAGGACATTGTCATGAAATGCAATACATATAGGATATCCAATTGTACCAACTGTAAACAATGTGGAAGAATGCACCCGTGTATTATTCCGAGCTCTTCACAAATGTACCATTGGACATCCTTTACTTCACACTTTACCGTCTGTCATTCTTTGTCTAGATATCCCTATCTGACGACGGTGGAGGCACCAATCCAGCCGACAAATGCTTATGCTACAGAGGCACACCGGAAGTGTTCACATGCCAACCGTGTAAAGTGTACCGGCGTACATTTCACGTGACCGAATTCACGCAGCCAATCAGTAAGCCGGACTTTGGTGAACGTATACTTCTCGGATAACCCAGCTTACCTCCTCTCATTCTCCTACGCTGTGATCTCCCTTTTCATTTGGTCCTGTACTACAGTGTAGCAAACGGAAGTAATCCTGTGCGTAGTCTGAGTTTAACCTCCTGTCTGTTTTTCAAATCTAGCTATGTGTATTGCTGAAGACACCCCTTGTGACTTCACTCCGATCTATAACTATTTTTCTCAGACTTGCCTTTATTTATTTTAGATTTCTTGTATTACGCATGCGTATATTTAGTTCCATGTTACTTTTACTGCCAGCTCTTATCGTAATGAGCCATATTGAGACAAACCGATTAACATTGATATTGCAACAATTCCCGGGTTATTAATAAAGGATATATTCGAACATGTCCAAAACAAATTGATAGATATTCATGGCGTAACAGTATCCGATTTACCCAATAATTTGAACATGTCGCAAACAAATTGATAAATGTTGATAATGCAGACGTATCCGAATTTCTATGTTAGATCAATTCGAGCATATAACTTGAACAATTCATTGAAGGCAAAGCAATACGATAAAACGTTTATCTTCGTTAGGATGCGAGTCATGATAAAAGCTCCTTTCAGGGAGTTACTTATGACTAGGGTCCAATCAAACATTGTTTTAAATATGGCTTCATATCTGCATAAATCTAGATGTGCTTCTCTTGTCTCAATGTAACAGTATTCCTTTGTAAAACCTGCATGATCATGTATTACCATTTTACCTTTGTGCATGCATTTTCACCTTAACATGTTAATTTGTGTGTGTCTATGTGATCGGCAATTTTTATCAAATTGTACTTTGCATTAGTGTAGTTTTTAAGGTTTCCCATTAACCAACGACTTTGTATTTTTCAAACTGACTTTTTCCTTTTTAACCGAATAGGTGCAGGATGTATTGGACATTTATAAGGTTTTATCTAATTCTGTATTACCACAATTCCGACTTACCGTACATGCACATTTACAAAAAAACTCTTTGCAATAGTGACATGGAAGTAAGATTTTTCAATTCAATCTTTCTAAATGTATAGATGGGACCTCCGTGGCCTAGTGGTTAGAGTACAGAACTTGAATTCACATGGCCCCTCTCCGCATGGGTTCAAGATCAAATCCTGAGAAGGATATTGATTTTCATGAGAGGCAGTCTCCCGACTGACTTACGGAATGCCGATGGTTCTACCCGCCTTGACCAGCCCTCATGGGCAGTTGAGTATGGGGTCTTCCTACATCATGAAGAGTCGGGCAGCGCTACATAACTGAAACAATGTTGATGTGATGAAAACCCATCTTAAAAAAGGTGAAGACGATTTTACATTTAATCATACGTGTAAGCATGCGCCTTGGACAAAATGTAAGCATTTCTATCTAAACCTGCATTTAGAATCCATTTTCTCTAGTTCTATTAGTTTTCTGATCTTAACGCATAGCAGATCTTTATATATATAGATTAACTTGTTTTTGCCAGCCAGGTGTTGCCGAACAAACATATTAGTAACTTTGTTATCACAACAGTATACTTATCATTATCATTTTCTCTTTTGTTTAAAGTATTTTTCATAGCATTATGAACAAACATATCTGTCTTTTTCCCCATGCGATCTTAAGAAATCTGGCTAACCTGTATGACATTTCCTTTACAAGTGTCTTCTTTTTCGAACAAATGCTTATTACCTTCGTTGCAGACAACCTTTTCAAATACATTGCCCTTACAACTTTTCTTGGCATTATGTTTCAAAATGAGCTTTTATACCTTTTACCATCAACTATGTTTCTGTATCTATGAATAAATCTCATTAGTTCTAGTGTTCCAATGATGCTTTAATACGAGTTTGTCATTTATCCTTTCACGTAAATGTGTTTCTGGTTACTGAAACTATTCAATCTACTTAAACGTTACATGAGTACTGCGTAATTCATGATAAATTATCAACCATTAGCTCATACTGATTCTCCATGTCGCTTATGAAACAGACGATTTTATAAATCATTGTGACAAAAGCAGAAACCGATCGTAGCAACTCTTCATTCAGTTACAATGGTTTCTACTCAAATCTCCCCTTCCCCCACAAAAAAAACCATAGTGTGTCGCCATTGTCGTATGTTGCTGCATCAACCTATTGAGTCACTGAATCCAATAGTAATGCTTGTTCAACATCATACAGACGATCAGGTTTACCATTTTAGTCTAAGGTGTATAAAACATCTTAATAATGGTCCAGCCGTTAAGAAGATAAGTATCATCCCTTTGACAAAGTTCCGTTATAAAATTGTCATTCAAACGTCATATTGGTCAACATGTCTTGTAGACTGGGAACCGGTCTCTCATCTGTCTTGCGAAACATAGTGAAGTCAGTAGACAGCGGGGAACCAGTTGAGCTGTCTGAATACCCATCAGTCTTTTCTAACGGGTTTTGCAACAACATGCGTGAAAGAACTTTTTTTCTTTTTTTATTTCTTAATCTATACTATTTTCATGTGAATAAATCTTTAGATAGCTTGAAACCCATAACCTTTCTTGTGATTTCTCCTCGCACCCTTTTCATCACTAGAATATGGGTGTTTATCTAAAATAAGAGTACATTTATATGGAATACTTCATCCTTGGCTGTTTGGCTATTGTGTTTGTCTTACACCCACGCTTGGTTTGGAGGTTTGAAAAAGCGTGTTACACCATTTGTTAACCCTTCACTTCGTATAATATGTGATCCTTACCCACACTCAAAGCAACAACAGAAAAAAAATGAATAACGTGCAACATCAGATGTGTAACTTCAGTCAGAAACCATTGTGACGGGATGTGATTTTGTTCGGTACAAGCGATTGGAACCTCTGTTTCTCACGATGGTCTCTGACTTCTTTTACTGAAAGCATACCGAGTGATGATAATTAAACATGAAATCTGAAGAAGATTTCACTTTGTTCAAAAGCTACAACGTTGGTTCACACAAGAACCTTCCTGGTGGCAGGATTCGGGTGTGTACATTCCCGTGTGTTCTGATTGGTGTCCAATAAAACATCTGCTTGCTCCCTTTCTCTGAACCCTCTTCCCTGATAGCCATCACAGGTACGAGTAATAAGAAATAATAATAAAATGTGTATTGTACTGTATATATTTATAGTACAACATACATTTTATTTTTATTTCTGGTATCTGTAATTGCCAATGCCGTCTGAAAGTTGGTACAAGAGACCAGCCTGCAGTATCGATTCTTCTAAAACACGTACAGTCTACCACTTTCTCATCTCTATGGCAACACTGGGCTTTTTTTTGTATATAAATCATGTCAACTTTTGTCTTCTACCTTTGCGAATTCAAGACGGTAACTTCTGTGGCAGTTGTATTGCATTATTAATCTGCAATATGATTTTATCACACCAGAAGGCAAGATAAATTTTACAGCATGACGAAGGCAGGTAGGTATTACTCATATTAACATTTTGAGTGCGTTTTAACACAATTAGGGCAGATGGCATAATAAACCATTGAGCGATAAAAATGAAAAGGATCGACCCTTGGAGTTTCCCTTTTTGTCACAACGTTGTATACACGAAATAACAAAGAAAATGTTTTTTATTGATTGTCGCATGCAGATTGTATGTACCTACACAGAGTATGGACCCTTCCCAAGTATGTCCTTCCCGTGTCTGCTTATCCAACCAACCTGTACCCCATTCAATCTAACTAGTTAAGTTTGTTTTTTAGCAACAATACCAAGGCTTTTCACTGTAAACCCCATTCGACTTTATTCCTGTTTCGAAAAAGATTCGGGGCCTCAAAGGCCAAGTGATATGACAACTGAATGCCGATGGTTCTAGCAAGCCTTATCAAGGCCTTATGTGTAATCAAGCTTTGGATGTTCCTTTAGAGATAACCTGTCAGGTATCGAAATGATTCTGATAAAATCAAATTGCACAAGAGGCATCTTGATACGACACCAACTACAAGTTTTCATCATTTGACAAAAATATAAAGCAAATGGTTTGTTAAAAGCATACTATCGCTCAGATAAACTGCAAAACTGGGTATTATGAGTTTTAAATCATAATAGAATATGCTAAAACATAGTGAAAAACCACAGAATCATGACGATGCAACGCCTGCACTATTTATTATCTATTTTTCAAAGTGCCATTTTCATAAATTTGGTACCCACCAATTTAACTTAATTGTTTGCATTCGAGTAACATCTTACATAGCAAGGTAAGCTCAGATTATTGAGTGGCGATCTCATAGGTTGGAAAAATCACGTGAAACACATAGAAATACTGTCATTTATCCAATATTAACAATGTTAACATTCAAAATGGAGAATTTCTTGGGTTTTATTGGTTCCCAACGTTTCTCGGCTGAATTTGTTTCATCTCTAATTGTAAACAAGTACTTTTAAGTTCATTTTCAGTTATTCTAGAACGTTTACAATTTAAGAGTAAACGAGCGCAAGTATGGCTTTAAGTGATTATGCAATATATTTTTCAATCGGAATCACCGTGTGGCTAAATGATGCTCTTCGCTCGCAGAAGCACAATCTTCTGCCAAGTGTCATATATTTCAAAAGCGTAACAAGTTATTTTGTTAGGAAAATGATATTTTGCAAACACAATGTCTGCCTATGTACAGTTGCTATACAAATTATATTCGTTCATAACTTGTTGAGCGTCAAACTAGTGAAGATTTGAAACTGTTGATTCATATTTAATCACACACACTCAATGAATACAAAATAACAACAATACTCTCAATAAAAATGTCCTGAAGTTATTTTACCGTTGGGGCTACTCTAATAGTTCTGTGAATAAACAGAGAAAAGATTAATCTTTCATGACACGAATTCGACCTTAAACGAGTTTAGTGTTAGAGAAAGTATTGTAGTCCTAGCAAGGTGCCGCAATTCCAAATTCAGCGTCTGGTTTGGACTTGACTATCTTCAGTGGCGCATTAAGTCGTTTTGAGCAGTAAAGAAGTTAAATTAAATGCAAAAAGGTTCCATTCGAAGATAAGATATTCCAAAAGTTAACCGACATGCGCCCCTCCATTCTAAAGGTATTTCCGGTGGAGACGGTGACGCAGTTACGGTTGCCATGGCAGTCACGTGTCCCCTTGTCGCCCTGGGTCTCATGGCAGGAGGACTTTATGTGCTGTTCTACCGACGGCGTGGTAAACAGTTCCCGATCTGTTGGGAGGACACCCAGACAGTGTCGGATAAAGGTACACACAAATGAGTTTGATAAGCAATTACGTGTACGCTGTTTTCATAAATAACTTAGATATATAAATAGGTTTCGATGGAAGACGCTGACCCCATTCTAAGTTGCCATAGCAACGACGAGTCCCCTTGTCGTCATAGTGTTACTCTGGTATAGGCAATTTATGTAGATGTTCCAATTGCACTTTTTGTATTTACCTTGTCAGAAAACATTGTTCAAAATGACGATGGGTTAATTACTTGCATGCCTTTATAGTATGATGATTTGCAAATAAATTCAATTATGATTTACTGGGTATTGGTGTAAAATCTCACACGTGCTTGTTTGGTATAATTGACATGTCATTGGTCTAATAATTAGCGAGATCGTGTAATTGCTACACCCTTGGATTTCAGATGGCGACAAATTACCAACGGTATATGTGGTGTTCAGCTTCGACAACGATAGCCATACGAACGTTGTTCAAGCGTTCATCGATATGATTGAGGTCACATACATCTGCAAGGTCAAAACATTGAACGCCCAAAACAAAACATCTTCTGACGTGTTCCTAATGGAAACGCCTATTTCACGTGACGCGCTTAATGAGTGTGACGTCATCATTGTGGTTCATTCGGAATACATGCACCATTTAGTCAGTGAATCAAATTATAAACAACAGTCGGATAAAAGGACGACGGAAGACATTTGCGTAATCCGCGAATTATCGGAAATCAGATCGAACGCATGGCTTTGTCAGAAGACGCTTTCGATTTATTTCGACTACACTGACAAAACCTTTGTGAATTTGCTGTCCTCAGAGATTCTGTTTTACTTGCCACTGCAATCAAACAAATTGGGGAACTATCTCGTCAGCAACACTGTATTGATTGAAAACATGGTAACATCGGAATGCTTTGACAATCCATCGAAAAGGAAGGCGAAAGAAAACGACTTCGTTTCCGCAGTTAATAGCGCCCATCTTTATCAGAAATTCCATCCAAAATGGCTGACAGTCAAACTGTTTAACATGCAGCACTCGTTTTCGAGTGACGACTCCGGGATCATCTTAACAAACCAACATACCCGAAGACAGCGGAGTGTGCGCTCGAAGAGTGCAGACACCGTGTCGAAATGTGAAATGATGCATCAAGAGCTTAACAACTGTGCCAATTGCAACAACAAAGGTAAACTGCGACGTCACTCGTTTGACGTCAGTTTTTGCCCGCCCGACACGATAAGCGATGACGTCAGCGTACGTTTGAGTCTGCTTGAGAGTCGGTTGGTTGCTTTTAATGACCGGTATGAGTTTATAATGAACAACGGTGTTCACCCAGATGACGATTTTGACTGCATGACCATATATCAGAACAATGTGTGATAAATGGAATCATTCCAACATTATGCAAGACTCAGACAATCATCCGTCGTGGGCTACAGCATTTTACACTAAGAGGTTCATTAGAACCACCTCATGAATTTCTTTCCTATACGTAACACAAACATGATAGGGCATGTCTCACACAGATTCCTAAAGTTCACTTTACTTCTATATTTATATTGTTGTTTAAACCCTTGAATCTCAAAGGTAACTTTGCTTTCCTTGAATGAATAACACACATGCACTTAAAAGTAAGATAAAACGTTCTCACCTAGGACTCATTTTCCATCAATTTCAACTGTGATTCTCTTTGATATATACGTTTACGAGCAATTATATCGTACGAACCTTTGTGAGACAGACACATGTTACAGCAAGGTATAGGAAAGCAAAACAGGAGCTTACTGTTATTGGTATGAGCATGTTTATTCACGTGTTTGTGCTCACATCATATTTGCCACAGCGTACATCTATGATACATCTTTCTTGTGATATGTACTTGTATAATTAATATGAATTGTAGAATTAAAAGATAAGCTAATATCAAATCTTCTTATGAATAGAGCATAATAACACACCATCATTTGAATGTTTGTTTTTTTGTGACATAGTGTTTAATGCAGCATCAACATTATTTCATGTGTGTGTTAAGGCTTTCTTGGATCCACCATTGCTAGGCTAGGGCTCCTAAGTGACTTACCGAAGGTCACTACCACCAAACAAGAGGTGTTGGCTGGGCTCAAATCCAGGACCCCACAGTTCTAAGTCCCCCACCTTAACCACTGGGCCACGCAGGACCCCTCAATTTTTTTCTACGGAACAATGTGTATTAGTACCGTCCTAAAATCAGTGCACTAGCTGTCAAATCTAGCCGAGGTACCGGCATTTGTGTTCATACATCCCAAACAAATAGTCCTGCAATAAGCAATCAAAACAATCTTTGGGAGAATTGCAGGACTATAATCTATACAGGAAACACATCAGTGTTCTACCAGCTCATCTCTTACTAGCAAAACTATGCACCAGAAGTCGAAACTCAAAATTTCTAAATGGAACTACGTTTGGGTACTATGACCCGGAAGTACTCTGTAACAGGTAGGAGACCATACACCATGATTCTGTCTCATTTTTATATTGAAGCTCAAAATAAAATTGACGTATACATCATTAAAAAACTTAAGATCTTTTTAAACTGTTTTCGTTGACCTTTCATTGAACAAATGAACTGAATAAACACAAAGTGTATGTATTCAACCAATGGATTCTTTCATTTTAATCATCTTTCAGTTATATGCTGGTATTATCATAAGACTTTGTTCCCTACACTTTCATAGGCTGTCTAAGAAGCCAATTCTTAAGGATCATATCCTGTCTATGTAAGGTATAATAGGACAGGACAGGAGCTGAGTTTAATAAGAATCAAACATTCATCTTTGATCATTTACTCCAGATTACTGCACTCTGCCAATAGATTTTAGAATCCACTGTGATAAAAGAAGAAATATCTGAAGTATTGGATAGAAACAATTGTGACAAAGGAATAAATTGCTTTTTAAAGCGATTTATCCCTTTGTCACAATGGTTGTCTACCCAATAGCAAAGAGATTTATTGCTTATGTTATTTTCTCTCCTATCCTTGCTTTCAATTTAGACCCAAACAGGGCAGTCCATTGGTGAATGAAATTGACAACCAGTCAATGAGTTACATCTGAGACAGGAGTTATTGGCCTTTCATCCAGGACAGCTCAAAATTAGCAACCTAGGAATATCCATTTGCTAATAAACCAGGACAATTATAAGATATATCATATCTTTGTTTTAATTTGTTAGAAAAACAAATCATGAAATGAAATACAATGCAGAATTCCTTTTCCCACATTTGAGATGCAAAGGAAACGAAAATGATTCAGAATTACTTTGTCTTCATTTTAGATGCAATGAAATGAAATATGATGCAGAATTAATCTTTCCAGACTTGACATGCCATACCATAATTAAGAACATAGTTTCAACTGCTGAAATATACATTGACTTAATATAAAGGTACATCTGTAATTTATCAATTCAACTACATAGCACATCAATGAACAGTATAATTTGGTCAAAGAAAAACTGACAAACAGTAAGTTCAATCTCTTAAGGTGTCCCTTTTTTCTTTTTCAATGTCAAAATCCACAGATGGGCCTTTATTCCCCCAAGGATTCCAACAAGCTCTTATCAACAGTCTGTTATACCAGGTAGGCCACCTTATTCTTTCTCAACTTGTGTCCATTGTCTCTGCTTTAGCATCTTCTGCTTCATCCACCTTACTGTCTTCTACAATAAACAACATAAAACATCCGTGGATTACTTTAGAGTAACAACAATTCCTGGGTACCGTTTTACTGAACAACTTAAGGAAACAATTTGCGTAAGTCAAAAGTGAAAAAACATGGATAGTATCTGGGAGAGACGATTCAAATGAGTTACTTTGCAATATTGCTTAGCCCAAAATTTGAAATAAGAGGGAATGTCGTTTTTGACTTTAGCAAGTTTTCAGCATAGAATGTTTAGTAAGATCAAGTTTAAATAAAGCTTGCTTAATGTAAAATACCCATAATCCACCTTTTGAAACATTTCCTTTCGTCAGATTAAGAATAGTTCTGGCCCCGACCTTTAGATGCCAAAAACGACAAAGTAATCCGATGAAAACAACAATGTTTCAATATGGCGAAATATGATTATTCTACCTTAAATAGACAATAGATAGTGTTAAACCTACACTCACAAGACTTAAGAAATTTAACATCGCCTTTAATAGCTTTTCACAAACCTTGGGTGTTTTGTATGCTAAGTAATTTTTCAATCTTATCACTTCTTACTCTGGATTCATTAGTTCAAGGCTGGGCCCTAGATTTGTCTTGCCAAAGAACATTCAAATGAAATCCAGCACATCCATTAGGGCCCAAACACTGGACCCTTGTTAATAGATGACCATTTTAACCACTGGACCATTTAAACTTGTTGTCTGCATAAATTTTAAATTGATTCATTCACAAAATAAAATACATAAAATTGGTCAAATTAAGAAATTATTGAATATGTAACCTACCATCCAATATACTCTGTAACTCATGGATGGCTGATATAAGCACATGAAACTGTTTTTTACGTAGGTCAAACTGAAAGCGAAGACAAACATGCTTAATGTTTAATTCAACAAAACAAGAAAATAAACCTATTCAATTATAAAACTTTTGATTATGATTAATCAATCAATTTGAAAACACTTTGGGGAACTTACTTTGTCTTATATGGATATTCATGTCAATATGAATGTAATTTATCATCTATTGCAAAAAAAATAATATGAGTCTTGCCTAGTTACCATAAACAACTGAATGCTGCATTCACTTGTTTATAGTAACTAGGCAAGACTCTTATTCAAACTACTAACTTGGGTTGATGTCGAAACAACTATGTATTTAAATCATTCAACTCAAAGGGGTTTACTGCGGTATTTCTAAAATTATGCATATTATTAACACTGACCATGGTCTGTTCTACTACACATAGGAAGAACACAAAAAGAAACCAGGCATTTTCATAATTATTTCTGCAAATCATTTCTCAGTGAGAAATATAAGATTTATTTTTTCATTAAAACTATTTAAATTCTTGCCAAGAAAGAAATATAAATGAATAATATTCAGAAGATTTCTCAGTGAGAGCTATGAGATTTATTTTTTCATTAAAACTGTATAAATCCTTGCCAAAAATGTAATATAAATAATTTTCAAATGCCAAAGTTTCTGTACAATAAGGCAACTTATATGTAGAAAGATGATCCCAGATTTGAACAGTCTATCACATGTTCTCAATACCAGATTTAAAGTTATAAAAGTCAATCCTTAATCCATTAAATAGGCAATTTCCCGGCAGTGGGAACCAAATTAAAAAAATCAGACAAAGTGCATTTTGGAACAGCCTATCAACCATCTTTGGTTATTATGGTCTTTCATATTGATCTTGAAAAAAACAACATATTGCTAAACAGAGAAGAAGATTTTATAAGTCTGGAAAGCAAACAAACCTTTTGTTCCAGAGATTTCTTTGTTGTCTCAAGCTGAGCTAACTCTTCTTCTTGATTTTGTAAACGCCTGAAAAACATAAAGTCTAATCATTTTAAACCAACTGCTTTGCACTATCTTATTCCTAAATACTTACCAACTGAATGTTGTCAAACTCAAAGCAGCAATCTATGGCAAATTTGACATGCATTCAGATTACAAATCACCAACACTTTCAATAAAATGCTCTCAAAAAGCATTTTTTTCTTTTGTTTTGGCAAATATATTTTTTAATATTATTATCAAATTGTTAGGAGGGAAATAAAGGCTAAAAGCAAAGAATCATTTTAATAAAATTAACATATTGATAGGAGGAAAACAAAGAATAGCATTATTATATACATGTATAGCCCTTATAGTGCTGGAACCAACTTCATGCTTATGCAAACAAGTTCGATCAAAGCTAGCCTCCAAGTAAATTAGCAGCTGGCCTGTGATCTAAACTGTTCGCTACTCTGAGTATCGTTCCACATTAAAATTAAGCAGATATCTAAAGTTTTGAAAAGGAGATGACACAAAATTCAATTTCAGAAATTTACCCAGCATTTTAAGGGACAACATGCTGATAGGAGAGAAATAAAGAAAAAAGTATATACTTAATTGTGCCTTGTCTATCAGGCTGTTGTTGTATGACTTTCGCCATCATATCATACTCTTGTCTGTGCTTGCGGACACATTTTGCCTGCTGTAGTTCAGTTTTACATTCAACAATCTTTGCTTGAGCTTCTTTTATCTTTGCCTCTGTGGAAAAATTATGACATAACTATCATTCAAACAACAGGTTTTGCTTTTGAGAAGCATATTTTCTACTGCCATAAGGGTCTTTATCAAATCTTATGAAAGATTCCCATTCTTCATGATAAAACAATATTGCCATATGCATTGGGTCTTGAAAGCTACATTGTACTTACTGTGACACTACTTCAAAAAGCAAATCTTTAACCCATATTTTTTTTCCTCTCGGCCAGCTGCCAAGTAAATTGGTGGCTGGCCTGTGATCTAACTAGTTTGTTACTCTGAGTATCTTTCCTCATCAAAATCAGGTTTTGAAAAGCTGCTACAAAAGATATATTTCAATTAAATTACCCAGTATTCTAAGGGTTAAGCAGCACTTTGTCACAATGCCTTTATCTCAGAACATTAAATCTATATTTCCATGGTGTAACAAAAGGTCTCCTGCTATTCAAAGCTTGCTTCATTTTGAAGCTAAGCTTCATGCTTATATAACCAAGGTCAGAAAAACATGCAGTCAGACCGGGACTCAAACCTTGGGCCTCTACAAACCTTGCAAATGATCTGCAGACTGAGCTAACCAACCAGCCTATACATTTAAATCTACCTTGTTAATCGAGACACCTACTACATACTAGTACCCCCCCCCCCCAACACACACACACACAATTGAAATTGGTTGAATCTGTTGGTGGAACGAATCATGACTATCTATCATAGAAGCTCTTGTGTGTCATGGAAGTTGGGTGCAAAATGTAACCAAAAAAAGAAAAACAAACAGCCAGACCAGGACTGGGACCCGGGCCTCCACAATAATCTACCAACTGAGAAGTTTACACGTCTCACTCTATTTTGTAAATCGAGACGGCTACTACACTTACCTATTTCCTTGTTTAACTTTTCATAGTTGGTCTGTTCAAGAAGGTTCATTTTGTAGACTTGGGCAGATTTTTGAATGGCATGGTCACTCTGAGCGAGTGTTGCAAACATTCTCTGAATAACGATGTGGCTGAAACAAATATGAACATTGAAATGTAATAAAACTAGGTTTCGAAATTCTTATAACTTCTCCTACACTGAATCCCTCTATCTGATTACACATATTTTTTGTGACACTGTGTAATACTATTATACTATTTATTTACTATTGGAAAATATATGAAAATAAAGGTGAAAACGGATGCATATCAAAACAAGCCATGTTTTTATGACAAAACACTGAACAATTTTGTTAACCAACAATGCCGTTATGAAATTTATCTGTCATTATACTTTTAGTATGATAATGAAAATCTTTAACTGTTTTAAGTCACAAGTGTTGTTTTTATTAAGAAGAAATAAGGATTATTCTTCAGTATTAAGCTAGGGATCTGCAGTGTGTTGCCAAGAGACACTCCAATGAAACCAGGAGCATTAATGGGGATGGAACCCAGTGTTCCTGAGTTACAGATCTCCACCCTTACCAACTTGGCAATCCAGAAGCCCTCAAAAGTAGATTATAAATGTCTAGAAAATTTACTCTTTACCAAATGCCAAATTCTGGACTGTCCCAAATTGAAAAAGTTTGCAGATGACATTTCAAAAATGTGATGAAATTATAAAATAATCTTCTGGTAGGGCAGAAAACATTGTGGGAAAAGGAGAAATTGCTCGTCAATGTTTTCCAGAGTTGTCTGCAACAAACTAGTCAAATGTCATTTTTGTTTGGTAATGGGTTAAGAAGTACCTGTCTTCCTCTCCCACTTCATCTGTGTTGCACCATCTGATGAATGTGCGCAGTAAACTGGTTAAACGTTTCTCATCGTTACCAGCATCTCCATCTATCAACAGTCTCTTTTTTATAACCTCATCTAAAGTATTTAAAAGAAGCATAAACACATTAATACAGAGGCAGTGATACTTAATTGTTTGCAACCTCAAATGTTATGTTGCAGGCACAAGAAAAGAGACCTTATTGATAAGGAAGAAATAAATAGATGAAAAGAAACCTCTCATATGAACAACCACATCCGAGCAGTGAAAAAATGCTGTTCACTGATCGGTTGTCATTTTTTATATCTTCATTGAAGACCTCTATAGCAATATCAATGTTGTTTTTTTCTTTTCTCATTTTTTTCTATATCTATAGCAAATACATAAGCGGTGGAATAATGGTTTAGGCCTACAAACGAAATGTTATTCTTAATCTTTGCGGCGCGCTGTTAGATGAAACAGCACATTTTGGTGCTTCAGAAACAGTTAGACCTTATCCGAACTCGTGCGATGTCCGAATATTAAGCTAGTTTTCGATTTCAAATTTGGAGAGTGAACTCCATATCATTTGATCGGTACATACATATGGGCGGAAAGAATTCAATTAACTTCAAAATAATTAGAGGAATCAAGTCTGAATCTGCATGAAATCCATTGTTTTAACGTTTTTTACCTTCCGATACCCCGGTCATTGTTGTTGTCGACAAATTATTTATGTTACAACTACGGCACTTACTATCCATTGCAGAAATAAAGTATTTCGAGATTAGTGTCTGTCGAAACAACATTAGTAATTTGTAAAAAAATACATATTGTTGTTCCAGGCAAATATCAAGATATAAAAAGCTAATGATACAAATACTCAACATGGACGATAATGATGCAGTGGTAGAGCGTCGGCTCTTGTACCGAGGGTCCCGGGTTCGATCCCAGTTAGGCGATGTATGAATTGCCGAGACTTACCCTTAAAATCGGAGAAGTCCTGGTTCAGTATCCAGGAAACAAGCATGGAAGCTCCAAATTCCCGTCGAGTAAAAGCCAACACTATCATCGTCGTCGTCATCGTAATCATCGTAATCATCATCATCATCAGCAGCAGCAGCAGCAGCAGCAGCAGCAGCAGCAGCAGCAGCAGCAGCAGCAGCAGGAGCAGCAGCGGCGGCGGCGGCGGCGACGGCGGCGGCGGCAGCAGCAGCAGCAGCGGCAGCAGCAGCAGCAGCAGCGGCAGCAGCAGCAGCATCGATCGCGGAATCAGTTGAAGATGGCTATTCACCATCTCTTGTATTTGAACAGTTTCCGCAGTGGTTTTAGAGATCATCGCATGGGGTTTGGTATTTTGTATACCTTGCGCAAATGTCTAGCCCGTTTATAATTGTTGCTGCAGAAGCTTTGTTGATATTCTTTTGCAGCCCCAAACTTAACATTCCTGTTCGAAATTCTCCAGTCTGTTGTACTGCATTCTGTATGCGGTCCTACCCAAGACTTTCCAAGGTGTTGTCATCAATTTCGAACGATTAAAGGTCCCTTTTACAAGCTTTAAGCAGAGTAAGTGTCGATCGGTTTAGTTACTAGTAAGTAACACCTTTGATTTAGCCATAGACTTTATAGCGGGTCTGTCTTTCGGTATGTGTCAGATATTGATGAACCCATTTTCTCTTCCTGTCAATATGTGAGTCAGATATGTTGAGTGCCATATGGTAGGCATCAAACAGATCTGTTCTGCAGAATGGACAAGCAAGTTAATTCGAAATTTTAGACAGCCCGTTAGAATCATCTACTCATTTAGCATTTGACATAGCTTAAACCTAAGAGTTTGAAATCGATTATATAACAAGTTAGTTCTAGAACAATTTATAGTTTCTCTCTCGGCAATACCTCCTCAAAACATGGCCATTTCTCGCGCCAAGTGTGGATTATTGAACATCCTGCTAATCCAATGATTCGAGGCATGACCCAAATATACCAGGGGCGTAGCGAGACTCAAATCTCGGTTGAGAATACAGGAGGTTCCACCGGCGAGGGATTAGCCAATGGACCACTCCCGCGAAAGTTTTCTAAGTAGAAGTGAAAATGTTGGGATTTGGCGCATATTTAGAGATGAAGGGCAATGCTAATTCAAACTTTATGCTCGAGACCATTTTTGATCGTGTTATTTTTTCGCCTTTGAAATAAACGTACGTTACGCACGTACATGCGTATCGCTGGCTACGCTCCTGTATACGGAAACTGTCGCTACCCTAGAACCACTAATTTTTGGTCAACAGTATTTCAGCTAGATTGCACCGGTAGCTCATAAATTCATCATACTTTATTTGCTATCAATAATCCATAGACCGGCAGAAAGGTATTGTGTATCTATGCCTACATGCGAGACTAACCTACACATCGGCGTGACTACTGGTTTAGCATCAAGGAAGCAGTCATCGAGAGTGGCTTTGAACAAGCTTTAAACTTTATTTACAATCGATGTAAAACAAATATGGTAAACTAAATGAGAGTTGAATCTTTGACGTCCACTTCTCTATTTCCTAGCGTTAATGAGTAAAAGCCCCGGCGCTAAACGCTTAACGGTTTCCATACTTTGTACGAGAAACGATCGGTAGAAATTAATTCTTCCGTTCCATTTGTAGACACTTGGCAGTTGCAAGTGCCATTTAAAACTGATTTAGATAATGAAATATGCTAACGAAGGCCCATCCATGAAAACTGCACAATGATTTGGCCCCTTTTAAAATCTTTTGTGGAAAAAAGACCTGTACATTGAAGGAAGGTATGGTTTTTGTTCGTCGAAATCTAAAGAATCTGCTTCATATCTTCTAAGAAAACCTTATTAAGATAAACGAGTGAACGTTAAATACGTGTAGATAGAGAAATGTAGATACATTCCCTTGTGAATATTTGTTGCATGACTTGATTTATCATAACGAAATAGCTTTTTGTTAAGTTAAACGCTAATTGTAAAAAATAAGGAAATATATATGTTAGCTCGATTGACGAGCTGCGTCAAATCTTGTAACATGTAGCCACTTATTCAGATATTTTATTTTTTAAATTTGTAGTTGTCATATAAACGGTCCGCAATTTAAACGGGATATATTTTGATAACGCCTACATCGTCACAGAAAGTAAAATATTTATCAATTCATTAGCCACAGTTAGGCTTTATAGTAAACAAAATATGTTAAAATATATGATTATGCATCCATTATTAAGTTTTACTCGTATTAATCCACGAACTTCTATTTTAATGGATTTTATCCGATTATATTTTTTCTAATGATATCAGCACATTACGGAACCACACGAGGATGACGTCATATACGACAACCTCCGAATGCAGAGTAACAGAAAAGTAAAAAATGGCGACCCTGGACGATAGTCCGTCGCTGTTTGCAGGTCAACAATGGACCGATTGGGCTGATGCCCTCTTACCAGGCAATGAAGAGGGTAAACATATATCAACTCGACCCCTTTCTATGTTTCACTATCCTCGCTTTACCACCAAACCCCACATTTTTTCGATTATTCTGGCATATCGCGAGCCTATCCTCGTCGTTTATTTTTAAATTCACGAAGTGTCATGCTGTATTTTGTTCTTTTCAGGGGGAGAAGACAGTGACGAGGATGTTGACAGCATCGTCGCTGAGAGTATGAAGCTGAAACTAGAAGGTAAGTGTGTCAACATATTCTAAAAACACGTTTCATTCAAGTTTTTTCGCCTTTTAACCACTTGGTGTAACTAGGCTTGTTGACATGCAGTGATATTTTGAGTTATCAATGGTTCTATTTTGTATTCATAAACCAGCGTTTATGACAACTACTCATTTTTGATACATGATAAAACTTAAGCTGCTTATTTAATCCAGTGTGTGACATTGTGTGTTTTTTGCCGAAAGAATTCCTTGAAAGCTTTTCATAATGAATGAATAATAAGTTGAATGGACAGGTTGGTTTGTATTTTATTTTTCCAGACATTTATCAACTTAATTCTTTAAGTTTTCTGTTGAAGCCTGGTAATTTCATAAAAAAATGCAATGTCTTCGAAAGGATCTTTCTTTACTCCACAAGTATTTTTCTTAATGTTAATGATTGATCAAATATAAAAAGGTAAGTATTAAAAGGAAGGTTTCAGAAATAAGGCACTTTCTGAAACACACAAATGTTCTTAACAGCATATATATTAGGTAGGAGAACTAGTCACCAATTGGAAACAAAGTTATTTCATCAGATTCATTGTTTCATACACTTTGAATATGTTTAATGTTAAATATCTTGTGAAAATGATGTGATAGCTTACTTCTTTTAATGCGCAGGTATTTCCTCTCTTTGGTAGAATTGTACTTGAAAGATAATTGATTTACAAGCTATAATGTACAACATTGAAAGTGTGTTCATATGTAGAGAAATGTTGCATAGACAATCGCTCCATCTTGAAGGCTTCAAGCCAGGAAGATTTCACTAGATGGTCTGGTAGATTGTTCTATAACCTTCTAAATGATGCGAAGATTGAATTTCGCAGGTAGTGAGTTATGCAGTAATGAGTTCATTTCAGCAGGACACAAGCAGGTGGAATAACCATGGTAACGTCTTTCAATCCTTTAATGCGAACTCAGTAGGTGCCTCTTCATTTTGGCTTATTCCTTCCTGGTTAGTGTTTTCTTCAGAAAGACACTGGGTTGATGTTATTCTGAAATGGTGTTGCTATTAGAGTAGCCAGAAATACAAAAAATATCTAACTCATCTAATAGGCTTTTTTATACATCTGTACCACTTGCATGCAATTTGTTAAGATGATGATTTGATGCAAAAATTTCATGAACAAGAAATCTTAGACTGTCCGAGTGTGTTTTTATATAGGTTATTCTTCAACTCAGAGACAGTTACCTTTATTTTGCTCTTTTTAGCAACTACAAAGTCATTAAAATATCAAATGTTTTTTATTTTTTTTACTTTCTCCTGAAAATTTAGTCTTTTACTTATAAGTTCAACAGTGTAACTCTACTTTAACCAAACATATTTTCACTTTAAATGTCCTTGCCACAGAATAATGATAAAACAATTATATGTAGAATGGAGAAATTGATCAACCTTTTTTGATAGTGGTTTCAATTCAATTTGAAAATTTGGAAACTATTCTTATATTTAGACTGTGATCTTTTGATAATCTTAATTTGCCTCTGTCGCATTTATTTCTTGGCAGAATTGGTAGCTAAAGCAGATAAAGGTAAAAATTATGATTCGATAAATGTGAAAGGGATTTGTTCTCATTTAAAAAAAAGGTATTGAGAACTTCTGAAAGTCTTAATTATGTACAAAAATTATAATGATTTTAAGGTAAGATAGTAAGTTAAGAAAATCACCCTTTAGTATTTATCTATCTGTCTAGTCCTTATCGCGCTGATTTGCGCATAAGGCCTTAACCAGAGTTCTCCAGTGTTCGCCCATGTCTAAACTTGGCCCTAGCTCCCGTTTTCCTTCATCGTTTTATCAATTGACCTACGCCAGGTTTCCTTGAGCCTTTAGTATGCATGCATTTTGTTCTTTTATTTCTTTTCAGATATGCCCTTATTTGGGTTATGTCCCTCAAGAGATGAATTCTATCTGGTTGTTTGTGAAAAGTGTCACCAAGTGCTCAAACCTCAAGCATTTCAAGCTCATTTAGGTAAGAACCTTAACCCTTTATGGTATATAGCGCCGTTCGGCGCCTTATCGATTACCGCATAAAACGCTTTTCGCCGTTATACCTATTACCGTATAAAACCTATTTTGACGTTCTATCGATGACCGCAGAGAACGCTTTTTGACAGCTGAAAAGATTATTCAACTTTCACCCTTAATTACACACATAAACAAACGTGTCACTTTCTCCAAATTTCATTTTCCTCTTAAATAAATATGTTTTCTTTCATTTCCGATGATAAAATCATAAGGTCAAAGTTTAAACTTTTGCTCTAGAGAGAATCTTTTAATAATGGTCCCACGACACCCTTCTGAAGAAGACGCTATCAAATTGAGATGAAGGGAATTCAAATTACCAACCCAATTAACATGAAAGGCCTTCAATATCCGGCCATAAAAGATCAAAACAATGCCGATTTGTAAAGACTCGATAATGATTTCATGCAATTCTTTATATTATTAACACATTTCTAAAAAATACTATCCAATTAAAATGAGAGCGAGCATACGACAGGCGACCCGTAAAGGATGTTTATGACATGGAGCTGTTGTTTAAAGTTGAATGGCGAATGAAAATAAAGCTGTCGAAAAACAGACGTTATAAAGACGGCTACTTAAAGTATTATGTCAATGTTGGTGCTTTCAATCGCAGGTCAGACAACAACGAGCTTTTGGTAGATTCATCACTCATGGTCACATATTTTACGGAAATATAAGCATGTTTCATTGCCATAATGAATTGATTTTTACAGTTTTACATGTATTAGAGGACCAGGTTTGACTACTTTATGAAGCAATATTGCGTTGAAAAACATTTTTTTAATTTGGAAACGGTTTTAATGAAAAGAGAACGATTCAGTTTTGTTGAGAAATATACAAAGACAAAGGATGAATCTCCGTCATGAATGGCATTTTTCGTCAACAAAATTCCCTGCAATTGATGACAAAATAGAAAAACAAATAAGGGATCTCTCAGGGGGAACACATACATCATTTCATTCCTTTTGAGTTTGTATAATTCACACCGAAACATACAGTTTCATTGTTTGTCTAATTTTCTACACCTTAATCTTAATATTCATGTAATATTAAGAAAAAAACATCAACTTAAAGGAAATTTTGTTCTCATCGTCCTTTATTCTATGTGAAAGTCTATTGGATTAACGAAAATTGCATTAATTTTGGTTTGATTATCAGTACCCCAATCAGTGACTATTATCGGAGATAATCCTGTGCAAATAGGTACCTAGGGTGACTGATTATGTATGCGTTAATAGTCTCCGATAGTCGAATGGTTTATACCTATGGTGTCACTGATTAGCCTTATCTCTATACCTTAAAGGGTTAAAGCTCTGGTTAGGCTTTCTAGTTTATAAACAGTTTGTCATCTCCCCCTTAGAATTTTGGAAATTTTATCGCTGAAATTACTGAATTGGGAAGCCTGAAAGCTGGTATGACTGAGTTTTGGGTAAAACTGCATGATTTTTTAAGAAATTTCCAATTAGGAAGGTGACTGTTATGGGAGTCTGTTATATAACGGAAATAAGTCCTGCTTCTTGATTACTTACCTGGTAAGGATTATATTTCTGAAAAATTGTCAATTGGATGTTTGATTCTATTGTATGGAATTGTTCTTTTGGATTCTTTCAGATGTCCGCCATGAAGGAGTAGGCGGTTACACTTTATCAACTAAAGAGTATTCATCACAGAGTAAACATTCTTCATCAAAGTCTCATTCGAAATCACACTCAAAACACCATTCTAAATCCTCCCACTCAAAATCCCAATCACATTCAGCGAAGCACAAACTTGAGAATGATTCAGTGTCAAGTGCAAAGGCTTCCACGCATGCTGAGCGTTGTACTAAGCAAGACATTAAGCCTGATTTACATGCTATGGAAAGCTTTGAACCATATGTGCCTGCAAAGGAAAGTGTTCTTGGGCCCCCACATTCATATGTTGCTGGCAGGAAAGTGGGGGCTGAAATAAACACCAGCACAATTAAAGACAGTAAGCTGAAAAGGAACCATTCGCTGCCTGTGGTCAAGGTTGAAAGAATGTCTGAGGATCTCACTGTGATAAAGCGCAGGGAGTCTCATGGCAGTGCAAGGACCTCTCTGACTAACGGGGCTGTGAAGGCCTCGAAATCTCCCTCTTCGTACCCTCCTATCGACCCTGTGTCCGATGTGATAGTAGACGTTAAGCCCCCAAACTCTTCGAGCCCTGGGCCGCATGAAAGCCCTGGGTTCCAGGAGGAAATAGAACTGGAACCAGGAACAAGTTCTGAGATAGACAGTGCGGTGAATGCTATTTTGGAACAGTCATCTCCAAGTGAAGACCAGGATTTGAGCAGTTTTGTTTCTCTAGCATCATACCCTTGTACATTGCCAACAACCACGCTTTCCATGTCAACCGTGACCTCGACGTTTACCACTGTCACCAGTACGACTTCAACATTTACCTTTAGCAATATGGGGAGACCTCATTTTCCTACGGGTAGTATCCAAGTCAGTTTTTCTAGTGCGGGTGTACTCAATAACACAGTGCATAGTGCTACAGCGGATTCCAACTTCAATAACTCCAACAAAGAGAGTGATGAGATCATTAATATAAAAAGTGAACCTGATAAGCCAATAAAGTTAACACAGAGTGTTGGGGTATCCAGTAGTGGAAGTATGGAGAGTACCATTAACGATATTGTCAAATCAACAATCAATTCAAATCGGACAGGCGGCTTCCAAAGCCTTAATCCTTTAGTCATAGGATCTTCGAAAAGTTCAGGAAGCGCGTCAAGTAGTCTTTGTAACTCGCCTATCAAGTCGCCGCCAAGCATGAGTAATAAGCCAGCCTCTGGGTCGACGACGCCAATTTCTAAAGGAGGGTTTAAGTTGTTTTCGGCTTGTTCGAGTACAAATAAACTTGGAGATGGGACATGCAGTGGCGGCACACCTCCTGGTTCTGCAATTCTTTCAGAGTCTTCGTCAAAGTCACAGTTGAATAAACCAGATAAAGTTATACCTTTAAAAGGTAAATATAATTTTAATGTACAAAATGATTAATAGTTGTATAGAAATGTCAATTCTTACATATATATTGGCAATTCAGTCTTACGAAGGGACCATTGTCTTAATTATGATCACATTTTGTGTGTACTTGATGTAATTGTCGCAAGGCTATTTGCAGCTCTGTCAATTATAATCACATTGATATGCATCTTTTCAACTTATAAAGTTAGATCAAGGTTCTAATTAAATCAAAATATGCACAAATTCATAGATATTAAGCTAAAACTTGAGAATCATTTCTCTCTTGTTTTTTTAGGGAAACTGGGTTTTTTCTCTTATTATAATCCAACAGTATACTTACTATCTCACCTAGATCAGTCTTGTTCTATTCTATGAACTGCTCCTATTAAACAAGAGACATTTTTGGTTTTTTGTTGTGCCTAACATGTGTTTAATGATAAGAAACATGATAGATATAATATTTTGATAATACCTCCCTTTGTATTCTATTTCAGATCGCCAATATGATGCTAATAAGCATTGTGGTGTAATGGTAACTGAAACTGGGAAAGCATGTACACGGTCTCTTACTTGTAAGGTAAGTGTCAAAAATCATTTGTGCATTGAAATTTCAAGACGTTTTCTCCATACTTTAAAATTTCGAAACCCTTGTGTAGTTGTTCTAGCTTAAATCTTTTTTTCTTGTGTGGGAGTTTTTGACCTACCCCAATTTGAGAGCTATTTCAGTTGACAATTTGGGTAAATATCTTGGTGATCAAAGGAAAAGTGGCTTGATAAGAGCATGGGCCAAAGTCTCAAATCTTCTGTTGAATGTGCCTGTTGTTTTAAAGTGAACCATTACATTTCAGTAAACACCGAAATAAAATTTATGTTTTCCTTCCAGTCGCACGCACTGTCCCTCCGGCGAGCTGTGACAGGGCGAAGGCTACCGTTTGACGAGCTGTTAAAGGAGCACCGTGAAGCCAAGGAGGCTTATATGAAAGCCAGAGTGGAGAGCAAAGGAAGTGGTGCTGGGATGAAACTCTCCACTTCGCCAAACAAAACGGGTCATATAGGGTCACCACCAGGAAAGTCAAACCTCCTTTCACAGCAGTTATCTCCAGGTTTGAAATCGCCGTCTGATTTCAATTGGAAAGAAGAGAGGTCTCATTTGGTAGCGGGGCTTAGTAGTAGTTCGTCGAAATTGAGTCAACTCCAGTCAATTAACAGGTATGTAGTGTATACAAGACTGTGTCATGAAATTATGATGATAATGGATATTTACATTTTTAATTAATAACATATGACTAAAAATAAATGCAATTTTCTACAAGACTTTTTTCAAATCATCCAGTCGTCTCAAGATGCACCTGAAGGGAATTGTAAGGTCTTTCCTGCTTGACCCAGTTGTCATGATGGGTGACTTGTTATTTGGGGTACCAGGTTTGATCCTGGCCTAGTGTTATTGATGTGTCCATTGGGAAAAAACTTCAGAGCCTAAGATTAGTCTAATGAACTGAAGGAAAGTGATGATGTAACTGAAAACCTATTGACACAGCTTTAAATTCCCATAGTGAGAAATAGTTAGGAGTTGATCTCAACAAAAAAAGAAAGCTAATTCCAGAGAAAAAGGGGTAGTTATAGTACTCATTTGAAATCAGGGGGTATGACACTGTTTGGACTCTGAAAAACTACAAAATAAGCATGGTTGAAAATGAGTTAAAACCACATATAAACAAATCCATTCTTAAACTCTGTTGAAACTCTGCTTTTAAAGCATTTGAAATCATATATTACTGAATAAGGATTCAGTGATAGTTTCATCATTTAAAAACAGTTATCTGCTTAAGGTTTAAGTTGTGTTATATAAATGGTTGATGTTGTTGTTTTTAATTGTAGATCTACTGTGACAAATGTCCAAGTTCCCTCCACAAGTGTTCCAGAAGAAGTACTGTCACCTTTGGGCCGTTTAGAGGACAGACTGATGATTGATGAGGGGGAGGAATCGACTTGCAAAAATGATTCCTTTACCGCTTATCACCCTAGGCCTATAGCTGTAAGTCCATGACTGTTTGAAAGATATTGGCTGCCATGTAATTTAACTAGGGTCCTGCCTGGCCGAGTGGTTAAGGTGGGGAACTTAAAACTCAGGGGACTCAGGATGGGGCTCTACTGACTCCTCTGCTTTCATGGGAGTGTCCTTTTGCAAGTCATTTTAGAGCCCTAGCCTAGAACTGGTTGATCCAGGAAAGCTGTAACATCACTGAAAAGTTGTTGACACAGTATTAAACACAATACAAGCAAAAATGTAATTTAAATCATTCCAGATTATGGTATCAAATGACAATGATGCTTTGAGGACATTTGTTTTAAAAGGTTTGGTTTAGCATTTATTCATTGATATAATTGGCTTTTTTCTGCTGTTGATACATTAAAATGCAATTTTGGTGAATGTTTATCACTGAGTAAAAGTTGACTGTGATCGCTTATTCCTTTCTGCTGTTAGTGTGGGGAATGTGCAGTGCCTTTGCAAGATGCCCAATCCTACAGCTTGCTGTATACATAATCCACTATGAAACTCATGAAAAGTAAATATACTATGTGACTTTCGCATTTTAAGTTTGATTAGGTATGAATAGATTTGAATGATGTCCCATTCTTACTTTGTTTCTTCTATTGTATTTTCAGGCATGTTCATTTGGTGCTAGACGTCATAGTAATTTTGGCAGCAGTGGTTTTGGTTGTCACAGCTTTAATAGACTAACAGATCACCTCCAGGCTTCATTTCTAGACCTTTTAGAAAGGCATCTTAACCCACCTCCGCCCAAGTAAGAACAATAAGATTCATTAACCCTTTAACAAACTCCAAATTATCAACTGTCCCAAATTGAGAGAGTTTGCAGACGATATTTCAAAATGTGATGAAATTGGAAAGTAATTTTCTAATAGGGTAGAAAACAATGTGGAAAAAGGAGAAATTGTTCGTCTCGAGCAATTTCTCATTTTCCCACAATGTTTTTCAGAGTTGTCTTCAACAAAGTGGTCAAATGTCGTTACTGTTTGGTAAAGGGTTAAGCCTTAGGGTTTGCATTTTCATAGAAACAGGAAGGTCTTGTGACTTGTTTCTTTGTTATAAAGATCTTCGGTGGTGTGATGGTTAGCTTCGGGGACTAGATACCGGTCATTATGGTTTCGATCCCTGAAGGCGACCATTTAATTTCACTGTGGAGTGTCCTCTGGCAAGACACATTTCTAAGCTTATTACCGAAAAGTCATCCAGGGAAAATGTGCAATAATGCTCAAAAGTAAGGGCTGTACATTAATAGGAAGAAAGAAAGAGTATCTCACTTTGCAGCATCTAATGTAGGGCCTCAGTGGCCCAGTGGTTAAGGTACAGAACTTGGAATGACATGGCCCCTATCTGTATGGGTTCAAATCCCGGTGACTGCATTTTGATTTTCATAAGAGGTAGTCTCCTGACTGTCTTACTTACCGAATGCCAATGGTTCTACCTGGCTTGACCAGTCCTTATGGGCAGTTGAGAATGAGGTCTTCCTCTATCATAATGATTTCTTCCTAATATAGCTAAGAAAATGTATTTTTGCTTTGCTTTAATTATTGTTGATTGTTGTTTGCTTTCTGCTTTCAATATTGACCAGTTGCAAATATGCATTTTGAGGGAGATGGTTGAAGCACCAAAGTTGCCATCATTATTGAATTTGCTGTGTTGTAAACACAGAGATTTCAAAGAAAGAACAAATTTGAGTGGAGTTGCATTGAGTGTTCAAAGCAAACCTTTTGAATAGAAACTGCTAGTATGAGACAAAATATAATTGTTTATATGAAGAAATATTGATGATAGCTATTGGTGAGATATGTTAACATTTGTGAATGTTTCCTAATTGACATGAATATTTACAGGTTTGTATCTAGATGTTGTACCTAAGATTCCATTAAGGAGTGCTTACCACGATAAACAAAACATGACTGAAGCTTGTTTTGCATATGTAATTTATATGTAATTTGTATTTTGAAAACCATTAAATTTTTATATTATTGAAGACATCTCAGATCATTGCAGAGATATTTACATTGCCAAAAAATTGCTAGTCTTCTTAGAGTTTATTTTTTCTTATGAAACACAACATTGAACATTAAGTCCTTGAATGTTGATGAATTTTGTTGTGGATTGTTATATTTTACATCAATCTCTTCCTAGGAAATTGTGTGTGGAATCAAACTTACCCAAAGACAACCAGCTTTTAAATGGGACCATAGACCCTTACGACTTTGAGATGATCGACCTCAGTAAAAACTCCCTCGGTCACCAGTTAGTGCAGAGTGGGGCTCGTATCATACAGACACCTATTTCAAAAGCGAACAGCAAAGTGAAATCAAAAACGACTAGTTCTGGAAATAAGCCAAAGTTAAAAGATATTCCTTCAGTGGGCAAGCCCCCAACGATAGTGAATAATGTTCAGCCTTCGAACCTGATTCATAAACTGCCGGGTAATCTACAGAGGCAGATCAGCGCCAGTTTGACGCAACAACAACAACAACAACAAAGTGCTGGTAATACTCTCACCTCATTGACAGGAGCCACTGTGGTGTCAACGCCCAATATCATCGGGAGTGTGGGGTCGTTGTCGAACACTAACCGCGCCGGGTCACAGTTTGCCATAGCTATACCCAACATGAATATCAGTGCTAGTCTAATGGCGAGTGGCAATTTCAAACCAACAAAGAATAATGTGATAAAGGATATGGGATTCGTTGTTACAAACATTTCCCAGGAGGCCCTCCTCAACGGCCAGTATGTAAATATAGCCAACACTCAGCTCGGCGATTCTCTGACATCCAATCAGTTTCAACATGTCGCGATGGAGGATGGATCGAAGCCTTCCATTCATTCGGCACAACTCAGCAAAAACACGGGCCAACAGAAACTCGGTGTGAATAATAACGAGGCCATTCGCGCTGTGCAGATAGGTAAAGGGAACTTGATCACTAGTCTAACTCCGAATGCATTTCTTGTGGACAATAGCCTGCAGACTCGTACAATTCTTCAACCCGTGTCGCTTTCATCGGTGACGGGGGCACCTGTTGTGTCTGTTAGTGGTCCCATATTTACTCATCATCAACAACAAAGACCAACTCCTAGTCCTCAGGTTTTATCAGTAAGTATTCCTTTAGGGATTTTTGCTATCTATCAGTAATATTCCTAGCCTGAGAGAGCAGTGAGACATTGTTTTAAAACAAAAATCTCATCTGTAATGAAACTTTTTGTAAAATTGGTTAAAAAATAGGAGACATTTCAAAATTTTGATGGGACATTTGAATTTTAGAGTGGGGCACAACTTTTCTATTTGGCTATTTAGAGCAAATCTGTAACTTTTGTATGGCTAGTATTGTGAAACATGAGAGAAATTTTTCAGGAAATGACCATGTCTTGCCAAAGGAATAACTAACATTTAAGACTTCAAAGAAAGTGAGACAGAAATGATATTAAGCTGCTTTTATGACCCTTAGAATGCTGGGTAATTTTCTGAAAATGGATTTATGTGTTCTCTCCAAAACCTCAGATATCTGCTTTATTTTGAAGAGGGAAGATGCTCAGCAAATGGGTTAGGTCACAGGCCAGCCACCATTTTAGCCAGCTGCCTATTTACATTTAATATGATTCAGGGTCTTCCCTTGACCCCTTGATTTATGCTTATTTGGGGGACTTGATGATCTTAAGGGGTCTAATCTATGAATTGGGTGTCATTTACTATATAAGTCAGAGGTTTCATTTAGAGCGAGGTGGGGGGGGGGGTGGGGGAGCTCTCTTGGGATTTCCTCCCGGCTACTTTGACCAGAAACCCTAGCTACTTTGCTCAGTTTTATGATAAATTTACAAATGAGGTTCCCGATACCTACTTTTGCAAATCCTCCTCCTATTACAAATATTAATGAAATCCCTGTAAGTTTAGGGTCAAGAAAAACCTGATGATTGTCACCTTCATATTATCATATCATCCTTACAAGTATAATTAAAATTCAAACATTTTTATTGTAACAGGGGTCTGATGGCCAGCATGTGTCACATTCATCATTACCAAATGGCGTTGTCACTGCATCATCCGGTATGTGTGAATTTTGATGTGAATTGTTTTTCTTTCATCACCCTTAAGCACGAAGGTTTCAACTTTGCTTCAAACATTTTAGTTTGAGCTTATTTATTTTACATTGATTGTGAAACAAGTTCTTACAACTTAGATATTTCAATCTTGATTCTGCATGGCATTGATGCCCGTTTCTATGCTGTCCTTTGATTTTCTTTTATGACAACCTTAAGACATATTGAGGGAAAACAAAAACTGTCATCACATAAAAAGGGATTGTTTTAACTTGGCTGGATAACAGTTTTTGCACCAATAGATGGTCTACTCTGTTTTATAACTGGGCTGAAAAATGAAACTTTTTCAACATAAAAAGATGTTTATGAAAAGTATATAGTTATTGTGAAAAAGATTCTAATTTAAGTAAAAGTACTCATAAAGAATGAATCTGGCATGTTATTGAAAAGAAAACCCTATGCTACAGAGTCTTTGACCTAGATGTTTAGAGCTTCTTCCTGTAACCAAACAGCTAAAACCTGTTTCTGACAATGTTTCATCCCTTAGAATGCATTTGTAAATGGACTATTCCATAGTAATTCTTCAATATTTTTTAGTACTGTAGACAAATTGATTTTTAGATATTAAACATAACCTAATTTGGAACCAAAGACCAAGCAAACTTAACATTTAAAGTTAGTATAACCTTGAAGATATATATAAAAAATTATTAAGAAATATGAAAATATCAAAATAATAAATGATTAAAGAATTGAATTAACCCATAAGACTTAAAAAACGAGGTCCCGTCCTATGAGTTGCCATTGGCTAATATGAAATAGATGTAAAACCACCGATATATTATACAATTAATTTTTAATTTTTCTTTTCTCTGAGAAGCTAATGTAAAGATCGCCCTTGTTTTAGCTCTTATTGGACATGCTTTATTTTCTTCTCCAGACAAAGACATTGTGCTTTCTCACCACCTGCCTGTGTTCCAGTCCAAAACTCACCGAGGGACTTTACAGCAAACTCCTCATCTCATCACGGGGACCCAGCTCCCTAATCATGTGACCTTTCAGACTGCCATGGCAACCACAACCACCAATCAAAACAGTGGAAATGCTAGTCAGTTGCTCACGAGTCAGTTGTCCAAGATACAAATGAAGAACAGCAATATTCAAAAACCTGGCTCCGTTAACAAGCTCACCATGCAGCCAGTGTCACTCACGTTTCCGTTTATGAGTGGGGGCGGAGGCTTTGATATCGGTGCCCTAGGGGGTCAGCATCAAGGCCATACGCTACTCATAACTAGTGAAGACGCGCAGAAACAAGGCATACAGCTACACCAAGTGGACACGACGACAAACTCGCCGTCAAATAATGTTATCTCTTAGCATAGTGCTGTACCAGTTTAGCAGAATCGAGGCATTCCAAGGGCTCAGTTCATGAATATAATGAAGTTCATTGAAACCGCGATACAGCAACATCAAATTGAAACTTGGCAATATCCACTAGTGAATTACCATATCTCTCAGCATAGAGCTTGACCAGCATGCAGAAACAAGGCATTTCAAAAGCCCAGTTTATGGTTATAATGAAAGTCTTACTATAGTTGTTAATCTAATTAATTAATTTGATTTAATTTAACCACAATACAGTAACGTTTTGATCAAAACTTGGGTCAAACCTGCTGTTGAATAAACATATCTCTTAGCATAGAGTTTTTCCAGTGAGCAGAAACAAGGCATTCCTAAGGCTCAGTTCATTAAGATCAGTTCATGAATATGTATTGATGGTCTTACGATAGTCTTTTATTGAATCCTCGATACAGTAACATCAAATTGAAACTTTGCCAAACCCACTCTCAAATAACTTTATCTCTTAGCATAGAGCTTTTCCAGTAAGCAGAAACGAGGCATTTCAAAGTCTTAGTTTATATGACTCGGTTCATGGTTGAATTGAAGGTCTTACTATAGCCTTTTATTTGAAAGCGTGATAAAGTAACATTCAGATTTGAAGTACTAGCCTTGTGCTGGTGAATCCAGGAAAGCCGTAACATAACTGAAAAATTGTTCACAAGGGTTTAACACCATACAAATTTATTTCTTCAGTTTCAGTTGTCTATTCAGTCTGTTGAATTACTTGTTTGTTAAAAAGTCATACCATTTGCCCATGGGAAGTAGATTGACAGGGTTGAATTGAAAGCACAGCTGCATGACAGTTGGTTATGAGAATTGACAATTTTGTTTGAAATTGAGATAGATGTAATGTAAGAAAGAGGATTTTGTCACAATGTTTTCTTAAGAGTTTCTTGATGCAAGTGTTCTTTGAGGCAAATGCCTAAGGCATTATTATTGCATCACTAATTTCAATAGGTCTAGAAAAAGGTCATGGTCGTGCCATTTGCTTAGAGAGTTTGGTTAAGTTTAAGTCTTTCATTTTTGATAAACCTTTTGTGAGAATGTTTGGGTAATGAGTTTCAACCTCTGCATGCATATCTTATCTATTTACCACCTGCAGATGACATTTTTTTTACTTCAGGCAGACGACTTTAGAACAGCTTCGTAAATGTGAAAAATCTTTCAGGTCCGCACATGCGATATGTGAATGGATTGAAAAGGATTGTGGTAAAAGGAGAAATTGCTTGTGACAAGCAATTTCTTCTTTTGACACAATGCTTTTTGAAAGTCATCTGCTGCAAGAGGCTAGAATGTGGTGTGAGGTGGTAATGTGTTAAGTAGATTCAAGTGATATCGACCACATACATACTCTCCTTTGATTAGTTCTTTTATATAACAGCAGCCTTTTTTTCTATATTTCATTTATTCACATGTACAAACTAAATAGGTATCAATGGGTAGAATTCTCAGTCTTCCAAAACACACAGCATTTAACTTTGAAAAGAAAGGCAAGCTTTCTCCAGAAGAGTACTCTCTCTTGGTGAATTACTCCTGGCATACTGAGATTTTGCTTTAAATTTGGAAAAGTTTTTTTTTGTCAAATTAATTTCAATAGCGGGTACATTAAATTATGATTTTTTTAAGGTTAATATTCATGTTGCTAATATTTCGAGCTATCTTAAGTACTGACATAATCTTCATCTCTGTACTGCAAACTATTTTATGCATATCTTTTTCTTGTATTGAAATTGCTTTTCTCCTCCTGTGATATATACCTTTACCAATTATTCCAGCTAGTATGTCTCAAATATACAAAAAAACATGACAAATGCAACAAATGAAATGAAATCATTAGATCCAAGTGAAAACTTAACGTTTGACATTACTTAGTAAAGAATTAAGATTGTCGATTTTTATATTTACTTTGAATTTTATCTAAGACTTCAAGAGAATTAAACTTCTGTGAAACTTATCAATTTAATTTGGAATATTGAAGACTGAATGTATGGTTATTTTGTATGCATGACTCTTTTTTTACGTCTTTTCCATCTAGCTTTATCACTAAGATTATGGTTAAAGGGGATATTTTTGATTTGCTAAATTAGCTAGAAATCCTCACTGAACGTTTATTAAAAATAATTTACTTTTATTGGTTAGAATTACTTCAAAACAATTGATGTATTTTCAAGCAATTGCAAAACAGATTTTGTAGAGATATCACTTTTAAAAATGAAATTTTCAACTTTATTCCAATGTTTCACCTTGACACGTTTTAAAATCTTTCATTTTTCCCCCCAGTGAAATTCACTTATGAAATGTTTATATATGGCACCTTTATGAATTCAGAAAGACTTTAAAAACCAGCGACACAAAGGTGACTTGCTCGTATTAAGCAAATTGTCCTTTTTTCACAATGTTTTCTACCCCAAATTAAAGACCAGAGAAATTTATGAACATAATGCAGGCATCAAATCAACAGCAAAGAGTTACTTACTATACAGAATATTGTGCAGGTTCAGGTTTCATAGATGTCAACGATATTTCCTTACTACCTCTTTGGGTTTGTGGTTATAAGATGGGTAAACCCTTTACCAAACCCCAAATTTTTGTCTGTCCCAAATTGAAAGAGTTTGCACACGACATTTCAAAATGTAATGAAATTGAAAGATAATCTCCTGATAGGGCAGAAAACTTGGTTGGGAAAGGAGGAACTGCTTGTTAAGAGTGATTTCCCCTTTTCCCACCATGCTTTCCAGAGTCTTCTGCAACAAACTGGTCAAATGTCGTTATTGTTTGGTAATGGATTATACCATTACCTGTTTCAGCAGGTACCTTCCACCTATCCATCCTTTTTTGACATAACATGCTGTAATTGGATTAGGCAAGGGTCTAATAAGTTGGTGTATTGAAGGTATCGTAAACGGAATGTTCTTTTAACCCTTATAGTGATGGTCCCGACTTCATGCTGATGCAAACAGGTATAATTATGGGACAGCCGCAAAGAAAAATTGGCAGCTGCCCAGTGATTTAACCTGTTTGCAACTCTGAGTATCTTTCCTCATCAAATTCAGCATATATTAAAAATTTTGGAAAGCAGATGATACAAAAATCTATTTTCAGAAAATTAACCCAGCATTTTAAGGGTTAAGGCGTAATATTTTCATTATCCTTTCTCTCTGAGACACACATACATGGTGTTTGTTGCTGGTTATATTTTGTTATTTTTTGAAAAATTGAAGTGTCCAATACATATCATTTTTTGTAAATGTTAACCCTTCTTCCTCATACAAAATGAATTGAATAGCCATTTCTGCAGACAGAAATTAAAGATATTTTGCCAAAAGAGAATGCTCATTATAAGCAAATTCTCCTTTTGTAACTATGATATTGATATTTCTTAACCATATTGCGATTCTTCAAGGATGTTTTTGATTTCATGGATGTTTTGCTGTCTGCAGGTAACCCGTATAGTGCTGGAACCATCTTCATGATTATGCAAACAGGTAAGATCCAGGACAGCCTCCAAGTAATTTGGCGGATGGCCTTTGATCTAACCTGTGTGCTACTCTGAGCATCTTTCCTTATCAAAATTAAGCAGATAGTTAAAGTTTTGGAAAGCAGATGACACAAAGATCTATTTTCAGAAAATTACCCAGCATTCTAAGGGTTGATGACTGATGACATGTAACAGGGAGTAAGATGAAATAGCTCTAGATGCAAATCTCTGAAGATTTCTTTACATTTTATGATACAGATAAAGGGAAACCACTTTCTTTGAATCTTCTTTACAGATTATAAAGTTTTTTTGCTGCACCTGAGTTTAAAAAAGTCAGCAAAATTGCTTCATTTCTTACTTAGTCTTGATTGTTTTGATCGAATTATTGAAGTATGTGCAGATTGGAATTGTTATTAAACACATTTTGTATGCATTTGTAGTTGCCTCTAGATATAGATACCTTTATGTATTGCAACAGACAATTTAAAAAAAAAAAATAGTTTTAAGGGCGATACTATGTATGAATTCTTTCTTCCTTTTGTCTTGTTGTTCTCTTCCAATTTTCAGAAACATTTTTCCAGGTAAAATACTGCTTTTTTTCTTTTTTTCTTTTCAACTTTTTTTCTGAAACATTTTCAAGGAAGCTGGTCTGAAATATTTTTGTTTCTTCTGTGTCAGTAGGTGCTTACAACTTATACCGAAAACTCTCTTCAAAGCTCATTGTTGATTAATTTTGAATTTGTGCCAAAAGTTTTCAATTCTTATCAACTTGACAGTTGTTGTTTTTTTCTGCTGACTTTTGTTTGTCTCAAAAAGATTGTCATAATATATACATGTATATACATACACTTTCTCCTATCATCACAAATAAATGTTTAAGCCAATTAAGATTGAAACAGAATTGAAACATGTTACTCAGTTAAGAGCGAAAAGCACATATGGGTGATCACTTTTTTTACCGAACATCATTACAGAATATGTCTGTATAAAGCCTGTCAAAATGTATTGTCCTTTCATAAAGGGCTATTGTTAATCCACTTGTCATACTATCAACTTACAGGCACCTATGCTGTTTTGTTTTAACCCTTTCCCAAACAACAAATTTTCACCTGTCCCAAATTGAAAGAGGTTGCAGACGACATTTCAAAATGTGATGAAATTGGAAAATAATCTTCTGATGGGGCGGAAAACATTGTGGGAAAAGAGAAAAATCTTCGTAACGAGCAATTTTTCCTTTTCCCACAATGTCTTCCAGAGTTGTCTGCAACAAAGTGTTCAAATCTCGTTATTGTTTGGGAAAGGGTTAACTCCTTTACCCCAAAATCCCATTTATTTCCTGTTTGCTTGAAACAACTCTTGAATAATTATCTTTTCTAACATTATTTTCTATCCCCTTAGATGATGTCAATTGTCTTTGGTAAACTCTTCAAATTTAGGATGTGTGTTAGATTGTTTGGGGTCCTGTGTTGCCTTGTGGTTAACCCTTATAGCACTGGTCCCGATTATGCAAACAGGTAAGATCCAGGCCAGACGCCAAGCAAATTGGCGGCCGGCCTGTGATCTAACCTGTTTGCTACTCTAGGCATCTTTTCTCAACAAAATTAAGCAGATATTTAAGGTTTTGGAAAGCAGATGACACAAAAATCTATTTTTTCGAAAATTACCAAGCATTCTAAGGGTTAAGTATGGGGGGCTTAGAGCTCGGAGGGTCCCGGGTTTGAGCCCCACCCACACATCTGGTTTCGTAGGAGTGTCCATTGGCAAGTTACTTAGAGCCCTAGCCTAGTACTGGTGGATCCAGGAAAGCTGTTACATAGCTTAAAAAGATTGTTGATGCAGCGTTAAACACCATGCAAAACAAAAATCAAATTGTTGTTTGGTAGAGTTTTAAGAGCAATTTCTCCTTTTCCCACAATGTTTTCTGCTTTATCAGAAGATAATTTTCCAATTTCATCACATTTTGAAATGTCTTCTGCAAACCCTTTCAATTTGGGACAGTGGAAAATTTATTGTTTTGGAAAGGGTTAAAACCTCATTAGTTGCTCTCGTTACTAATAATATATTTCAAAGAAAATACAGCATTTCATACTTAAATGCATACTAGTGCTAAAAAAACTGCAAAAATAGAAAAATGCAACAACATGAATATCTAAAATTTTAATATTCTCGATTTTCATTGGTTCCTGAAGTTTCTCTGTTGACCTTTTATTTATTGCTAATTGTAAACAAACCTTAACATAATCACTCTTTTAGAAGCATCATGTGAGCGTTTTACCGCCCGAGTTAATCTGTAAAAGAAAATTTAAAGTATTTATAAGTTAATTGTCAATTATTCTAAAACTAAAAATGAGCACTAGTATGACTTTAATAACAAAAGTATTTCATGTACAATGTACATACATGTATATGTGTAAATGATATTATATAAGATACAGGAAGATGTATGCCATTTCAATGTTTCAATTTTGCTGAATTTTCTACAGCTTCATTTCTCCATTTTCCCCCCATTCTTCTTAAACATTCCATTTTAACAAACCTGTTTGATGCCAACAAAAATGAAAGCCGATTTTAATGCAAGAGAAGCAATACCAAATCTAATGTAAAAGTTGCCAATAAGAGGTGTATCCTTACCTTACATCTTTATTTCCTTTTTAACCATTATAGTGATGGAACCAACTTATGCTTATGCAAACAGGTTAGATGCGAGCCGTCGCCAAGTATATTGGGGGCTTGCCTGAGATCTAAACTATTCGCTTCTCTAAGTATCGTTCCTCATCAAAATTAAGCAGATATCTAAGGTTTTGGAAGGAGGACAACACAAAACTCTATTTTTAGAAAATTACCCAGCATACCATGGTTTTAAATTATGGGTATTCATCAGAATCTAGACAATTCAAGTGATTACCTTCTTCAGCCAGAAAAGAGGTGTATGCCTCAAGCTACCTTTATTGCTTCTCTAAACCCTATATTGTGGGTACTCATTTTTATTGGCTTGACGAGACAATTCTAATGAGCATTCTGAAAGTAGGACTTTTTCAAATTGTTTTTGAAATACTTCTCATTAAAGACATGCTAATTTATCTAGACATGGTACCTCTTAAAGGTAGAATGGACTGAATACATGACCCAAGTATTACTTGACCAAATTCTGTAATGTGTTCAGTAGAGTTATTCAAGGTAACAATCAATTTTGTCTTTTTTCTGTTACAAGCAATTTTCAATGGACTACAAATGTACATTTAGACTTTTCTTTTTATATAGGATTTTGAGAATGGTTCAAATTAAAAAACAATGCTAATCTGTATGAGCAAATATTTTCCATACCTCGCAATGGTTTTGTGCATCTTAGGTTGGTTTGTTCAAAGAATGATATACTGAATCGTTAAAAAAACAATATACTAAAAACTATTAAAATTGTAAAACTTATCAATAAAAAAACATTGAAGACCTAAGATTTGGAATAAATTCATGGCAATCGGACCACTAATCATCAGAAGCTGTAATGTTGTCTATTGCAGAGACATTTGAAGTTATTGTGTAAAATGGAAAAAGGCCTAATAATTGAAAAGTGTACATGACTCGTACCATGCTCATTTGTAACATTTTGCTGTTTTCAATGTGTGCATAATATCCTAGAATCTTTAAGTCCAGAAGTCTTAACACATTGCCACCTTACGCCTCTTTTTGGGTCTTGTAGCAGACAGCTTTCAAAAAGCATTGCGGCAAAAGGAGAAATTGCTTGTCACAAGCAATTTCTCCTTTTGCCCAAATGCTTTTTCCATCTACTCAAATATCACAACAGCAGAACTGAACGGTTTTATCACATGATTACAAAGCTTTTCAAAAGTTGTCTGCTTTAAGTGAAGAAACGTTGTCTGCATATGGTAAAGAGTTAAGCCATATTTTCACTTCAAGGGATTCATGATTTTCCTTGAACTGTATTCTGCCTGCATTTGAGTACCTCGAAAACACACTTTTGAAAGTTAAAGGTTTTGTTTGGTAATTGTAGTTTTGTGTATGTTGCTGCTTTAGGAATCTTAAAGCAGATCACAGAAGAATGTCTGATGTTTAATGGAAAAGTCGACCTTAACTTCAGAAACAAAATTGTTAGAAAATAAATATTGCATGATAGGATTTTTAAGCCTAATAGTGCTGGAACCGACTTCATGCTTATGCAAACCGGTTGGATCCAGGCCATTACTTGACGACTGGTCTGTTAGCTGGCCTGTGATCTAACCTGTTTGCTACTCTGATAATCATTCTTTATCAAAATTAAGCAGATATCGAAGGTTTTGGAAAGCAGACAACATAAAAATCTATATTTTAAGAATTACCAAGCATTCTAAGGGTTAAGGATTTTTCTATTATTACTACAATGTTTACACATTAAGTTGCAGAAGGTCTTTGCTCAAGCATCTTTTCATAGAAAGTATGAACACTTCTAATAGGAAAGCCAGATTATCTCCCACATTTCTGTAAGTTTGATAAGAAAAAAACAAGGTTCTGTGAACGACAATATACACATGGAAAAGGAAAACCATGATTTCTTGGAAGTTGATTCAATTATATGATGAATATTCTGACATGGTATGAATGCCCATTGCATGCCTCTTTGTTTATTTTTAATTAGACTGCTGTGAACTTGTTATAGTATAAAAAGGGTTCTGTCTTTTAGATCTAATCCTTTCCTTTTTGAATACTCATTTTGTATGTGGACAGAAAAACTTTTCTACTATTTTGTAGTTTGGTTTCTTTCCTGATTTCCAACATGACAATATCACAAAGTATTTTGATTATTGTCAAGATCTTTCTTAACACATTACCAAACAATATTGATATTTGACAAGTTTGATGCAGACGACTCTGGAAAACATTGTGGGAAAAGGAGAAATTGCTCTTGATGCTCATTTTCTCCTTTTTCCCACAATGTTTTCCAATTATTTTTCAATTTCATCACATTTTGAAATGCCATCTGCAAACTCTTTCAATTTGGGACAGTTGAAAATTAGGCATATGGTAAAGGGTTAATTGAGGTTTCTAGATTGGACTAGTCTCTGATGGTTGCAATGATGGGCAGCAAAAAGAGTGCCGAAAGAATTGAAAAATTGTGTCAGACGAAGATATTACCAATGAAATTGCCATGACATTTGTGACAATGCTTTATGCCTCTGTTTAACCCTTATAGTGTTGGAACCGACTTCATGCTTATGCAAACAGGTAAGATCCAGGCCCGCCACCAAGTAAATCGGTGGCTGGCCTGTGATCTAACCTATTTGCTACTCTGAATATCTTTCCTCCTCAAAACTAAGTGGATATTTAAGGTGTTGGAAAGCAGACGACACAAAAATTTACACAAATATCTAGTTTTAGGAAAATTACCCAGCATTCTAAGGGTTAAACAAAAAGGAAAAAAAGAGATGATTGCCAATTAGGCCATTGGATAATGAAATGAAAACTTAATTTTATCTCCATTGCTTGTACTATAAACTTTTTATATTGAAGGTTTAGTGGACGACTGTGGTAAGTCCTTCACAAGAGTGAGACTTGCTACAGAATATATGTTGTGTTAAACACTGGATTTGTTATATGCTAGAACAATGCATGCTTACAAGTTGTGTACTATTTAACTGTGATCACCTCCGAGTGTTTGTTTGTGGCCGACACTCCTGACAATAATTCCACCATTATGTTTGAGAGGGTAAATGTAAGATTGGGTATGTTTCATGTTGGGTTTTGTTATGTATTATTACTATGTATTACCCAAGTTTTTTGTTGTCTTTTTTGAAAATGATGAGTTTTATGTTTTGCAGAGTAGCTTAAAAATTTAAAAAAAAAAAAGTGTTAGAAAAGAAGAATATGCTACTAAAGAGTATTTTCTGCTTGTGTCATAATAATTTCTACTAAATATTGAATGAAGAAGTTGCATTTTGTTGTCTTCTGCAGAAACCTTGAACATTTTGCCATGAAGCAAACAATTTCCTATTGAAATATAGTTGTAGTTAAGGGATTAAAAAGATGTATCTAAAAGTCATCTCCAATTAATGTTTAAGAAACATTGATACAGGACTTGACAAATGCAAAGTGTTTACAAAATTCGTCGTTTTCAATTAGCATTTGTTTATGCTTGTCATTTGTAACAAGCTTGGGTAATATATGTAATATGAAACCTTTTTGATGAATTATTTGTTAATAAATTTATTATTAAAATTATTTAAAACATTGTAAAATAGATAAAAAAAAATGGCTGTACAAAACAATTTGTTCTGTGAATGAATGTTAGCATGATGAAAAGCGTTTCTCAGTAATAGTTATTTTGTGATAATTTAAAGGATAAAAACATATGAAATACATTACAGTCTTCTGTGTTTTTGCTTTGATCTCGTTGGTCGTTATTGTTTATTGTTTATTGAATTAACCAGTAGAAGGAACACCCTAAAATGGAGATAAATAACAGCTGTACCAATTGACCTATGTACCACCATCAGACAAACAAATGGACTTAGTCTTGTGCACATGGACCTTGCTTTCATTAACTCAATGGCCTTGCGTGACCCAGTGGCTAAGTTGGCAGACTTGGAACTTGGGGGTCCCGGGTTCGAGCCCCACTGACAGCTCTGGTTTTGTGGAAGTGTCCTTTTGCGAGTCACTTAAGAGCCCTAGCCTAGTACTGGTGATAATTGATATGACATTAAGCACCATACCAATAAACAAAAGATGGTTTATTCTCCAAGATTTCAAGTGCAACCTGTCAAATGTAGCTTGTAGCTTGACTGATAGAAAGAAAATAAAAAGCTTTATTTCGCACCTAAATTTGATGTTTTTCGACTCAATATGAAAGGTCACTGATCAAGGACAATAGCTCTGGCTTATATCAAAGCAAAAGATGCCCCAATTTGTATTGTCAAAACCGTGGGTAAGTTTTTGCATGCAAATAAGTTAGTTGCCAATTAACTTTTTAGGCTAATGTTTTGAAACTTCACCTATGTATTCTGGGTCCTAGCGTATGGTTACTTTACTAACACCATTATTAGTTCATTAAGTTCAAGGAGAGTCACCTATACTTTTCTTTGCATTATGAAGGCGCCTTGAACTGTGATAGAAAATCCTTGCCTCAGACTGTCATGGAATAAGAAGGGCAAACATGGAAGAGTAATTGGTCCCAGCAATATTATTAATCACAAATCAAACTCCCAACCTGGAACTACACAGTTAATGTAAGCTTTTTAATATGACCATGTCATCATATACATGCCTTTTAGACCACCTAGAATTAGCACACTGATCAAGGTGGCTAGCATGCTTATCCTGGTTTAGAACTTAGTAGAACAAGGGCTGATTTGGGACCAGGCCTTAAAGCCATACTTGCGCTCATTTACACTTAAATTGTGAAAGTTCTAGAGTAATTGAAAATTAACTTAAAAGTACTTAAAATTCCCTTTTACAGAGGAATTAAGACTGTAACACATTCACATGATACTTTTAAAAGAGCGAATACTATAAGGTTTGTTTACAATTAGCAATCAAACTAGGTCAGCCGAGAAACCTTGGGAACCAATAAAACCCAAGAAATTCTCAATTTTGAATGTTCACATTTGTTGATTTTGGATAAATGACAGTATTTTTATGTGTTTCACATGATTTTTCTAACCAGGTGATTGCCACTCATTAATCAAAGCGCTTCTTGGTATTTTAGATGTTACTCAAATGTAAACAATGAAGTTGAATTGGTGGGCACCTTTTTTGTGAAAACAGCCCTTTGAAAAAAAGATGATACATAATGCAGGAGTTATATTGTCATAATCCTGTGGTTTTTCGCTATGTTTCAACATATACTATCATAACTTATAACACATACTTTCCAGTTTTGTAGTTTTTCTGAGCGCTAGTATGCTTTTAAAGAAACAATATGTATACCATGTTAAATTTAGCTTTTAGCTTGACTGATACAAAGGAAAATTAACCTATTATACCCATCTGAGGTTGATGGTTATTGACTCATTATGAACGACCATGTTGGCCTTTTTGACCACATAAAATGGCACTCTAATCATCAAGGTGGTTAACCTGTTCATACCTGTCTAGAAGCATGTAGAAAAAGGGCTTATTTGGGACCAGGCTTAACCCTTAAAATGCTGGGGAATTTGCAAAAAATAGATTTTTGTGTTGTCTGCTTTCCAAAACCTTACTATCTGCTTAATTTCGATGAGGAAAGATACTCAGAGTATCAAACAGGTTAGATCACAGGCCAGCCGCCAATTTACTTGGCAGCTGGCGTGTAACCTATTCTGTTCCATAAGCATGAAGTGGGTTCCAGCACTATAAGGGGTAATACCTGTTCAGAAGCTTGTAGAATAGTGGCTTATCCCAGACCCGGGCTTAAGGAAATGATTCACAACCACAGTGATCTAAGAGTATGTTTTGGGTGTTAATACAATACTGGTGTTAATTGATCAGTTCTAGAAAGGGGAAGACCATGATAAATGAATGAATAACACAGCCAATATCAGTAATAAACTTTATTGCATATACTCACGCATAAACCACATCAAATTGCCCACCAATGGAGCCCTTTCCAAGTAAAACATTAGCATAAAAACTGCACACAATGAATTTGTTACTGCAAATCCATAACACATGGTTCTGAACGAAGAATATTTGGCATACCTTTACCAGCAAGAAGTATATCTAGTCCATTTGTTTGTATGGTGTTTAATGCCGTTCCAACATTCTTTCAGTCATGTAACAGCTTTCCTGGATCCACAAGTACATGGCTGGGCCTCTGAAGTGACTTGCCAATGGACACTCCCAGGAAACCACAAGTGTCGGTGTGACTCGAACCTGGTACTCCCCACTTCTAAGTTCACCACTTGGCCACGCAGGACCCTCTATCTAGTCTAAGATTGCAAAAAAGCCAATGAAAGGCTTATGATTTTATGGGGCTTTGTCTAATTGTGTATATACATCATGCATATAGAACTAGTCCTGCTCTGATCCAATGTGATGTAATGGTTAGTGTCGGGGACAAGAGACCGGCCAACCTGGGTTCGATCCTTGATGGCAATCATCTATATCACTGTGGAGGGTCCTTTGGCAAGACACATTCCCTAGCCTAGTACTAGAGTGAGTGTACGTTAATAAGTAGAAGTCCTTAACAAAAATTAAGGACTTCCTAAAATGTTAAATCCATTAATAAAGCAATTACAGTGCTAATATACATAATGATCCGACTTTACTATGATCATTTGTTAGCCATTACTTCGCAAATATTCATTAAAGTACCTCTTACGGCAGTTTTCAGAAAAACAAGGAAATGAAAAGAGGAAATTCCGATAGAAAGCATTTCTGCTTTTTTCATGCCTGTTTTCTATTCACAATATCATATTTTCTAAACTTTTAAACTATCATAAATTTTGCTTTTGCTATCAATTTTGACCATTCATAAAGCCAACTATGGTGAAATGTGGACATGTTTGTAAAGTTCAAGTGCATCATGCACTAGGTAGCCTCGATCTAAGTGAAAAACAGTTCAAATGGGATTAAAACTTAACATAAATTTGTTTAACCCTTGTAGTGCTGGAACTGACTTCATGCTTATGCAAACAGGTTAGATCACAGGTCAGCCGCCAAGTAAATTGGCGGCTGACCTGTGATCTAACCTGTTTGCTACTCTGATTATTATTCCTCATTAAAACACAGCAGATATTTTAGGTTTTGGAAAGCAGACGACACAAAAATCTATTTTTAGAAAATTACCCAGTATTTTAAGGGTTCATTGCTATTACGAATTTGATTACGAAAAAAAAAAATACCAGGAGGCATATACAGCAAACTTTGTAAATTCTTACACCAGAAAATGTAATAGAAGCACACATAAATAAATACAAAAAATAAAACAATAAAACAAATACCATGTGCAAGATAAACCAATTTTTTGTGCATCAGATTCTTTAAAAAAACATCTTACATAGTGTACAAGTAACTTAACCCTTTACCAAACAATAACAACATTTAACCACTTTGTAGCAGATGACTCTATAAAATGAAAAATTGCTCTTAACAAACAATTTTTCCTCTTCCCACAATGTTTTTCTGCCCTATCAGAAGATTATTTTTCAATTTCATCACATTTCGAAATGTCATCTACAAACTCTTTCAAATTTGGACAGTCCAAAATTAGGCGTTTGGTAAAGGGTTAACAGGCAACATAGGTCAACATGTATAAAAACAAATAAAAAAATAAACAACTTGAATTCAAAATTACTCATAAACAACAATAACAATTCATCTTGATAAGCACTGATTATAACAGAGATTTGTATTCGTGGCTGACAATGTAATAAAATATCTTTCCCGAAAAAATGAGAAATGTTTTTGAGAAAGTTTTCATTTTATGTTTTCAATATCTTTCTCAATTTTCATTCACTTAATGAAGTAAGATGTTTATCAAAAATTATGTTTCATTCTTTCATTACAAATTCAGAGAAATTGCAGATGAAAGTTGAAAAAGACATGAAAGATAGAAATTATATACAGATGAGAGTTGAAGTTTAAAAGAAAGGTTTGGAAGATTTTCCGCAAGAAGGACAGAAATGATTGTGAATCTAATGAATGTACTTTCTCTTTTTCGTTCACTGAGTTACAAGTCTGAGATAACAGGTCATTATCATTCTAGATAAATAACATTAATGCATAGTATTTAACAAAAAGGTTTTTTGTAAAAAAAAATCTAAAATCTGACAGACTCTGGAATAGGAGAATAATTATCATATTACTAATTACAACTTCTACTTCTGTCAAAGCATTTTCTACACTAATTTTCGTTTAATAGTTTATGTTACACTCCTCCAGAATACTTTGGGAAAGGCCTATTAATCTCTGATAAAAATTTATAATTACTTTTAACTTGCATGACAAAGGTTTAAAACAATGTGAGAAATGGAGAGTTTGATCATAATGCACTTAACTTTCATCCTTATCTTCACAAAGTTGTCCAATTCAAACAAGCTTGATGTTTCTTGTTTGAGGACAGAAAAAGGGTTCAGTGAAAGACTTACGATTGTCCTGGGTAGTGTTTTACTAAAACTAAGATCTAATGTAAGTTCAAAAATATTCCGTCTTATTTCAGTAATGTGAAAAGGAATAATGCATTGTTAAATGTATTTGTAATGGTCTCTCCAAGGCACATAAACGTAATGTCGAATTACATATTGTACTTTTGTTAAAGGTAACATCAAAGCATATCAGTTTTGACTTATGCAAATATTTCCTTTAGATCAATGCTGCCCTGCATTATGCCCATGCCATATACCTGAAAGAATCCAACACAAAGTGAGCTAATATGGAAACTAATCATCCCTTACTTCACAAAGTTGTCTGATGCAAAGTAGTATAATGTAATCAATATCACAGGGGTCTATACTTTTCCTTGGGCCAATACGATGCAATATAATATATGATTGTACATGTGTTACATAGCATTCACCTCAGGATAAGTTAAGGCGCCTGCAATCAATATAAGGTTATATAGAGGGTTCAGTGCAAGACTATAGTAAGTCCTTCACAACATGTGAAGGACTTACTGTTTTCTTGCACTATACCTGTTATGTTTAACCTCCAGAAGAGTCAACCACACAGTGCACTGTTATGGAAATTAATCATTCCAAACATCACAAAGTTGTTTGATGCGAACCAGCATAATGTTATCAATATAAGGACATATAAAGGGTTCAGTACAAGACCCTTGTAAGTCCACTAAATGTGACAGACTTACTATTTCCTTGAACTGTATCTATCATATGCAAATTCTAGAAGAGTCATCCACACTATGTTATGTTATAGAAATTCATCAAGCTTTACATCACAAAGATGTTTGATGCAAACTAGTATAATGTTAACAATATAAAGGCATAAAAAGGAGGCAGTGAAAGACCATAGTAAGTCCACTAACTATGACAGACTTACTGTTTTCGTGCACTGTACCTGTTAAATGTAACTTCTAGAAGAGTCAACCACACTATGTACAACTATGGCAATTTATAACACACTATACCAATTGTAACTACTCGGGTATTTCCGTGAGCTGAGAAATAAACAACTCATACATAAGTGTATGGTTACAAAATTTCAGGTGAAACAACCTTGGCTAATTACACATTTCTTATGTTCATCCACGTTGAGTGGGGCTCAATGTATATGGAGCTATTGAACATCATTTTAGATCATTATCTTTGGTTGGTAATTCATATATATTAGTGGAATTATAAGTTGTGAAATATATCTGTTTTCTTAATCAAATTAAATGACTATTTAGATTTTACATTTTAGATCTATATCAGAAAACGACAGAACAATGAAAGAAGTCTGTGAGAAACAATATGGCCGCTTACATATTACTTTAGAGGTGCTTTCATTGGATAAACCTGATGAGTTGAAATTGATATTGTACTTATCTAACAGTCTAACCCTAAACAACGAATTCATCCAGGCTGCGGGAAACAATATGGCGAGAAACATTATGGCAGCTTCCATATTCCTTCAGAGGTGTTTTCAATGGATAAACCCAATGAGTTAAGGTTGACACTATATTCATCTAACAGTCCAACCCTAACGTCTCTAGGAATTCATCCAACAGTTTAGAGCTGTCAGTTGCATCTTGCATTTCACTGTAGGTCTGAATAAAGTTGGTCAGGTGAAATCGAATACTGTCAATAATGTCAATTGTGTCCGTTTCTTCTCGATCTTGAATCGACGCAGCATCTTCAAGAACCAGTTCTTCAAACTCTGGTAGCTGAAGAACCTGTGGAATAAAACAATAACATAGAACTAAACAAAACACATGGTATTCCATTTTCTCATACGGCAACATTTTGGTTTCATGACACCAACCATTTGTTCTATATTTCTTATCATATATTATAGAATTGAAAAAAAAAACCCAAACCTATTAATGATATTGACAAAAAGAGGAGTCACAGTGGTTTTTAAAAGCTTTACATTAAAGATCTCACTATATATGAAAAAATTGTTTTCGTTATTCAGCACACTATCATCCACTAAAAGGAGTCTTCTATCATACCTTTTCTAGATTATCCGCCATGTATTCTGCTGCCTGATCTTCCAGTCGTGGTAACCCGAAAAGCCGTGCAGTTTTGAGCACCATAACAACGTTTTCTGTGTTCAGATACTCGGCCATCGTGTTTGCACAGTATCGCTTTAACCCGGGAAGAAGGTACATGTCTGCTGCACACAAAACCTCATATACATTGTCTGCTGATAGCTGGAAAGTTCAAAAGTTAAAATAATGTAAGAACAAATAGGAGATACCTATAGATCTTTTCAAGACGCCAGTGGAAGTGGAAATTAATTGGAAAAAAAGTATTTAGGTAAAAGAGGTAATCAATCCTTTAATACTGTTCTTTAATAAGAGATGGATGGTTGCAGACACTTTCAAGGTCTTATCCACAAACTTAACCATTTTGGATTTTTTTTGTCTGCTGCAGCTAAATTCTTAAATTACTTTGAGAAAAAAGCGGACTTCCTCACATAAGATAGCATTCCTTTCTTCAAATGATTATTTTTGTAATATCAAAGGATAATACTATTCTTAAAGAGCAATTCCTCCTTTATGCAACAATAATGTCAAATAAACTTAAAGAATATCTAACTATTCTTAATCAATTTCTTAGTTATTTTTCAATTTAAGATGATAAAGCAAAGAAAAAAGGTTTGTAATCAAACATCAATATGATTACCAATTCCCACAGTTGGTTCTGTGACTGGTCTAAATTAAAAGAAAATGCAGTAGTTTTGAGCCCAAGACATAACAATATTTACTAGACTTGAATACCTCACATGTTTGGAGGTGAAGACAGAACAATATTTACTAGACTTGAATACCTCACATGCGTCCTGATAGATGTAAAACATGATATTCTTGAAGCAGCTTGCATTCACATTGTGTATGGGTATAACAGGTGCACTGATCTCCGTGTCGCAATGACCTTCTTCAAAGTGGTCATTTAAAAGAGCTTTAAAGTAATCACTCCTACCACAGAAAAATACCTGAAATAAACAACATCAATGTAGCAATCGACACCGAAAATTAAATCTCTTATGAAAAGCATCTTTAAAGAAAAGTTAACCCATCTTATTTGTACATAAACATTTGGGTACTAATGTTAGCTGGGAAGCTGATAGTAAAACCTGTGTTATTTCCTATACCACCTTGCACTTGAAAGCATAACACATAACCACATATAAAATTGTTTCAAAGTACATGTACATGCAGTATGATCAGGATTTCAGAAATCATTGTGACAAAAGCTCATGTTATCCTTTCTTTCGTCACAATGGTTTTTACCCAATATCAAATAGAAATGTAATTCTTTACACATATACATTGTTTAGTTTTTTTGTTATTGCTCTAAATTTGGACAAGTTAATAAACTTAATAATAAAAAGAAGGAATTAGCGCAGGACTTTACTGCAAATGAAGGGTCCTGCATGACCAAGTGGATAAGATGGCGAACTAAGAACATGTGGGTTCAGGATTGGAGCCCCTCTGGTTTATGAGAGTTACCTTTGGCAAGTTACCTCAGAGCCCTAGCCTAGTACCAGTGGATCCAGGAAAGCTGTTTCATAACTGAATAATTGTTGATAAGGCGCAAAACACCACACAAACAAACTGCAAATGAAGTACTGCATTCAATGATTGCTACAGAAATTTACAAGAGTCTTTAAAACTATTTTCTACAGATCAAGGCACCTACCTTATGGCAGTAGAATTTATGGCCCTGTACTGTAAAAACCACATCAGAGTAGATGGTTGTGTAGTCTGGTTCAAAGGGAAGCTCACCAGATCCCTAAAAGTGAAAGAAATACTTTAATCTGTTTTGCCTTTTACATTTTGAGTTATTATTCATTTTTTTTTTAAAACAATTGTGAAACAAGTTCTTACAACGCTAACAAGGATCAGACCATAGACCCTCAGTACCAGAGGCCAACACTCTACAAATGAACCGCTGTCAATTTTGGGTTATTAAATCACATAGACAGTTTCCGATTAAACTGTGATATCGAGCTCATAAGTGTTGCTTTAGGCTTGCTAGAATTGACAGCACTCAGTTTGCAATTTCAAGAAAGTCTAAACTGAATGGTACATATATTTGAATCGATTATGGAGAGGAACCTTATTATTTCAAGTTCAATTGGTTTGTTTTATTGAGTAATTAATTTACATTATGCCAACCAAATGTCAGTAGAGAATTTGACTGTTCTTACAATAGTACATAATTCATCAGGTAGCGCCCGGTCTGCTAGGGCCCCAAAGTCCATCTGTAAGGCCCATTTATCCGGCTGCTCTATCATTATGTGTGTGACATTGACACCTGGCTTCCCTTTCTCTAGAAAGATAAAGTTAAACACATCTTTCTACTGCTTCAAGTAATTGTTGTTCATAACAAACCATAGGATTTACAACCTAGAGCTTGAATTTGGATCTTGTTGGATTCAAAATGATTTTACCTTCATGATTTTTTTTCTTTTGTTCTTGATTAAAACAAAATTTCAAATTCTTGATTTATTTGTCTCTAAAATATATTCACATAGGCATATCTTTACGTAGAATCACAACTTTGTAGACAGTTTATATCTTTGCTTCTGACGGTAGAACCCATAAGTGATGTGTACAAATCAATAGCATTTTTACACAACAATTGGGAAAAATTAACCCTTAGAATGGAGGGTAATTTTTCTAAAAATATATTTTTGGGTCACCCACTTTCCAAAAAATTAAATAACTGCTTTACTTTGTTGAGGAAAGATACCAAGAGCAGCAAACAGGTTAGATCACAGGCCAGCCACAAATATACTTGGCGGTTGGCCCAGATCCAACCTGTTCGCATAAGCATGAAGTAGGTTCCAGCATTATAAGGGTTAAGGCCATTGTGAAAAACAACAAATATGCTTGTAAGGAGCAATTTCTCCTTTTGTCCCAAAGGTTTGTCATGGCCATAGGTATAACATTTGTTTTGAAGAAACATTATCCATACCAAAATCAACCAATTTCTTGAATTTCATCTCTAAGAGGGGAATGATATCGTCCAGTTTACAATGTTTCGCCAACTCAATGCATTCCTCCACACAGTCATAGTGGATCTCCATCTGACCTGTCATTAAAGAGAGAAACAGCTGTTTGATAATAGGAAGTTTAAAAATGTTAGATCATGAATCAAAAACAAAATTGAAGTCTCCATAACTCTTAACGGCTAAAAAGGTCTTGTTGAGAAAATAGCTGATGCTGAATTAAATTTTGCTCCATGGTGGTTCACTTGAATGCACCTGCCAATGATATGCAAAACTTTTGCGACAAAATGAGAAATTCCTTGCAACATTAGTTAAAGTCTGATAAAAAAATAAAAAAGTTTCTGCTTCTATTCTTTCTTCCTTTTTTGATTTTGGACCTCTCATTTAATTCAGTACAAAGGAATAAGAATCGAAAAAAATCATTATTATTATTACAATACTGTCATGTACTCACCTGTATATAAATACTGTAAAATAGCTTCAAAAGCAGCAGGGGTCACCTGTAAAGGGAAGTCAAGGTACATTTCCTGCTTCAGAGATCTAGATAACAGGCAGGGAATCATGTCACCAATGTTTACAATCTTATGTCCAAACAAGATGGCCATGTCCATGACAGAACAGGTATTTTTGCTTTTTCACCTACCTTTGCCAATGATAGCCAGATTGTGTACCCTACATGAGTTGACCATCAACTTTCCGGTTCTGGTTGTATATGAAAACAAAATGCTTTATAACAAAGTTATTTCTAACACTCAAAAGAGAAATCGCAGTCAAGGACCGACTGTTTTTGACATACCTGCCTATCAATTGCGATTTGGCATGACCATCTTGTTCAGATTTTTGATCTTATATTTGTCACATGATTCTCTGCCTAGAGACTTAGAGGAAAACTTCTTTGAGGAGACTTTCAAACACTTTACTTTCTATCGGATTCAAATTTCAAAATAAAAGGTCTATGAAATATACACCTCCTAAAGATAATATAAGTTGTCATCAAAAGCATCAAAATTAACAGAAAACTAAAATTGAGGTTATAATGGTGATTAAATCTGACTTCAAAGCTAGAAAACATCATTGTCACAAAAGGAAAGATTGCTTCCTATTACCTGAACTGCACAACATGTTTTCAAAGTCACTGACAGCTTTCTAATATGAACATAAATATAAAAGGTTGAGAGATAAATAAAAAATGCCGCATTGACTTCGTTAAAGTCATTAAGAATGATGACCTAGCCAGAGTATTAAACTCAGGACCTGTGTATTCCAAGTCAGACTAGTGACAGCCTAAGTTAACCCATTACCAAACAATAACAATATTTAACCAGTCTGTTGCAGACCACTCTGGAAAACATTGTGGGAAAAGGAGAGATTGCTCTAGTAGAGCAATTTCTCCTTTTCCCACAATGTTTTCTGCCCTATCAGAAGATTATTTTCAATTTCATCACATTTTGAAATGTCATCTGCAAACTCTTTGGGAACAATTTGGGACAGACGCAAATTGTGCAATTGGTAAAGGGTTAAACAGGCACTGCAAGGCATAACAAATAAAGTCAAATATCCCTTAAAACCCCGACAATAATACCATCAAGTAATACCATTTTATTTTTCAGATGTATGTTCTTCTTCCCACTCCATTTCGTTTTAAACAGTCTCGCAAAGAACTGGTTTCTTGCTGTGAGGATACATCGATGTACGGAGAATTCAGTCCCGTGTATGTGTATTATGACATCCTGGTACATTCCTGGCTCTTGTAATCTAAAAGTAAAACACACACTTTTATTTCTATAGCCTTAAATGTCCTTTTCAACCCATCACCAAACAATAACGACATTTGACCAGTTTGTTGCAGACGACTTTGAAAACATTGTTGAAAAGGAGAAATTGCTCTTAACGAGCTCTTAACGAGCAATTTCTCCTTTTCCCACAATGTTTTCTTCCCTATCAGCAGATTGTTTTTCAATTCATCAAATTTTGGAATGTCACCGGCAAACTCTTTGAATTTGGGAAAGTAAACTGTTGAAAATTTGGCATTTGGTAAAGAATTGAACAAAGAGTCAGGTATTTTGTGGCCAGAATTCAATCGTGTTTTCATGTTTAACTACTTGTACTAGTCTAGGAAGAAGTGCCTTGCTCTAGGAACACTTCACAATGCTATAAACAGCCAGTGTCAGGAAGCAAGTCAAAGATTTTTGTTTTATAGGATTTAACATTAAGTCTTTAGTGTTTCACTTACATTTTGAAACCCTGTTAATATTTCATGAGGTCATATGGGCTGGCTCAAGCAAGGTAAAACCATTAACATTTCTTCAATAATCTGGAGACTATGTGTAACCTTTCATGGGAATCCTCATATGGTGTTTAAAGCCGTGTCAACAATTGTTCAATTATGTAACAGTTTTCCTGGGTTCACCAGTACTAGGCTAGGGCTCTGAAGTGACTTGCTAAAGGACACTCCCACGAAACCAGAGACAATGTTGGGGGCTCAAATCTGGGATTCTCGACATCTGAGTCCACCACCTTAACCACTGGGCCCCACAGGACCCCTTCATATGAATCTTAGAAAACCTATCCTTACTGACATTTGAACCGGTATATTGGAGGGGTTTTAATATGACTTTACCTCCGTAAGAATTCTTCATACAAATCTCTTCTCATAACCTTTGCATTGACCATGTTATAGGAAAGAAGCAGCTTCTTTATACTGTCTGTCAGAGCCCCGTATAAACAACGTTCTCCGTCAAATGTGTTTGCAATACAACGCGCCCCTGAAATATGTTTGAATAAGAAAAATCAATCATACAATTGAAAAAGATGGTTTTTATCTACTCAATTAAAAAACTTTTTTCTCATGTGCCCTAATTTACACATATCAAATCACCTACAAGAGCAGACTAAAGAAAACACTAGGACTGCAGGGAAAACAATTGCAACAAGCAATATCTTATGTACATTAATAAATCATAATTTCTTATTTTCATTGGGTAAAAACTTAAAATTTGTGCATTATGAACAGACTACTGCAGCAGATGAGTCAAAGTGCAGGATTAGGGAGTAAAAGGTTGGATGTCTGCTGCATACATTGGGGGCTATATTAGTCATATTGTATACTAGTAATTTACCCCAGGATAAATAAAGACCCCTTCGCTGCATATTGCATAACTTGACAGAATCACAATCTGATGACTCACCATTTTCCAATAGATACTTCACAACATCCTCATGTCCACACAAACAGGCATAATATCTACAAAAAAAGTTTGTATTGAACTTGTTACCTTATGAATAATTTATTCAAAGCACAATAATTCAAATCAAATGAAAAAAGAAGAGAAACAACAGCTTTTAAAAAGCTATGTCTCCTTAAGGCTTTAAATGTTATGATGGTTTCCACTCAATAGTACAAACAAGACATTACTTTTTATATCATATTATATTGTTTGTATATTTTGAATTGTCTGCTTTATGTATAATAAAATTTGTATATATATCAGGAAAAAATTAATGCCACCCCTAAACTAGTTTAGAGCTGAAGCTCTGTCTATCCATCTGAATAATTAACAGTCTTCTGTATATTCAATCAAAAACTTCTTATCTTTAATACTATGCCTACAACACTTAAATAACAAAACTAATGCTTTAGGGAATTGAACCAATGAAGAAACCATAAAACAAGCTGCAAAAAAGCAAAGAATTTGCTCATTAGCAAAAATGTATCTTTTTGTCATAGTGGCCCTAGAAATTTGTGTGGTTGATTCATCAAGCGAGGAATCTTAAAATAAGACTCACAGTGGGGTACTGTCCCATCTGTCTCGGATGTTCACATTCACTTCTTTTAGTTCAACCAGGTACCTACAATACAGTCAAACACATTTCATTGCATACAGAAATGACATTATTTTTTGGAGTAAAAGGCCAACTGTCAATTAGAGGAGGCCAATGGCCCAAACATTACATGTTCTTATGTCTGCCTTTCATTTTTTGTGTGATTTGAGCTGACCAAAAAGTTATTTGAAGTGGTCAAATTGGCCATCAGCCAGCCCTTAATGATAACCCTGATATATGTCATGTATTTATGACATACGTAATGAATTAATTGTTAACTGTATTTCAAATGTGTAAGAGTTTGTCAAGGTTCTTAATTACTTAAATCTTCTGCTGAAATGGGCTTTGAATACATGTTCATAAATATCAAATGTATGTCTAATTTAACGCTTTTATTGGTATTGAAATGAAATGAATTGAAATGAAAACCCAAAATCACTGAATTGCATTCAAATAAATCAGGTTCAGAGCTCAAGCATATAGATAATTTCAAGTTTAATGCAGTTTTCAACATATATCCAGTTACATCTCACAGGCCTTCTTCTTTCACAATCTACCAGTTGCCAATTACCAATGTACCAGTTTACAGTGAGGCTAAAAGTAGTTGTCAGCAGAGCTCAAATTCTAGTATGTAGTCTTAATGGTTCTGGGTTCTTGCTTCATCCTTTTACATATATTGTAGTACTAGTAAAGTAGAACTTACATTGAACTTATTGGCTTTTTCATGTTATGTAATAACAGGGACCCATAAAACCCAAAGCACCTTCCCTATTGGAATTTTTTTCAAAATCATGCAGTTTTCCCAAGAATTCTAAGTCACACCAGCTGTTTGGTTCCCTCATTTAAGGATAAATCTTTCCAAAATTAACATGCCTAGGCCTCCTACCAATTCAAGGAAAACAGGCACTGACATAAGGAAATAGTTATGGTTCATTGCTCAGCAATGCATTACAATAAAATGATAATCATCTCTCTGTATTAGTACTACTATTTGAATTTTCACAATAGTAGTTCGGTCTTAGACATTTGGCATAGGTCATTGCACCTTTGCGGATCCGTTCAAGCTTGTCAACTGTGGCTACAACATGATAAGGAACACAATCTTGATGGGTAACCTCCTTTAGTTTAGGACAGTGTTTGGAACGAAAGCAAACGCGTTTACAGAATTGTCAGGATAGAAAATGTGGATATAATGCCAGAAGAATGATAAGATGTCATTTAGACATGTCTTACTGTAACTTTTGCAAATCCCCACGCCTACAAGCCAGCAACACTTGCTGCTGATCCATTCTAAAATTTTGTGTTTATATTTTTGACAGCTGGTTCCACTAATTGCGCAATTTGTGAAACTAGGAAACCAGTGTACCTGATGTCGAAAATTGAAAACGATAAGAAATCAAAATCTCGTCAAGTCGTTGAATAAAACAAAAACCCTTATCAACAAGCACAACATAACACATTTAACTAGTCAATAATAGTTCTAAAAATTGCTTAAAAAAAGAAAGATAACTTTTACGACATAAATCCAGCCCTACCATAAGTGAATACATAAACAATTGGTTTTCGTGATCAAGCTTGCGAAGGTAACCACGTAAACTTACAGAACACTGGATTAGATTGACTCCGTTGATGAAGTGTGATGGATTTGATACTTTCACCGTTACGCAGGAGGCAAATCCTGATATTTGTAGTGGGATGGCTAGCATACGCTTCTACATATTGCTTGAGGAAGCCTATTGGAGTGGTAAGTTGGACTGTCATTTGTAGATAGGTTCAAGTTACCAAACTCTTTAATCGCAGAAATTTAGAAAAAGGGGCGTTTCAAAATATTTTGTCAGTGACTCTGCATGCAGTTTAAAAATACCCTTTTTTGTTCCCTTTCTGAAGATTCCTTGACAAAGTGTTCATGAATTCGCTTGATAATCAAAGAACAAAAGAGTTGTCTAGTTTACAACAGAGCAGGGTCTTCCCCAGGTCTTTTTTACAAGCGCTGTGGGGCCCCAGCGCCTGAATTTCAAAATAAGCACTCCCCCAGCGCCTGAATTGATCCCAATGTGCAATCATGTCTATGTAATAAAACAACTCTGAAAAAGATCTGCCTGTTTTTTTTTCTGGCATTTAGACAAAAACTTAGCATAAAAGAGGCTCACGGTCGGTTTAGTTTGTGGGATTTTTTTACCATCTGCCAATTATTATTATAATACCACTTTAAAATTATTTACCACAGTATTGGTGAGGACCCTCCTATTGGGCTTCTTAAAAAGATCATCACCAATATTTGTCTTTTTCACCAACAGATTAAGACTGATTTAGAAGTGTTGATGGGATTGAGTAAGACGCAGTTGGGATGGTTGGACACGGCGCTGCTTTTACCCTACGCTCTGATGCAGGTAACATTTATAAAATTTTATCTATAGTTGATATAGGGGTCCTGCATGGCCCAGTGGTTAAAGAAGCTGTCCCGGGTGCGAGCCCCACCAACACCTCTTGTTGCGTTGGAGTGACCTTTGGCAAGTCACTTCAGAGCCATAGGCTACTACTGGTGGATCCAGGACACCTATACATAATTGAAAAACTGTTATTACGGTGTTTAACACCATACAAAAAGAAAAGTTGATACATCACAGCCTATTAATGATCACAGGGCAGGATATTCAGATCATCTCATGCCTGACATCTAAATTGGGATATCAAGAAATTATCTTTAGATAAGAAGGGTATAGTTCGTTTTGCAACACTCAGCTTTTGTATTGAAATGATATTATATTATGGAATAAATGTTATCAACATCTAGTAATTCCTATCAATTTGTTAGCTCTTATGACATCTATGAACATTTTTAGAATTAGTTTTCAGTGGTTTTCTGTCAAATTTTGGGAATTGGTAGGGTACCAGGCAAATTCACATTAGTTTTTCTCTAAAGTTGGGAATTTTTCAGGAATAACTTAAAATCAAGGATAACCTTTATCAGCAAAAATAGTCAGTTAATTTGATTGGGAGTAGGTCTGTTTTAAGGAACCAAACATATAAGGAAAATAATCACTTGTTATTGGAATATGGTAGACTATCTTTTTTGAAAATAATGTCATTTAGAGCTCTTGTTGCAGTAAATAAGATTTTCTTTCTTACAGATGTTATTAGGACCACTTGGTGACAAATTTGGACCCAGAAGGACATTTGGAGTCTGCTTACTGCTGGCTGCTTTATCAATGGTAAATTGATTCAGGATTTTAGCACACTACCACCTTACGCAACGTTTTTACATCTTGCAGGAGAGGACTTTCAAAAAGCATTGTGGCAAAAGGAAAAATTGCTTGTCACAAGCTATTTCACCTTTTGTCACAATGCCTTTTTAATCTATCCACATATTTCACAAAGACTTTTCACATGTTTACAAAGCTTTTCTAAAGTCATCTGCTTCTAGTAAAAAAATGTTGCCTTCTAGTAAAAAAATGTTGCCTTCTAGTAAAAAGATGTTGCCTGCAGGTGGTAAAGAGTTAATACAAAATGCAACTTCGTTTGTTTGATTTCACCACTTCACAGTACTGTTATCATGCACTAGAAGTAGTCTGTGGCTTTGATGAAATTTTGTGTAGCGCTGACAAGTATGCCAATAGCATGGCTAGACATACAGATATGTGTGATAATACCAAAATATTGAGAAAAACACATTTTTACATTGTTACTATTCATGCTAATTGTCCGACTTCAGAGCTGTAACAGATACTGACTAGTTTTTCTATATCACTTACTGCATAGTACTTCAACTTGTTGCATCTGCTGTGGAAGATGTGATAAAGTATTGTAACAAAAGAATACCCTATAGCTCAATGTAAATAATTTGCTTCTTTTGATTTTGTTGTTGTTGTGGGCTTTTGCTTTTGATTTGAAACTGTCATAAATCATGGAGGAATGGGTTATCACAAACAACAATTCTGTCTCACATGAGCGTTGCCTGTGTGCAAAGGTGATAGAGCTTGTTTTGAAGAACATTAGATAAATCAATGAAAATAACAAAAAAGATCATTAATGTTATTTTAACTTACCTTAAGAAGAGTTGATTAATTTAGTATGAGCCCTCTTAACATTTTATGTATCCCACAAACTAGAGGGTACATGTGCCGAGGAAAAAAAGGAAGTAGGAAAGTAGCTTTACATTATCTACACTATCTCTGCCCTTTGGAAGCATTTACAGTAATGCTTTTTGGAATATATAGTGATAATGGGAAATTTTGTGTGTAAAAGCAATTTATTCTTTGCTTGTACGTATTATCTCCTTTGAAACACTGATAGCATAACTTAAGCATGTATTGTAAATACAACTTTTTCTCAGTATGCTGGAATTTAAAAAGGTAACATAATTTAGATTTGTTTGAATGTCATCTATTATAACCATCTTAGTCAAGTAGTGTTTTATTTTGATGATAGATTGATATGACTTTGTTTTATTTCAGGTTTCATTTGGAAGTTGGTCCAATTTCTACATGTTTTGTTTCCTGTTATTTCTAAATGGCACAGCCCAGGTAAGTTTAACATATTCTTAAGTCATTCCCTCATATATGTTTAAGATTGCTCAATATCAAAATCATCTTTTGAAAGGGAAAATTACTTTTTAACACGAAAAATAGTAAGTCATTGCAGATGATAAAAATCCAGAAATACCGGTAGTTTTGTAAAGGATACTGTTACTTGACAAATCTATCACTTGCCATACTCACCACACCTTTCTTATATCTTTAGACTTTTCATAGTTTAGTTAAAATTCATTTATTTTACATTGATTGTGACAGAAGCTTGAACCTTATTAAATACTCTCTTGGCGACATGTTCCTGGATACTAAACCAGTACTTGTGTTAATTTGTGGGCTAGTCTTGGCAATTTTACCCTCACCTGTCGGGGATGGAACCCGGAACTCTCGGTATGAGAGGTGTAGCTTTACCACTGTCTCCAAGTGTATGTTAATTGCACAAGCAGATGAAATTATGAGGTTAGACTGGCAAAACTACAGGACATACTTCACATCTATGAATAACTTACTATTATAGTCTTACGTTGAAATCAGGATTAATGAATTTAAAAAAGTTGAAATTGTCCATCACGCAATACTTCATTCAAAGATCCTAAGCTGAAGTTGTGTTGGTGGATGTTTTTACCCTTATAGTGCTGGAACCGACTTCATGCTTATGCAAACAGGTTGGATCACAGGCCAGCCGCCAAGTAAATTGGCGGCTGACCTATGATCTAACCTGTTTACCACTCTGAGTATCTTTTCTCATCAAAATTGAGCAGATTTTGAATGTCTTGGAAAGCAGACAGCACAGAAATATATTTTTAGAAAATTACCCAGCATTCTAAGGGTTAATGCTATGACAGATGTAAAGATGATGGGTAATTGCCATTGTTATGCTGTATATTTCAGGCTCAGTGCTGGCCAAACTGTATGAAGACGATTGGGGCCTGGTATCCAGATAAAGTCAGGAATTCTTTGTTCGGGGGATTTGGGACCTGCGCATTTGCTGGTGGAATAATTGGCACTGGCCTGGCAGTAAGTGGGTCTATTGGTTGAGCTGAGCAAAATTACTTTGGAGTAGTTTAATTTTTATTATTCAGCGTTACAATAAAGTCCATCTTCTTTAGTGTTAACTCTTTATAGTTATAATAAAATTAGAAATAGAGAAGAAAGAAGGATTAAAACACCACTCAAATGAATAAATGTATGTTATAGGGATCTTGATTTACACAGAATAGTTGAATGTGTAAGCAGGCCAGATGGCTCAGTCTGTAGAGCATTTGTATGGTATGCAGAGGTCATGGGTTTGAATCCTGGTCTGGCGGCATGTTTTGCTCAGCTAGATCAATATGTACCTGTATATGATATTAACTTTCAACTTTAATTAAACTGTGATGGAAATATGGCAAATGTTTCTTTAAAATTTAGAAAAATAACCTTTAAGTTCATCATAAGTCAATACATGTATACACATATTGGTACAAAAACTGCAATTGGTGCCGATTTGATTAAAAGCAATATTTGCTCATCTCATGGGTGTATCATTCGAAAAAACTTTGCCCTCTCAAATAGAAAATATTTACAAATTACATTAAGATATTACTATGGCTGAGAGATCTTCTCAATTACAAAAAGAATTATTAATCAGAAAGAAGAAATTATTGATTAATTTCTCCTTTTCCCCATAATGATTTTAAATAGTGTCTGCAGAAGGTATAACCAATTGAGGTATTGTTTGCTATAAGGTTCTTTAGCTCCTTGACATAACTGATTTATGACAAAAGGTTTTGAAGTATTTTTTGAATATTTTGTAGGAATCTATGTTAATAAAAGGGTCTAATGTTTTCTGTTTTATATTAACAGGTATATCTACAGAGTTCATATGGCTGGCAAGCGGCTTTTCTTACACCATCAATTATAGTGGTGAGTACTGGGTGCCTTTATATAGTACCCTAATACTTAACTTGTTTTTGTTTCATATCATTTGTAAAGGAAGCTTGAAGTTTGTTTAAATCACTCTTAATGGCTGCTTCCTGCATACTAAACCAGTACATATGCTGATTTGTGAGTCAGTCCCAGCAATTTTCACAACACCTAACAGGTATCAAACCTGGGACCCTCAATACAAGAGGCTGAGGCTCTACCACTGCACCAATGTCGCTCGACATCTATCTGTTTATTGTAAGACCTAAATAACAAACAAAGGCTGAAAACAGTAATGAAATGTTGGGCTCAGGCATCGTCTACTTGTGTCACATTACCCTATAGGGGTTATCAAGAGTTACCCATATTGAAACTTTCTGTATAAGTCAATTTTAAAGTGGAGGAATATCTCATTTTTAGTGAAAATTCGTCATGACCATTAAGAAAGAAGATCTTTCTTGTGATTTGCTGGCAATAACTCAGCAAAATTGATTTTTGTTTGTATCTGTGAACTGATTTTAATCAGAGTGTTAATGTAATGCACTATGGGTACTCAATGTTTCAACAGAACTGTTTTCTTTTTGATATTGAATAGAAAGTATTGGGACAAAATGAGCATCAGGGCCTGTGTTATTGAATATCAACGCTTTCCTTTTGTAACTTAAAGCCCTTACTTATACTTAAGTATGGTTATCATACACAGCTGAGCAAGAAAGATTGGTCTTGTTATTGACATTGCTTTTTTGAGCATTTATCACATTATTTTAGCCAGCGTTAAAGTTTACGCAAAATCATTGTTAAAATTCAAGTTTGAGCAAAAAAGCTAATTACCAGATCATCACTTAACTTTGTTGTCTATACATATACTCAAAGTTGAGCAAGAATTTTGAGTTTAAGCAAGATATCGTACTTAAGTTGGTTTTCAAGACAAGGTACCGTGGTTGTCTCAACCTCTTCCTCATCTTTGGCACAATAGTTTTTCTGGATTTTTGAACATGTGATTTTAGAGCCATCTTGCAGTAAATGGTGAATGTATTTTTGTCTCTGGTTTACTATGGATCATGCATGGCTAAATGGTTAACCCTTAGAATACAGGGTAATTTTTAAAAAAATAGATTTTTGTGTTGTCTGCTTTCCAAAACCTTAAATATCTGCATTATTTTGTTGAGGAAAGATACCCAGAGAAGAAAACAGGTTAGATCACAGGCCAGCTGCCAACTTACTTTCCGGGGCTGGCCTTGATCTAATCTGTTTGCATAGGCATGATGTCGGTTCCAGCACTTTATGGGTTAATGCCTTTGTCCCTATTTTACTGTTTTAGGCTGTGATGGGCTTAATAGTCTTACTCTTCTTTCAACTCCCAGATGAACTTAATATGGAGGTTCCAGGAAAAGGTATTTATAACATCTAATATACTTCATTATTATGAGACGGATGGTGCTAGGTCAAGCATAACTAAGGAAATGATTAAAAGTTGAAAAAGATCTGATAGCTACAAGAAAGAATTAAAAGTAAAGTAATTCTAGATAGTTCCACCTCTTCAACTCAGACCTCTCTGGTTACATTTGCTGCAGCCGGCTACGCAGTTGGACTCACTAGTGGTTACTACTAGCTGGGTGCCCAGCAGCTGTTAGAAAATGATAGTTGATATATGAAGAAATATATGAAGGATACCAAGTTAGGGGCCTCTGTAAAAGTGACTGGGAGTCCATTCCAAACTGGGATAGTATGCAGGAAGAGAGAGTTTTGTGATACGATGTAGGTGCGGGTATTTTTTGTTGTGTTTTTTTTGCCGCCTTGGGGCTCTGATCAGGTATTCGTTAGCCTGTATGTTAACCAAGTTGTGCTCTATTTTGTATAGCATGGTGAGCTGTGCGTTTGTCCATCGTGACTCTAACGTTTCCCATCCCAGGTGGTCTATCACAGAAGAGACACTGCTGGTGTTGTGATATCTGTCGGTTACATATCTAGCAGCTCTCCTCTGACCTACACTCTAGAAGTGAAATAACATCATGAATTATTTTGTTTAACACACAGTATTTAAATTGCTAGTGATATCACTATGCTAATGAGGTAATAGAGCAGGATAACATACACTGGGCTATTGTCTTATGACCAATGCTGTTCATCCTGGAAAAACAAAATCAAGTTTTTGCCATGAGTCAATTTTTATAAAATTTGTTGGTCATTTTTTGTTCATTTTATGAATGTTTGATAATATATAAACTCCCAGACATTTAAAATTTGTTACACATTATCCTGTAAGAAATACAAAAAAATGATTTGTTTAAAGTCAATGAAATGTTTACATGACTATGAAAAAGAAACTACTTTTTTTTCACAGAGCAACAGACATCGTCCTCTGCAAGTAAATCAGATATTACTTGGATGCAGTTATGGAAGATACCGTGAGTATGTTCTTGTTACCAATGACAATTTATAACAGATAACATGGTGCCATCTTACATTTGTGATATACAGCATTTACCATATAGCATGCAGTCACATGACAAATCATGACGTCATAGGTGCGGCATGATACATGGAGTCATGTATACATCATTCTCTATTTGTTTACTGTGCTTTCTTTCCTATTTTCTCGTGTTTTGTTTGCATTTTTTTTCGTAATAATCCATACATGTAACAGGATAAATAGAATAGGTGCTTGGTATTTTTGAATAGGACAGGTTATCAGGCTCGACTGCGGATTATTATCCGATTCGCCTTAGGTTCACCAGATGATATTCCTACGCCTTGCCCGATAACATTTTTGATTTAAGACACCAACCATACATTCTCTATATCTGAATATTTCATAATGACTCATTTGAAGAAGACTGTGACAAACAAATGGAGAAATTGCTTGTAATGAATGTCCGGAAAAATGTGATTTTGCATTTTAATCAAGTGTTTATGGTGGTGAATGCAAGTATTAGTTAGGTATCTATGAAAATCCTAATTGAGAATGAATTGTATAAGTTGTAAGAATTATTCATTTTCAATGAAAGATCAATAATTCTTTATGTTATTGTTGGTATATTTCCAGGATGGTAGTTGAAGTGGCTTTATCAGTGTTTTGTCTAAAGGCTGTCCGCTATTGTATGTATATGTGGCTACCGATGTATCTATTTAACAAGGTAAGTGACCTAAAGATGATAAATATTTACACATCTGCAGCGGAATTCTTTAGAAACCATCATGACTAAAGGAGAAATTGACCCAATTGCCTTTCCTTATTTTAATCACCGTTTTCTTCACGAAATATTGCATGCTTTTGAATTATTGTCTACTGTAGGTTTTAATTAGGTTCATTTGCAAAATGAAAAAGTATGAGGAAAAAGAGGAATGTTTCAACGCTACCAAATTGACCGAGTTTGACTCTATTATTAAATATCCAAAGTATTAAGTTCTTAAAGGTCAGGAACTGATCTGATGAGTTAATGCTTCTCCATTTTTCTATAGTAAGCTTTATGTTTGGCCTAGTGGTTAGATTACAAAACCTGGAATCACATGGCCCTAACCCGCCTGGGTTCAAATCCAGGTGAGGGATATCGATTTTCATGAGAGGTAGTTTCCTGACTGACTCACGGTGAGCTGATGGATGTAATTGGCAGTTGAGTATGTGGTCTTCCTCCATGATTTAGAGTCGGGCATCACAACCTAACTGAAATAATGTTGACAAGATGTAAAACCCAAATAGATATATAAATGAATAAAGCCTTATGTTGGTTTATGTTGGTTTCAACAGAACCCATATTAATAAAGATTTGACTCATCATTTTTCTCAACCTCAATTAATGCTCTTACAGCTTTGGATTTTAAAACCATTGTAAGAGAAGCCAAATGTTTCCCATGACTGGATGCAAACATTTTTTTCATTAGAATGCTTTTTACCAAATAGATTAGTATGTTACCTTTTTGTACTTTATTATTGACATCATAATTTGCTGTTGGTTTAGATCTTTTTAGAAATGATATGTTATTATCTGACTAAGCCTTGCACCTCATTGCCCTATGTTGGAATAGATCTGATTACATAACCTGGCCTCAAGAATTGACTGAAGCTTTTTCACAGTCCGAAGGTTCAACGCAAGACAATAGTAAATTCTTCATTTTTGTAAAGGACTAATTATAGTCTTCCAATGAATCATCAGATAGGAGCTATTAAAAGCTATTTCCACATACTTTTGTTTGTCAGACTTTTGGTTGTCAGATGTTTGTACACAATTTTATCGGTGAAATTGTTAGGAATGTTTGATTTGTAGGGTTTTGGGGACTGGTCAATTTGTGACCCATTCGATTTATAGAAATATGTTTACATCATTTTAAGAAAAATTGTTTTGTGTTGTGTTTCAGTTACAGTATTCTAAAGCTCAAGCAGGGATGTTCTCTACAGCGTTTGAGATAGGTGGAGTGATAGGTAGTGCTGTTATTGGTGTTATTCTCGACAGGTTGGTACAGGCTCATTGCGTCATTGATCTAACATGTTTGAATAAGCATAAAGTTGGTTCTAACACTATAAGGGTTAATGACCCTAAAATCGAAATAGAAGCAAGATTTATTTGAAAATCACAAACATCATTTTCTTTGTAATTTGGGTAGAAATAAAATGGTATTCATCCTATTAAAAAATTGTTCACCTCATTTTATTGGCAGGAGACATTAAAACCCATTGTCATGGTAACAGCATATACCATTTCACTTTTTTTTATTTGGTAGTTAAACAATTGAAATAGAATGGGACTCTGGTTATGGTAAGCAAAGTCTCCCCTTCACAAAATGTTATATTTTTTGGTTCAAAGAGGGTCCTGCATTGCCCAATGGTTAAGACGGCAGACTTAGAACTCTGGGGACTCGGGTGTGAGCTCGACCGACACCTCTGGTTTCATTGGTGTGACCTTTGGCAAGTCGCTTAGAGCCCTAGCTTTGTACTGATGGATCCAGGAAGGTCGTTACATAACTGAAAAATTGTTGATACAGCGTTAAACACCATACAAATTTAGTACTAATGATTAGAATGTACAGTATAAATGAAATGTTTGCAAACTATCAAGGACATCACTAAAATAAGATAGTTCATGATTAGTTTTTTCAATCATACTTTCTTGATTGTTTCAGGTTTTTCAAAGGCAGGCCCTTGTGGGGTACAACATTATCAGGGGTATTGTCAGGTGTTTCCCTGTTACTGTTCATGTTTACTGGGACGTGGGGTGTGTTCTATAACATGCTGTTTTTAGTGATGGCCGGGGCGTTCAACTGTGGCCCCGATTCTATATTAGGTAAGTAGCTGATTGGAGTGTTTTGTGACTGGCTATAGTAAGTGCTTCACCAATGTATGAAATATTAAACCAATCGGCTAAGTAAATGGGTAATTTCACTGCGTCTTAAACACATTTGAGAGCTTACTTCACCCTGTTTGGCTAATATAGCTGTTAACTACTCTAAAAATGGACTGTTGCAAGTCAACTAGTCCAGACACAATCTGTTTTAAGTTCAGACCCTTTTTAGATAATCTGTTATTCAAGATTTAAGATATATCATATGTATTTTTACATGATATAGTTTAACAATAAAGTATCACACTACTGGCTATTGTAGCTTGTATTCACTGTATAAATTCAGTGGTTTTGTAATAAAAAAAGTCAACAACAGATGACTCCATCAGCCCAACCTCACTCCTAGGGCATGATGATATAACGGGATTACTTTTATGATACATCTCTGCCTCAAGAACCACAACTGTAACAGTTAGAATTAACATGCCCTGCCACTCTAGCTACTACTAATTGAGTACTTTAATTGAAGTGGACGATAGGACAAGTGTAGAGCCTTGTCATACTATTTCTTTTTCATTAACAGGTGGATCCGTACCTGCTGAATTGGGGGAGATGGATGGTAAAAACGCTGGGGCTGCCACTGTTGGTTTAGTAAATGGTGAGTCAGTTGTAAAGTTTTGAGTCTTTAATGCTTAGAATGCTGGGTAATTTTCTTAAAATAGATTTTTGTGTCATCTGCTTACCAAAACCTTAAATATCTTCTTAATTTTGATGAAAAAAGATACTCAGAGTAGCAAACAGGTGAGATCACAGGCCAGCCGCCAATTTTCTTGGTGGCTTGCCTGGATCTAACCTGTTTGCATAAGCATGAAGTCGGTTACAGCACTATAAGGGTTAACATGTTAAGTCATGAGCTGTATCCCTTGTTCCTATTATTCTAATAGCTGCACACTTTATTAAAGACACATCGAAGGAGAGGAGAACAAATAAAATAGTGAAAAGATTTATGGAGTTCTTTTATTATGTTCATAAAAGTCATGAGAATTAATTTAAGAATGCATTGAGACCCTATTAAATAGACTCATTTAAAATAAGTTATTGTGTGCTTGAAATATAGTTGTCTCCAATTCAATCATGTTTATCAACAACCTGTTTGTTTACATATTCAAAATAACAAATTCTGATTGGTCGGTTCAAAAATGTGTGTATCAACTGTCAAGGTCAGAGGTGAAGAATCAGGAAATTTGAATTATAAAACTTACTAATCTGGGTCATTTCTGGTTTTCTTTCACATGTAAGTTAAGCTGATGGCGTTTTCTAGGGATAACCATTTGAAAATGTCTAGAATATTACAAAAAATAAAGTTTGATTTAGCATTGATCTCCTTTAATGGGCCTTTAAACATGTAGTAGAAAAAATAAGGGGCCTCTGTGGTTAGAGTACAGAACTTGAAATCACAGGCCCCTCACTGCGTTGGTTCAAATCCCAGTGATGGTATTCTGATTTTCATGAGAGGTATTCTCCCGACTGACTTTCTGAATGCTGATGGATCTACCTGGCTTGACCTGTTCTTATGGGCAGTTGAGTATGGGGTCTTCCTCCATCATTAAGAGTCAGGCATGGCAACATAACTGAAATTCTGTTAATGTGATGTAAAACCCTTGTGGAAAAATAGGAAACCACTGTGACAAGAGGAAAATTACTTGAGACAAGTAATTTTTCCAATTGTCACATAATGGATTCTTTTGATAATTAGGAAGACTTTAATGTTTTCCGAATTTTGAAAATATTGTCTGCTTTTGGTTTTGCGCAGAGACAAACGAAATATGAAAATAAAAAGCCAATCAGTCTTTTCATAGCTCTAGTAAGTATATTATTTTCCTATTGGTTGATTGTCTTGCGAAATATTCTAAAACTTGCAAATATGTGAAAGAGACTTTCTAGCATGCACTGTTTGACCATATTTGATAAGAATGGAATGTCTTTTCCATTTCTTTGTTCAAGCTTGCTTTATGTATTGTTTTAATTGGTTCATGATCAAATGATAAAATTTGTTGGGGTTCCTACTTGACCCTGTGGCGGACTCAGATGTCCCAAGAACGAACCCCACCAACACTTCTGGTGTTATGGGAGTGTCCTTTAGCAAGTCACTTCAGAGCCCTAGCCTAGTACTGGTTGATTTAGGAAAACCATAACATAACTGAACAATTCTGGAGATTCCTGTACTGTTTAGTGTGTAGAATGCCATATCTGTCTGTATTATTGGGACAAATTATTTCATCATTAAGCAACTTGTAATTGGCTCAACACAGCCAAAATTGGTCCACTTTGCCATTTTCCGGATCCCTGCTTAACACAGTCCTTGTTTATTTCAGGTTTTGGTAGTGTTGGGACATTTCTTGAAGGACCTATCATAGGATGGATAGCCACCTCGTTTGGATGGTCGGGCATGTTTTATTTCATGATCGGAGTGACATTCATGGGCAGTGCGGCTAACTTTAGAGCCTCTGTGATCAAAGCAAAGATGCCTCGTTCCATTCCAGACTCGATTCCATTGATGAGTGAGGATGTATAAGGACAATGTGTGATGTGTGATTTTATTTACATGTACATAATGTGTGCTCACTTGATCATGTTTTCACTAATTTTTCTCATTCATAAATGCTGATAAGGGGCCTCAGTTGCCAAGATGTTAGAGTACAGATATATCACATGGCCCTTCTCCTTGTTGGTCCAAATCCCGCTGATGGCGTTTGGATTTTCATGAGAGGTACTCTCCAAACTGACTTACAGAGTGCAGATGGTTCTACTCTGTATAACCAGCCCTTATGGGCAGTCGAGTATGGGGTATTCCCCCATGATTTAGATTTTGGCCTTGCATCAAAGCTTAAATAATGTTGATGCTATGTAAAACCCAATATAAAAGAATAAATACAATTTTTTTAGTCAAGCTAGAAGATACAAGTTTTATCACATTACATGCATTCCTTTTTTGAGAGGTACGGACAGAGTTCAGCTTGAAGCTTAGAAGTTTAATTGTGCTTTAGAAATTTGTTACTTATCAAGTTTCACTTGATTTATCTAGACTAAACTATACAATCCAAGAAATTTACTTTTGTGGTCCAGGCAACTGATCCATATAGAATGCACACTAGCTAGACATTGGTCGAAATGAATTTAATCATTGACTATGACTTGAATGGAAGTGTAAGGGCAGAAAGGGTAGTACTTGTTTAGATTTATTTATTTCTCATCGATTTTGAAACAAGTTTTTAGAAATTAGGCTTATCGATCTCAATTCTGCTTCCTGGTAGCATTACCAGTACTTGTGCCAAATGTAGATTAATGAAAAGTTGCAAGGTGGAACCTGCTTCTCATGGGATTTGAACCCACAACCCTAGTGTCCGGGAAAGGGTAGTACTGGCAAGCATGTCTGAGATATAACTGAAATATTGATAGAAATGTTTCGAAGTGTTTACACCCAGATAAAAAATCCATAGTGTATATTAATGAAGACTCTCTACCACTAGAATCATTAAGAAAATATCCTTTCAACCATCTAAGCAATTCGCTCAATTGAATTGTTGAAGTGAGTTGCTATACGTATTGATTGATCAACCCTGTACATGAAATCATGTTTATTTATTATTTTCTCTTGATAAAGTTTTACACTTACAAACTTATTTCTTCTGTTTTTTTTCTTTTACACAAATGAGTTGAACCATTACTGGATCGCCAGCCTGAATCTACGGCTGAAACATTTTCCTAAATAGACGATGTAGTCGCATTCTGTCTGGCATCCTGCCGGCATCAGCTCACATTTTCAAAGTCTTCTCTGAAACTATTTGTCAGATCACAGTTAAACTTGGATAACAAGCATCAGTGCGCAGGGGAAGGAATACAGAAGCTATAAAAAGTTCCTATTTTGGAAAAATCTTCTTTTAAACCAAAATGCCTAGAGCTTTGATATTTGGTATGTAATGTCATCTACTTGTAGTCTACCAAGTTTGTTCAAATCATAACCCCTGGGCCTCAAAAAGCCATCCCCGATGAAAATGTTAAAAAAAAATCTTCTCTAGAGATATAACTAGAGATTAGGTATAGAATATCATTTTATGATCCTCTACCAAGTTTTTTCCCACCTAAACAAAGCTCATTCCTGAGTAGTGCTCACACCTAAGTTGTGCTCAGGGCGATCTATTGTGATTGCATTCTGTCCAGTGTCTGTATGACATCCAGCGGTTTACAATCTAAAAGAATCTTCTCTAGAACCATATGGTCTAGAGCTTTGATATTTGGTATGTAACGTCATCCTCTATCAAGGTTGATTGACTCATAACCTCTGGCCTTAAAACAGCCCCGCCCTATGAAAATCTTTCAAGATTCTTCTCCAAAGCCGAAACTATAGCTTTCATATTGGTATATAGTATCATCTAATGGTCCTTTACCAAGTTTTTAACCACATGAGCAAAGCTCACACATGAGTAGTGATCAGGATGAGTTATTCTGTCCAGTGTCTATATGACATCCAGCATTTTACTATCTTTAAGAATCTTCTCTAGAGCCATATGGTTTAGAGCTTTGATGTTTCGAATGTAGCATCATCCACTTCTCCTCGATCAAGTTTGATCAAATTATTACCCCTGGACATGAAATAGACCCACCCAAAGAAAATCTTTCAAAATTATTCTCTAAAGCCAAAACTTAAGTATAGATTTGATATTCAGTATATAGTATCATCTTATGGTCCTCAACCAAGTGTTTGATTTCCTGAGCAAAGCTTATATCTGAGTAGTGCTCAGGGTGAGCTATTGTGGTTGCATTCTGTCCAGTGTCTATATACATCCAGCGTTTTACAATCTTTAAGAATCTTTGCTAGAGCCATATGGTCTTGAGCTTTGATATTTGGTATATAGTATCATTTTATGGTCCTTTACCAAGTTTTTGACCACCTGAGCAAAGCTCACACCTGAGTAGTGCTCAAACCTGAGTTATTGTGATTGCATAAAGTCCAGTGTCTGTATGATATCCAGCATTTTACAATCGTTAAGAATCTTTTCCAGAACCAGAATGGTCTAGAGCTTTGATATTGGTATAAAGTATCATCTTATGGTCCTCTTCCAAGTTTTTGCCAACCTGAGCAAAGCTCACACATTAGTAGTGCTCACACATGAGTAGTGCTCACACATGAGTAGTGCTCAGGAAGAGCTATTGTGATTGCATTCTGAACAGTGTTTGTATGACTTCCAGGGTATTATAGTTTCAAACTGTTCAAAGCATGACCTCTGGGGCAAATGATGGCCCAGTGCCAGTGGCTTATAAGTTTGATTGTTCTATTTATCAGGTGAGCGACACAGAGCCCTCTTGTTTCATTTTTAACATCTTTCACCAATATTTCAGTTAATTTGTAATGCATGGCTTATAAGTGATGCAGGGGGCCTTTGTGGCTTAGTGGTAAGGGTACAAAACTTGAAATCACATGTGATCTCTTTGCGTAGGCTCAAGTCCCAGTGAACGTATTAGGATGGTCATAAGAGGCGATCTCCCGGCTGACTTTCAAGGTGTCACAGGCAATTTGTCCTTTTGGCACAATGCTTTTTAAATCTATTCACATATCACAACAGCAAAACTGAAAGGGTTTTCATCTGCTTACAAAGCTATTATAAAGTCAACTGCTCAAGCTAAAAAGAAATATCAATTGCAGGTGTTAGAGTTAAGATAATTATGTTGATATATTTACCAGGATTGATCACCACTCATTATGAGACAGGCTTAGCAAAATAATTGAAATACTCTTGATGTAATGTAAAACCCAAATAAATATATATATAACTCTTTCTATAGGTGTGGTAAAATGAGTTAATGAGGGAAAAGGTTAAAAATAGATTAAGGATGTAAGGACATGCGAGGATTTGTATGGTATACCGACAGAAAAGACAAATCTTGTTCATAAATCAATCGTTTATTGCCAGAAAGACAGTAACAGACAGTAACAAGGGATAAAATTAAGATAAAACGATGGTTTAACTAACAAACATTTTCTTTGTGTAATTGTGTTTAAAGCATTGTGAAGAAAAGAAAACTTGCTAGTTTAGAGCAATGCCTCTTTTTGTCACTTTGGTGTCTTCATTCTTTTTCTGGGGGTACATTGTGTGTAAATCAGTGACAAAGCACTAAATGTGAATCAAAGATAAGACTTTTGAAACAAATACAAAACATATTGGTAACAATATGACAAATAAACATAATGTTAACACTTTACATGGTGTTTCAGATCAGTTGCAAACCTTTGGTAAAGTGTTTACCAAAGTTAATTAAGGAATTTAGAAATGTTTTAACATAAATTAAAAAACTCATTGCAAGATAGCACAAGATAAGATGGTCCTAAAATGGACAAGCAATGTTTGTTTTATCTAATTAAAAGTTGAATTTTCATTGTAACAAATTATACACTTAGACCCTATGTATAAACTAGACCAGAGTTACCCCTTACAGTGCTAAAACCGACCTCATGCTTATGCAAACAGGTTAGATCACAGGCCAGCCACCAAGTAAATTGGCCTGTGCTCTAATCTGTTTACTATTCTAAGTATCTTTCCTCAACAAAATTAAGCAGATATTTGGTTTTGGAAAGCAGACAACACAAAAATATATTTTTAGAAAATTACCCAGCATTCTAAGGGTTAAAAGCTTCTTGAATATCTAGACTCTGTTCACAAAAGTTGAATTTTGTCGCAATTCTTGTTTCAATTGACCAACAATATTTTTCATAACAAATAATGATATACATCATAAGGCAAAAATACCTCTTAAAAGTTTGAGGAAACATCTTTATCCAAATCAAAGAATGAACAAGAATTTTGGATATAGGTATAGCATGGCATCTTTTTTTATTTTGACATAGATTTCTAGAGGAAAATTATAACAAAAATCTTATTGTCATGTCAACATAACAGCAGATAACTGGTTATATAAATTACAATCCATAAGCACTATAAGAAGGAAAAAAGCTACCTTCACGCAGGCAAGATAATCAGAAATGATGGGGTTGAATGCAGTTTCAACAGTTTTTCCTGGATTTCACCAGTACTAGGCAGGGCTCCGCAGTGTCCTGCCAAAGGACACTCCAATGAAACATCCTAGTGCCTCTGGTGAGGATTAAACCCAGGATCCAAGTGTTGTAAGTCCTACACCTTAACCACTGGGTCATGCAGGATTCTTATTATAGGAAGTGCTTTTGCCCCGTTTTCAACCCAACCATTGGCCTTATTAAGAAATAAAGGCTAAACATAACATATACATGTATTTGTTTATATGAGTTTTACATTGTGTCAATGTTATTTCAGTTGCTATGGCCGAATCTCAATGATGGAGGACCCCATAATAAATTAGGGCTGGTCTAGCCAGGTAGAACCATCACCATTAATGTAAGTAAGTCGGACAACTCCCTCTCATGAAAATCAAAATGCCAGGCCATGTGATTCCAAGTTGTGTACTCTAACCATTAGGCCATGGAGGCCCCACATTAGACGCTGCAAATTGAGGTGTTCTTCATTTCTTTCTTTCTTCCTATTAATGTACAGCGCTCACTTTTGAGCATTTTAGTACATGTTCCCTGGATGACCTACCAGTACTATGCAAGTACACTATGCGGTGAAATAAATGGTCACCTTTGGGGATTGAACCTGGGTTGACCGGTCTCTAGTCCCCGACGCTTACCACTACACAACCACAGAACCCCTTCTGCTATGGAGGCATCCAACTGGTTGAATAAGAAGCAGGGCTAATTGTTACATATATTCAGGTGTTAACAATACAACATATGGGTGAATTACAACACAATGTATGAAATAGATCAACAATTATAATCATTGTAACAAAAGGGTAATCTGCTCATACAAACAAACTATCTTATCTCAAAATGGCTTGTATGCTCAAAAGTCAAACATACTGTTATTCCCAGAGCTTTAATATTTGGAACCATGACAAGAAACACTATTTGACTTGGGGAATAAACTACTAACATGAGGTGATATAGCGACATAAAAGTACATGTACCTAAGCTAATTTCCTTTGACTAAATAGAAGAAAGAGCTGTAGAAATGCCATTTATATTATGAGGAATGCGACTAAGTGACTTGAGGTACAATATCAATGTGTAAAGTTTAACATCATTTTGGACAAGCATGTCTGCCTAATCATCAAGGTCTCTTGCAAAGTTAAACAATTCAGCCATCAAATATCAACCCTTACAAACATGTTAGATTCTGGCCAGCTGCCAAGTAAATTGCTGACTGGCCTGTGATCTAACCTATTTGCTACTCTGATATACAAGTATATATGAGTATCTTTCTTCATCAAAATTAAGCAGATATTTAAAGTTTTGAAGAGCAGACAGCACAAAAATCTATTTTTAGAAAATAACACAGCATCCTAAGGGTCAAAAGTAGCTTGTTAGTAAGAAAAATCTTATAAACCAGTCCATATCAGATCTAGCAGAAAGACAAATGAAGAGTTACCGGTAAGAGAGCTTATCTGTCAAAATCTAAATAGCCACATGATGTGCAATTCAACATAAAACTAATTCATGTTCACAAATTAACCACTCATTTCAATTAAGGTTATGTAATTGGTTTACCAATATTGAAAAAGACATAAAAAAAGTACCAAGTTACATGCTGAAATTTGTAAAAATTGAAAGAATATCATGTGTCAGTTATTAAGAATGGGAAATATTTTCCCCTGCACTAAACAAAATAATGTATGACCAAACTGCTCCAAATTAAAAGCAACAGCATATAACATTAAAATAGAATGAAAGGCATACTTTACTTCATGGTTAGGAAGTAACCATTGTTCCAAAAGGGGAAAATGCTTGTAATGAATAGTTTATCCATTATTCCCACTGGTTTCCAAAGTCTTCTGCATCAGATGCATCCAGTAAAAGTATCATGAAGTAAAGGGTTGAAGAAGACAAATAGATAAAACGCCATCACTCAAATTTAACCGAAACTTGACAAACTCACGGCCAAAGGTCGTTGAAAGCCTTTTGACCCACAGGCTAAGTCATGTTTGATATAGTTGAGCAAGAAGGTTTTAAGGTAGAATACCCATAATCCTCCCTTTTAATTTTTTTTCTTTCGTCAAAGTACTGGTTGTGCTAAGTATACATCAATCAGGGCTGGAAATATTTGGCTCAATGCGAATAGTTCCCGCCCAGACCAACTTATACAGAGAACGATCGACATATTCCGAAGAAAGAATATGGCGGATAATGGGCTTTCTACCTGAAGGTGCTTGTTCACAGATGAGGAAAATTGAAAGTTAAAAAATCACTTTCTTCAAAACTACACAACAGCTGTACTGTTATATGATACACTTTGAAGAATAGTCAATGGAAGTAAACTTAGTTCTTTTTTAGTTCTTTCAAAGATTTATACAGTTAATTAACATGTATTTAAATCCAGAAGTGTGACATCGGTTTTGAGATCTACAGCATACAGACTATACATACTTATATTAAGTGACGCTTCCTGAATAAGTTATACTTTCAATAGCTTTTTTTCATTGTATATCAAACAACAATACAAAAACTTTATTGTTTCAACTGTTTTTTACTTAGACTTTCAAATTTTCATTTCTGTGAGCAAGGACCTTTAAACGGAGTCATCATGATTGCTTAGGATAGATATAAAAACAAGTATCATATTATATTAAGATAATGTATAATTCTATGGGGCTTTAGTATTTTTACCCATGTATCAAATTAACCTTACATCACCTTACACAACAAAACCACAACCATCGTAGTAAGCAGTATTAGCTACTCCTCCCCTAATAAAGTTATTTATAGATGTTTGACATCCTAACATAAATGAATAATAATACAGCTTCAAACTGTAATGCATTTATTTCTTTGACTCCAGTTTTTGCTGAAGATTGATAAAGAAGGAGAATAGCTGGAATGCCAGTTGACCGTTCATTTCACCCCAATGGTCTTTGTCGTCCTCATCTCGAACGCTCTCCCGCGTTGACATAGCCCAGCTCTTTTTCGTAGAGTCCTCGAGAACTTCCGCAGACACCCATGAGTGCGTCAGGTGCGAGATCAATTTTTCGTATATGTTATGATATGTTTGGTTGCTAATTGGCTTCAACTTGGAAATCACTTTGACAAGGTATTCTATGGTGAACCGTGCTCCCTGATAAAAAAGAGAAAGCATTTATTACATTATTTTTGCATGGTGTTTGATACTGTATCGACAATTTTTCAGTTATGTAATGGCATTCCTGGATTTTCCAGTACTAGGTTGGGGCTCTGAAGTGACTTTCTACTGAAGTGACTGTTTAATGGCCAACACCATGAAACCAGAGGTGTTGGTGGGGCTCAAACGTGGGACCCCGTGTTGTAAGTCCGCCAACTTAACCACTAGACCAGCAGGACCCCATTTTTTACATTAAACACATCTCCAAAATATCTCGTTTTACTGCATCACCTGAAGACATAAATCTATAGAAGCCATTCAAAGATTGTGATTCAAGGAGAAATTGCTCAAATCGAGCAATTTCTCCTTTTGTCACAATGGTTTCTGCCTCAAAAAACAAAGCAATACCTGCTTTTTTCCACTCATTGTAACCTGATATTACTTTCAATTTGGGCAAATCACAAATCCTCATATTTAGAATGGGTTAACCCATCACCTTATAGATACAATTTTCAAAGCCACCAACAAAAAGCAATTTCTCTTCTTTTACACATGGTCTCCAACCCCAAATCACAAATTCACATCACTTTTTATTCTTTACTTTACAATCATGCACAACATTCACCCTGAAAAAGGCATGTAAGGCAATAATCATTTATTTCATATGTATATATACAAGGTAGATAAAGCAATGGTGTTAAAAAAAAATGTGTTTCTCTCATATCCTTTTGTATAAAGTTAAGTGGATCAGATAATAATCCAAAGCCTAGCCCAATAATATTTCCTTTTCAAAAACACCAACTATCTATTCTATTTATCCTGTTACCTATATGGATTCAAGCTATCAAACAAAACAGAATATAAGACAAATAAAAAAAGAAATGAAACACTAGATATATATCAAGTGACAGTAAACAAGTAAAGAATAGTGTTTACATGACATCATATATCATAACATCCTGATTCATCACAGGCATGTGTGTTATATGGTTGGTGCCAGATATCAAAAATGTTATATGGCACCCTGTTAACAGTCCACAAGTTGTTTTTGTGACAGAATAAATGTGGTTCACCCTCAAAATGCTTGGTAATTTTCTAACATAGATTTTTGTGTCGTCAGCCTTCCAAAACGTTAAATATCTGCTTAATTTAAATAAAGAAAGATACTCAGAGTATCACAGACCAATCGCCAATTTACTTGGCGGCAGGCCTGGGTCCAACCTGTTTGCATAAGCATGAAGTCTGTTTCAGCACTATAAGGGTTAAAACTCTGGCTGACAAGGAGAGTGATTTCCTACCTTTTCCAACTTTTGAAGTCCTACTAAAGGGTTGTCTATAACTTGAAGGAGTTCATGTAGGTCCTGCATCCGTAATATGGGCTCCTAATGATAAATAAACCATAAGATCATTGTGTTATCTATTTAGTCACATCACTTTGGTAGTATTTCAGTTATCAAGTGGCAACATTGAAAACCAGATAATACAAAATACTGAATGATAAATCAGAATTACCAGATGATAGTTCATAACTACCTAATGATACATTATATTGACAAATGAATATCATACTTCATTACCTGTCAGACATTATCATGAAAAATCCAAATGCAATATCTCTATTATGCATATAAAATACAATTCATAAGATTTGTTTTCCTGAGAATTTTCACCTGTGCCCCTTACCCTCTATTATCAAGAAGTCTTGCTTGAGGTGTCAATGGGGTGGTGAAATCTTGAAATTTTGATTTCTATGTCTCTAAATGCAGTTGTCTACATAAAGGTTAATTTGTAAATTTCATTAAAAGTTCACCCCTCAGATAAGGCTTTCGGACAAGCTGGGCAATACGGACAATTGATTTTGCCACCCCTGTGTAAAAAGGGTTGGTTCAAACTTAACTTTTTTACATCCATCGTGACAGAAGCTTGAAGCACATCATATCCACTTTCAATGACTGCTTCCTGGATACTAAACAAGTAAAAGTGCCAAACTAAGGGCTAGTCCTGGCAATTTTCACCTCACCTAACAGGGATAAGAGGCTGGTGCTCTACCTCTGCACCACTGTCGCCGAAAGGATAAGAAGAAGTATGCTAATGAGTGTAGTATCTGGGTTTAGACCATACCGAAAGGTGATAATATAAATAGTATCAACCAGATACATGTTGTTGTTATTGTTTTGAGATGTTATGAATAAATGCCGGGTTTAGGCTATTCTAAGAACTGTCTTAATTTCGTATGCATTCTGCCTTATAACGCTAGCATGGACGCCACAGTGAGGGAATAAGTAAAGTCAGTTTTCCCAACCTTTAATTGGTCCAGCCAATCCCAGAGCAGCATACTCAGTACATGAGGATCTCCCTCTGTTGACAGGGCGATCCACACCGAGTCTGTGTCATTCAGTTTGTTCTGGAATAAAAGGTAAAGGATCAAGATCAAAAATTCTTTATTGACTACCTGTTTGTAGAATAAACAAGAAGAAAAAAAATATAAAAAAAAACCAAAGCTTTATGCAGAGGTTCATGTGATGGTTCAGATATCATAAAGGTAAAGGTTTTGTTTATTATAGTGTCGCCCCATTAAAAGGGCCAGCAAGTTTGGCTAATGAGACACTTTTCACTAATTGTACAAAATACCTCCCAACTTCTATCACTATGCCAGACGTCAAGCGAGTATAAGTTGGCAACCATTAATTTAACCAGCTCGGGGCTCACAAACTGGCCATTTCAGAACAAGTCTTACAAGATTGAAGAAACATTTTCCAGACAAATGCCTCCCATGGAGATCGAACCTTCAACCTCCCAGTCCAGAGGCGTACGCATTAACCACTAAGCAATGATGACAGGAATAGATAAATGTATGGCAAATGGTAATGCAATTTTTAATGTGCTTGTTCACAAGAGAGGAACCTTGAGAGTCAAATTAAAAAGTCATTTGAACAATACAGATATTGTGTTGTTGTTTTAATCAAAAAGTATAACTTCTGTGTGCAAGCACCTTAAAAAAAGAAAAAAAAATCAAAATGCTCATCTTTGTTATTCTTGGAAGTGTATGACTTCTTTAAAATTGAAATGGTTGGAGCAAGGGTAGCATGAGGAGGGTACGCTAAATTTTTAGAAAAAATATGTTCAAACTTTAAGATGTATGCAGAAATTATCATTTTCATGGGGAAATCCGACTTTGGTTTCCTACAAGAACATGATAAAGTAAAACAAATTGTAATACAATGGTTTGAATGAAATACAAACCTCATAATCTTCCGCTCTCTCCCTTACATAACTTGGCACATCGTCTTCAGATAGCGAATAACTGACTCGCTGCACACAATCATCCGACATCTCAGCCGTCATCGACTCGTCAATACTCCATTTTACTTTCTCGCTTGTAACATCACTCACCAAATCACTTGTGATCTTACTGGGACCACTTATTTGGCGACTGGTTCCTTGCGTTTTATTGGTACTGTCATTGTCACTGGGAACACTGGCTTGACGCAAGGTACCCGACAAGCCACTTGATTTCAGATCTACCGTGCTGTTTCCGAAAATGATGCAGTCGTCGTCATCATCCGAGCCATTGTCGGGGGTTAGCGTGTTCATAAGTTCACTGTTCGAACTACCTAAAGATTCCTGATCATGATCTTTATCTAAAACAGCCTTAAAGTTATGGTTGTCTAAGTCCTCCATGCTGACACTTTTATACCGCGCTCGACTAGCCAATAGGGACTTTTTGTAGCGTCGCTTTTTCCCGATGTTATTCAGAGATTCCTTAGACGGACTAGGTTTGATAGTTGATGGTTGTTTACTCCTAGGGGAGTCTACATGTAAGTGTGAAAATGTCTGTTCGAGTTTGGGCTCCACTTTGTCTAAATGGTTCTGAAGGGAGCTTCCCTTTTTGGCAAGTTCAAGAAGTCGTTCGCACACCACATATACAATCTGGAAAACAACAAATAAATTTCCATAAAGGTAGAATACCCATTACCAATCAACATGAAACTTATTCCTTTGTCAGATTACTTCGGTCATGTCCAGTGTACATCAGTCTGGGCTGAAACTATTTGCATTAAATATTGGTCTTAGCTGGAACTATTCACATCAAGCCAAATAGTTCCAGTGTTGATCTATGTTAACTGAGAACAACCAAACTTATCGACAAAAGAATACATTTCGAAATGGCGGATTACGGATATACTACCTTAAGATGGACCTTTTCACAGAGAATGAACCATGTTTTCCAACCTATCTAGAACTCATCTTACATTGTATATCTTTTACTTACGATAATGAAGCTTAATGCAGATATAGTTATACTCAGGTGTCCCTTCATTATAGACTTTTCTAGAACCTACGCAATTTTAATGTAACTGAGGGGAAAGCATTACTTTAACCCATTACCAAACAATCACAACCCTTTTAACACTTTATAGCAGACGACTCTAGAAAACATTGTGGTAAAGGAAGAAATTGCTCGTTACGAGCAATTTCTCCTTTTCCCACAATGCTTTCTACCCTATCTGACAAGATTTTTTTTCCAATCTCATCACTTTTGGTAATGTTGTCTGCAAACTCATTCAATTTGGGACGGTTGAAAATTCAGCTTTTGGTAAAGGGTTGAAAGGCCTCCTGCTGACCAATCTGGAGATAACATTTGGACAGATTTACTTCAACAATTTCTTTTCCATAACAGGTTTTCTTGCACCTTTTTCAAATTAAAAGGAAAAAGCCCCTACAAAAACCTACCTTTGGAATATATTTCAATCTCCTGGATTCGTAACCATGTAGTACATGGCGTTGTCTATTTAAAAACTGTTGAAGCGAGATTTCGTAACTCCCCTTCTCCCTGAAATTGACAGCAGAGGTTGTCTAAATAAACCTGAATGACAGAAGTAATCATAATAAGTTGAGTTTTATCCATTGCAAAGGAGGGGAGTATTTCTACTGAACAGAACATTTCTTTAATTCTTTCAGGTACAATTTGTACAGCATGAGGTATAAATGATTCAATTTGTGAGCCAAAGTTACATGTAAAGTAATATAAAAAAAATAACACTGTATCTTTTGAGTATTTCACTTAAATCTTTGGAAATTGTAAAATATTAGAATAAGAAAAACTCTTGGTGCAGAAGAAAATAGATTCATGTATCTGCTTACTTATTTTCCAGTGTCTATATTACCAGCATGTAGGTCTATTGTTAGTATGGAGGTGTCTACAGACATTGGGAGATGAACATGAATAAAACTTTTCTAGTTGGGACTTTAAACATTTACATTAATCATTAATCTAGATGTTACATATAGAGAAGGCATACATCTTTCCTGTATTGCATGTATAACAAAATAAGATAGACATAGATAAATAGTAGATAAAGACCTACAAAAACACTAATAGAAAACTACTATATAGCGATGATCACGATTTGTAAAAATATATGAGAAGTGTTTCTGATGAAGTTAAGAAGTATTTCCATTATTCAAATGTGGAATATTTCTACTGTAGATAAGTGGAGAAATTCAATTAAGGGTGAGTTTTTCCACAGTTAAGAAGATTGAGAATTTCTGTTTGAGATGACAGAAGAGTTTCCACTGTTAAAAAGTAAAGTACTTCTATTTACGATAAGGATTATTAGCAACATTGATATATCAAAAACTTCTGTTGGATACAAGATTATTTCAATGATGAAAGGAATTTCTAATGAAAATAAGGATAATTTTCGACATTCGTAAGTGAAGTAAAGTATTTCAGTTGGGGATAATTAGTATTTCCATTGTTGATAAGTGAAGTATTCCAGTTGGCGATGATAGTACATGTATTTCCATTGTTGAGAAGTAAAGTATTCCAGTTGGTGATGATAGTATTTCCATTGTATAGAAGTAAAGTATTCCAGTTGGTGATGATAGTATTTCCATTGTTGAGAAATAAAGTATTCCAGTTGGCGATGATAGCATTTCCATTGTTGAGAAATAAAGTATTCCAGTTGGTGATGATAGTATTTCCATTGTTGAGAAGTAAAGTATTTCAGTTGGCGATGATAGTATTTCCATTGTTGAGAAGTAAAGTATTCCAGTTGGCGATGACAGTATTTCCATTGTTGAGAAGTAAAGTATTTCAGTTGGCGATGATAGTATTTCCATTGTTGAGAAGTAAAGTATTTCAGTTGGCAATGATAGCATTTCCATTGTTGAGAAATAAAGTATTCCAGTTGGCAATGATAGTATTTCCATTGTTGAGAAATAAAGTATTCCAGTTGGCAATGATAGCATTTCCATTGTTGAGAAATAAAGTATTCCAGTTGGTGATGATAGTATTTCCATTGTTGAGAAGTAAAGTATTTCAGTTGGTGATGATAGTATTTCCATTGTTGAGAAGTAAAGTATTTCAGTTGGCGATGATAGTATTTCCATTGTTGAGAAGTAAAGTATTTCAGGATAAGGAGTATTTCTACTGTTGAGGGCTGGAGTATTTCATTTTGATATGAAAGTATTTTCATTGTAAAGAGGAAAAGAGTTCCTATGTAGAAATGAAGTATTTACACTGTTAGTAAGGTGAATTTTTTTCTGCTAGAGATGAGAATATTTCAACTGCATACTTCTTTGTTTCTTTTCACAATGCTGTATAATGGGAAATGATGACTAGAATTGTCTAAAGGTATTCACAATGAAAGAGTGATCTATTGTCATACAAGAGAAGAGGACAATGACATCTTATCTTGTAAGAGGATCATGACTGAACATCAATATATATTAAATTCTATCCTCTATCAACACATTTAATGCCATGTCAACAATTTTCAATTATGTTACGGATTTCCAGGAGCTTTGAGTACTAGGCTAGGGATCTGAAGTGACTTGCCAAAGGACACTCCCACGAGAGTAAACATTTCTAGAATCTGAATTTTCATTTTGACATTTAAAGCAAGTCAAGGGTTCACGTTTGTGAAGCACTTGCTATAGTCTTGCGTTGAACCCTCGAAGTGATGCTAAATTGTCCCGGCAGCAGATAGGAAAGTAATGTTTAAAGTATATTTTAAATCAGTTCAGTCTTAGCTATGACTTAAAGTATGGGGTAATGGTATTAAAAAAGGGTAGCTTCTATAACTAATAGACTACCGATACCTTATGGACACAGAGAAAGGGAAGTAAATGGTAATACATAAACACAAACAACAGATATACTAAATAAATGCTGAGCAAACTAACAGAGTACATGTTACAAGTGCCAACTACTAAGTGAGTTACCATATAAACTGTAGTATGATAAAAGGATGAAAGAAAAAAAAGAGTTCAAGCAAATTGAGGGTTCAATGCAATACTATAGTAAGTGCTTCATGTTTGTGAAGCACTTACTATAGTCTTGCTCTGAACCATCAGAATAGATGTATGGTAGGAGCAGATTGAAGCACACTGTAAAATGAAATAATGCTGGATTTCATTCTGAATACACATACGCATAGATGTTTACTCTGAGAATGCTGGGTAATTTTCTAAAAATAAGATTTTTGTGTTGTCTGCTTTCTAAAACCTTAAATATTTGCTGAATTTCGTAGAGGAAGATATTCAGAGTAGCAAACAGGTTTGATCACAGGCCATTCGCCAATTTACTTGGCAGCTGGCATGTGATCTAACCTGTTTGAATAAGCATGAAGTCTGTTCCAGCACTTATAGTGCTGGAACAGACTTCATGCTTAAGCAAACAGGGTAAATAATACATTTCACATTACAAAATGTTGTGAGCTCTCTATAGTGAATGCACCAGAAGACAACAATTATAAGGTATTGAAAATAAAATTTCCCTGTAAAAAGGGATGAAACCATAGTGGCAAAAGGAGGATTAACTCATCATGACAGAATTAATAAACTTTCTCTATTCCCCCACAATTAATTGAATTGACTTGTGAAATAGTTTGAGCTACCATTATAAAGATCAGAAATTTCTTGAACATACCTCTGAAACAGTTTGAGCTACTATAAGGTAATATTAGGTACATGGTAACTAAGCAATGGCCATTGTATGAAGATGCAAATTTAAAAGAGCTAAATCTGGTTTCAAGGGAGACAACTAATTACACTATTATCCATGGCATTGGAATTATTACCTTTGGCTAAGCTTCGGGAACAAGTGACTGTAAAAACAAGTACCAATACTGTCATATTATATCAAATTGCAACAGAACCCCAGATCAGATAGATATTTCCCAAGTCGTCCTTAAGGTTCAAACAAAAATCCAATGTGTTTGGTAGCCATTTGATCTAAACAATCACACAATAAATATCCAGCAAATTATAAGGTAAAGGTTTTGTTTATTATAGTGTCACACCTATCGAAAGGGCCAGCCAATTCGGCTTATAAACACTTTTCACTGATTATACCAAGTACCTCGCAACTTCTATCACTATGCCAGGTGCCTAGCAGATATGAGTCGGTAACCTTTGAATTAAACTAGCTTGCGGTTCACAGACTGGCCAATTCAGAATAAGTCCCACAAGAAACATTCTCCAAACATCTTCCCTGCGGCTCGAACCTTTGACCTCCCCGTCCCGAGGCCAATGCCTTGACCACCAGGCCACGGTGACGTTATATGTTGTAGATATTCATTTGAACTAAACAGTTATATAATAATTCTTCAGCAAATCATATGTTGTTGGGATTAGATAATTTTGATAGTCAATTAACATGTGATTGTAAGATTGTAATGACTATCAACACCTTAAACTTAGAAGTAGAAGCAACATTATCTGATTGTGTAGTGAAGTGTAATACACACTCAACCAAATCTGGGCCTCTGGTCATACAAATCATACTGGTACTAATCTAAGCGAAAACAATTTTTAACATACAACGTTACTTTTGCTTGGAAAAAAACTTGAGCACTGAAGCATTCCCCTTGAAAAGGGATTGCTTGGCTCTGGTCCAAATTGAAAGGCAACAGCAGACGACATTCATTAACCCTTAGAACGCCGGGTAATTTTCTAAAAATTTACATCATGCTAAAACAAGATCAGTTATGCTATGATGCCAGGCTCAGACATGATAGCGGAAGGAATTTAGCAACCAAAAGGCTTAGAATGCTGGGTAATTTTCTAAAAATAGATTTTGTGTCGTCTGCTTTCAAAAACCTATATCTTCCTAATTTTGTTGAGTAAAGATACTCAGAGTAGGAAAATGGTTAGATCACAGGCAAGCTGCTAATTTACTTGGTGGCTGGCCTGAATCTAACCTGTTTGTATAAGCAATGAAGTCAGTTCCAGCACAATTTTCAATGGCATCATATGGCATTTTGGGATAATTAAACACAGAGTATACAATAAACCTGAACCAAAGACAAATTTTATCATAGAATTGAGTACTATATATGGTTATCACATTGAAATATATTACTCAACTTATGAACATGCAAATAAAACATAACAAGCAAATGAAATAAGAACAAGCTGCCAATAGCAAACAATTTTGAGTGTATGCAATCCTTACAAAACCAATGTTTTACACATGCACATGTCATTTTTATTTACCTAAGAGTTCTTTTTATTGTTTGCTGTCAACATTTCATAAATTGTCAACAATTGTATAAAAATATTGTGCTAAATAAAGCTATGTAAAGGTTAGGGTCTTGAAAACACCAAGTTCATGCAAAATAATTTATACAGTTTTTTTGTATGGTGAAGCATTCCACAAAATCATGCAAATTTTAAAATCATGCAGCATCGAAAAAAATTGGGGTTGAGGTTGGGATTTTACATGATATCAAACTGCTGAACAGTATATTATTCTACAATATTAATCTTAATGTTTAATCTTGCAAAGCCAAACAAATGTGACAAAAGAAAAAATATTGCTTTTCATGAGAAATAATCCCTTTTGCTACATTGTTTTAAAATATTTTGCAAGAGATCACATGAGGCAATTGGGAGAGGCATTAATTAATTCAATATAATTTGAAAATTAAGAATTCCTTTTTATTGTTTATTTAGGCTATTTCGGCTTTGGTCATCACAAAGACCTTAAGGTGTACACCTATAACCCTTTCCCAAACAACAAATTTTCGACTGTTCCAAATTGAAAGAGTTTGCAAACAACATTTCAAAATGTGATGAAATTAGACAATAATATTCTGATAGAGCAGAAAACACTGTTGGGAAAGAAAAAATTGCTCTTTACGAACAATTTCTCCTTTTCCCACAATGTTTTCTAAAGTCGTCTGCAACAAAGTGGTTGAATGCCATTATTGTTTGGGAAAGCGATAATCAACCAATATAGAACTTATTCTTTCGTTATGTTACTTCAGTTGTGGTCAGTATGCGTCAGGCAGACCGAATAGTTCTGCCCACACCAATGTATACAGAGAACAAATGATTAATCCGACAAAAGAATTTGTTTCATAATGACTGAATATGGGTATACACCTTAAACCAAAACTGAATAACGGAATAAGACAGAAAAAACTTTTCTTGCATGTCTTAAATTGTCCTATTCTCTGTTATGTGAGTTTTGGATCCGTTAAAATTGAAGCGATAGCAGGCAAAATGATCAATTAAGGCGATTACAATTTTGTAGTTATGTTTTGACGCATACATTGTGACAAGGGAACAAAACAAATTGTTTTCCTTACAAGCAATTCCTCTTGTTTTTAAAATTGTTTTTCAAGTAATCTGCAGTTGCTGGTTTAATATGATTGCATTTTGAAGAGTTTACAGCTTCAGATATCAAGGATGGCACATTTTGGGCATTTAATGGTCAATTTCATCACATTTTGAAATATTGTCTGCAAACTCTTTTACTTTTGGACAGTCGAAAACTTGTCGTTTTGGAAAAAAACGTACCTTGATGCATAGACTATCCTAAATGGTCGTAGATATTTCTCAAACTCATCTATCACTTGCATCTGTTGTCGTGTTTGAATAGAATGTGGTCTGCAAAATAACCATAATTTATAATACACAAAACTAACAAAACAGTTGTCAAAGTAATGCATGCAGTCTCAATACAACTCCATATCTAATCGCTCTGTCATCATTAGCAAACAAAGCAAGAGATTGCCAAAATAAAATGACTAATTCAACCTGGGGTATAACACTTAGAGTGCTGGACTAAAAGCTTATGCAAACAGGTTAGATCCAGGACAGCCGCCAAGTAAATTGGTGGCTGGTCTGTGATCTAACCTGTCTGCTTCTCTGAGTATCTTTCATCATCAAAATTAAACAGTTATTTAAGGTTTTGGAAAGCAGACGACAAAAAATCTATATTGAGAAAATTACCCAGTTTCTAAGTGTTAAAGGGGCTGCAAGGCCTATAAGAACCCTATGTCTCAATAAAGAAATTCTTATAATATCAACTGATGATTTAAAATTAACATTGATTAAAAGTGACAAAACTTAAAACCTCATTAATTTACAAATACAACCAGCTGATAATCCTAACTATAATTTAAATGTATTATAAAGCTTCCAAACGGGTAGAAATTAAATAATAAACTCAAGCCTGAAAATAAAGAGCTTTTCCTTACCTTTTTTCTCTAACATAATGTATTGCCGCCCTCCCGGATATTCTATTAGTAAACACAAGGTAACACGCTATTATAACACCTGTACGACCTGAAATAAGAAATTCACTTTAATAAGAAGATTAAACACTTCAAGGGATACATCAATAGTACATAGTCAGAGTCCATGGCTCTCACTGCAAAGGTTCAAATTAATGTACCGTTTGATTTGAATTTTCAAAAGGCTGACCGTCTGAACTGTTGACACGATATAAAACCAAAAATAAATCGAGATATAACTTATAAAATACAACATATTTTCATGACTTCACCCTTATGAGTTGTTAACTACATTATTGATTCTCAACATGGCCATTCCTTGCGCGAAGAGACAAGAAAGTCCTGGTCAGGCTGCATTGTTTCTGACAGGAAGGAATGCAACCTTGTCAGCGTCAGTACATTGGACAAAATTAATTGGAGATTCGGTAACAGAACATCAAGTAATCTGCTGCCCACCCCAGTGACACCCCAATTTGCAGAATACAAATTAAGTCAGGATTAAATAAGTAAGTAGTAAGATCATCCATCAATTAGAACTAGACATTTCAAAATCTTTTAACTACTTTCGAAGCCATGTGAATGTCAAATGAAATGAATATATATATTTACTTAGAACCAAATTTGTGATTTGCATTATTGTCTTACATAGATCTGCCTGCATGCCCATAAAATAAATAAGGACTTACTTGACTCCACCCTTATAAGTTGTTTAAAACATTATTGATGGGATTCAAACACCACCTAAAACTAGACACTTCAAAATTATTGAACTACATTTGAGGCCAGGTAAAGGTCAAGTAAAATGGATTGATAAATAGACAAGGTTTTCATTAAGAACCGATTGCCAATGCAAACTATCGGTTAAAATCCCTTGTGAATTGGTTACTTCATGCCATGGCATAAAGTCTGATAAAAGAGGGTTGTCTGGCTGAATTAGTTAGATCTTAACCTGGATCTGGTCCTTTAAACCTGAATAAAACCCCTGAATGGAAATGAATTTGTGATTTGCATTTTTGTCCTACCTCTGCCAGCATGACAATGAACAGCCACCTTTCCCAGAGAGACAGCAAACTGCATCACTTTCACCATGTCGAGGATCGTGCTCAAAGATGCCACTCCGTAGTCAGGCCTGAAAAAGGTGTGATTACCAATCATTAATTACCAGTTCTGGCCCCGTTCGATGTGTACCAAGAACGACTGAAGTACTCTGATGAAAGAATAAATTAAAAAAAGGCAGATCATTTGTTTTCTACCTTAAGACGTTAGCTTTTGTCTACACTAAAAATCTGTCTCCTTTACCTATGGTTGTTTAACCCATTACCAAACAATAACGAAATTTGACCAGTTTGTTGGCAGGCGACTCTGGAAAACATTGTGGAAAAAGGAGAAATTGCTCTTAACCCATTACCACACAATAAAGACATTTGACCAGTTTGTTGCAAACGACTCTGAAAAACATTGTGAGAAAAGGAGAAATTGCTCTTAACCCATTACCACACAATAAAGACATTTGACAAGTTTATTGCAGATGACTGTGGAAAACATTTTGGGAAAAGGAGAAATTGCCCTTATTGAGCAATTTCTCTTTTTTCCACAATGTTTTCTGCCCTATCAGAAGATTGTTTACCAATTCATCACATTTTGAAATGTAGTCTGCAAAGGTTTTCAATTTTGGACAGTCGAAAATTTGGCATTTGGTAAAGCGTTAATGAATTGGTTTGTTTGTATGGTGTTAAACACCGTGTCAACTGCTCTTAAACAGTATATGAAATGCTATTTAGCCTAATGCAGTTATAACCATTTCAAACAATAACGACATTTAACCACTTTGTTGCAGACGACTCTGGAAGACATTGTGGGATAAGGACAAATTTGCAAAATTTTTCCAAAATGTTTTTTTGCCCTTTCAGAAGATAATTTTCCAATTACATCACATTTTCAATTGTCGTCTCCAACTCTTTCAATTTGGAACAGTCAAAAATTTGATGTTTGGCAAAGGGTTAAAATAGGAGGCAAGTCATTCAGAGAGAACTCCTATTGGAGCTGTCTGAATTACTGGGGTCTCGCATTTAGCAATTACTTATTATCTATCTTAAACACCGCCATTCTTTCTCATATAAAGCATATACTGAAATCTACAGACAAAGCTGTTTATATAAGTAAAGCTTTTTAAAAGGTACTTACCACCCAAAATTGTAGAAAAAGACTGAAAAGTAAAGAAAAAGATACAATTCTAAAAGATTTCGCATGAGCAAATTATCCTAATGTCACAGTTATAAAAGCTTTAAAACACAAAAGAGGGTATTTTTAAAAGAAATGGTGAGAAAGCTTTCTCTACAGCTACTCCTTTCAAGAAGTCATGAAAACAGAGAAAAAAGCCAAATGCAGGCTTCTAGTGTTGTAAATGGAGGCAATTGTCTATTTGAGTGGTGCAGTGGTAGAACATCTCTTGCATCAAGGGTCCCAGGTTCGATCCTGGTTACAGGGAGTTAAAAATTCCCTGGACTACCCCAAAAAATTGTCGCTAGTACCGTTGAGATTCCAAGAAACAGTCATCGAGAGTGAATCCAATAAGCTTCAAGCTTCCATCACAATCAATGTAAAATAAATAAGCTTAAACTTATTTGAAACTTGCAAAAATCCTATTATAGGTAATGAACCTTGCAATTATCCATTAATTTCAGCACTTCATTTCTTGTAACAATAAACCAATTTTGTTTAACGATAGACATGTACACTGCAGACTCATTATAACGCGGTCGTCGGGAGCCATGATGCTAGATCCGCGTTAATAGTGGGGTTGACAAATATAACGCGAGGTCCCTTACGCGCTATATGCCAGACCATGACCACTTAAGAAACAATAAGATTCAAGAAGTAGTCTATTCATATTTCAAGATTGTGTTGAGTTACGGACTTATCATTGAATTTATTGTGAATAAAAGAAAAGCAAATAAAAAACATAATCAAAACTTACATGTTTAACTATATATTCCTTTTTATTTGTTTCATTACGATTCAAGTTAAGGATCATTGATAGAGGCACGTGCAGTTTAAATACACACTACAGAAAAAGGAGGGTGGATTCAGTTAACCCATGTTCTATTTATAGATTTAAACTCCAAGTTAGGAGTGAGTAAATTTTATCGAAGTTCTCCCAGCATGTGTACCTAATGCTTTACCATTTAAACTAGGTGTAAAACACTCCCCTGAATAAGCCTGTACAAACTAATGATATTATGTGATTTATCAACACTATGTACACATAGATTTAAATCTTCCCTCGGGTCACGGATTGTGTACGTATAAAGGCCACGCGCTTTGTTTAAAAGACCGTGACAAACAATGGGGATTACCCAGGGAGTTATTGATTTTCACGCCTTCGGAGTGCAATTTGTAGGTAGACTTTCTATTTAGGATGCCGACCGCGTCATTTTGCAGAAAGGGGGAGATTTAGGCTATTGTTTAAGCCCTAATGTGCTTGAAATTTTGGGAGCCATAGGAGACCCGCATTATAATGAGTATCGCGTTATAACGGGTCGCGGTATAATGAGTCTGCAGTGTATTTCTTCAAATAAAGTAAAAACTAATTATTTAGCATATGCATTTTTTCCCGCCAAGTAATATAACGTTATCTTATGACGTCACATCCATTGTTTATATGTTAATTCATTATTCTGATAAAGGCCTAAGCCAAAACATTGAAATAATATTACATGTATATTAATTTGAAAAAAGATTTGTTGTTGAATAATTTCAAAGAATATTCAAATAAAGTAAAAATTGTTAAATCTAAAATTCAAGAACTCAAAATAAGAGGTAGAATAAGTATTACCAATAACTTAACTATATTGGTTTCTTTGTCCCTTTACTAATTCATGTCTATTTCTAATGAGTGTCTACAAATAAAGTTTGATAGAAAATCTTTTGACAAATTGATTAAAATATGGCTTTATACAAAGGCAGCTTTAGAATTTTGCTTTTTATACTTCAAATGACAACAAAAAAGAAAAAAATCAAGATGGAACTTATGAATCAAGAAAAAGATTTCATGCATTAGCGGTACATACTTCCTTTCTCCATGAATTTCTGAGGGTTATAGAGGAATCCACTGGGGTCCAACTTGTGTGGGCCACATTCTGCATGCTCCCCTGCAATCTGTAGGTTTATTATACTCTTGATGTCCTCCCTGCAATACAAACTAGCGTGTTAACCATGTTAAATTAACTGGATTCTGTTTAACTTAACATGTTTAACTTAACATTTTATGCTAAAAATAAGTTCAAAACCACATTCTCTTTTATTTCATTATTGGGCAGAGCAATATTGCATCGAGATGCCTCCAATTTTGTGTTATGTTATGCTCATCATATCATACCTCAATACAAAAACTGTCTTGTTTCAACGGCATTTTTATTTTGACTTGCAAATTTTCTCATTTATGAACAAGCCACTTTAAAAAAGAAATCCCTGATTTTCAGTAGACTTCCCTGACCTACGGAAAGAGTCCCCTTTTGAATTACTTCTACACAAACAGATAGTATCAAAGCCTAGGTTTATATATCAACATAAAATACTTTACTTCACAAATGCCTCCACCAGATGATGCTTTTCAATGGTGTGATTGGATGGCCTGGCCATTGCAAGGATGTTCTCTGTTACCCTGCAAAGGTAGATAATAGTAGTAGGTAATCAGTGGCCTAAATAAGGGTCTTTCAATTCAAATTAGGGTCTTTTACAGTCAGTTTTTCAACAACAGATCGCCATATGCTATTTTGCAGACACTGAATTGTTAAAACTCTTGTCAGGATGTCTCTTATGACACACAATACAGATATTTTGTCTATTTTGTCAAAATTAAATGCAACAAAAGATGACAAATGGAAGCATAAACTGTATATTCTTTATGCTTTTGGGTAGAAATCAAAGTGACAGAAAGATTCTCCCAATGAGCAAATAATCCTTTTGCCTAGGTGGTTTTGAAAAAAGTGTTAAGTTTGATGGGTAATAGGCTAATGTGCTTCAGGATAAATGTTCTATTGAAACAAAGTGTCAGGCAAAATTTAGCCCTTTTTTTCTTTTAAAATCCATAACAGACTCAAACGATATATATATGGCCAAATGATAAATAAATTTGGCATTTTTAATTTTTTTTCAACCTTTACCATTGTGAATAAAGGCCATTGATCACCATCTGATCTGGACTCCAACCTTCCGCTGAGCAGTATTTGCATTTCTTGCCTCCACAGAAGAGAGCGCATTGTGTCTCGGTGGAGATCAGACCTCTGGCCGTCTCGGAGGTTTTACTGTATAACCCCTTTGGCTTTTTTTCTGTGGAAAAATGAATCTTAAAATTGTGCATCATTCATGTAAGAAACAATTCTAAAACAGATGAATTCATTACAATTTATTTTTAAAAAGATAAACAAAGAAGACACCTTTTCTTACAGAACACATATCATTACTTAACCAAAAACCCATTGGATGAGTGTAAAATGTGATTTAAAAGTTCAGGATATCAAAAACCACTCATTCTTAGAGATAATTGGCATACACTTATATAAGAAATTGAGAAATTGCTATTCACTTGTCACTTTTTATCATAATGGTTTCTTGAATCCTCAACAGCAAGTGTCCATATAAAAACAAATTATTTAAGTGGTTAAGACAGATTACTGCAGTTGAAAATATTGATTCATTATACTAGTCTAATTTTTTTTTAAAAAAGGTTCAATAGCACATTGTTTTTTAATAATCTACCTATGGCTCAATGGCAGGCCTTGAATAGCTCAATTGACAGCAAGCCCAACTTAGAATATGATGGTTCTAAGTTTGAGACTCTGGCCAAGCCCGTATTATTTTAGATGCTTAATGAAGTAACTATGGAATGATTCATTATCTTTAACTACAGAGCAGGGGCGTTGTTGAAAGCTTGGAGAGGGAACTGTGCATTACTAATGGAAAAGCATGGATTGGTCAGCTACATTACTGTTGAAAAAGATGTTAAGCTCCAAATCTTATTTGATAAGCTTCAAGCTTCCATCACAGTCGATGTTAAGCATGACCCAACCTCTTCCTTTAGGAACTGCTTCTCTCTACTGGGACCCATGTCCTTTTTAAGGCTAGCATCCTTGTCTTGTAGCCCTTCTATGTTTATTTAAGTAAATAATATTTATATAGTTAATTTCAGTTAGGTTTAAACTAAACTGAAATTTACTGTTTCACCAGTTATATGCAAAAAAATCGATTTGTCAACACTAACTAGAGATAAATAACTGTGCTTACCTTTCACACTTGAGTCTGTCCAATCCAAATCTTCCTCGCCCGGATGGAGAGGCTCATCTGAATCCAGCTCCATTTTGTCTGAACCATTTACGATAGAACTACTTCTGTAAGATAAAGGGAAAATATTTGGATCCTTTTTTCTGTCCATTTTTTATTCTTTTTGTCCTTTAATTGTATTTGTTTTTATCTAGAATGGTCACACCCTCCAGGGCTGGGACAGGTACCTAAGTGCCTGGGCATGGGCCAGGACTGGTGTAGACCACTTCAAAGGCAGCAAATCACTGACTTTACTTTTAACCCAGGGATAATTTTTGCTATTGGTTTCGCATCTTATACTCATTAAAATCTCAAAATACCCATTGTTTCATTTCACTTGTAAAGCTTTTACTTTCATGCTTTTAATCACCTACCTATTTGGATTGGTTCTTTTTCCTTATATGAGACAAAAAAGTAAAACAAGTGTCCTTTACCAAGTGGTCAGAGATGTTTGAATCATTGAGATGAAATTTGAAGAAAAAAAAGGACCCATTGTTTCCAAAAATACTCATTGTTTCAAATCAGATGCATCCGCAAAACCCATTGTTCTAATTTAAAAAAAAATATCCCTGTTAACCTGGGTTAAAAATCTAAATGAATGGGTGAATAGACACTTGTTGACAAGTGAATCAGACGTTTCTTAATCCCAAACGAGCATTCAATTATTTTCCAAACAATTTCTCAACATGTGTACAAATATGTCACACATACTCTATAACTCTCCAACTTGAAGGCTGCTCTTCAGCTATGGAAACTTTCAACATGTTTTTGTTCCTCTAATTGCACTTGGTTGTAAGCCCCTGGAATCATTACTCGCAATTTTGTGTGGTACAGGCACTTGTTGTAATGTGTCAATCCAGACCTCTCCAATTTTCACTAAGGAATATTGATGTAGGCAATTAATTGAGGCTTTTTCGAAAGCATCTTTGGTTGAGGATATATAGTCCCTGTGTGGGTATAATTTACTAACGTCTGATCCACTTGTCAATGATTGTCAATGATCTGATCTTGTGTTACATTAACAAACCCATTCATTTGCATGGCCCACATTCTACCAAATGTCGCACTACCGAGACCAACGTGAAGTGTTTAGATAACCTCAACAGGACATCATCTCTCTAAAGTTTGAAAATACAATGAGGTCCTAGGCATATCACATTTGAATCTAAGGGAGAATTATATCGGGTTTGGCTACCTTAGGGTAACATGGCCTCGGATACCTAGGTAGTAAGTTGTTACCCATCCCAACTCTTACACCTTTTACTCTGGTCATGTTATAAAACGTTTCAAAAATGGAAAACATCAAGAAAAATCTATAGACATTCTAATTGCCAGCAGCTGATAGAAAACCCCCAAGGTCATGAAACATCCAACAATGACATGGTTAATGATGACATAAACAAGAAAAAGCACCAATCTGTTCACTTTTGTCAATTTAAAACAATCTTTCACGTTTCTGAGAAGCTTATGGGCAATAAGTATAGAGCAGAAATTAATGTCTGTTTTCTGCAATAGTATATCAATTTCAAGATAAAAATATTTATTTCATTGACTATGATTGAAGAATATATGGCCTTTCTCCAAAACGATTAACGCAACATGATGCCGATTTTTTTAGATGCTTCTGAAATTGAATTCATTGATCAGTTCTTGATTTAAGCGAAAAATGTCGCAAGCCAATGTAGAAATAGATGTCACATATATGAGGCTCAATGCAAAGAATAAAATTAGTTAATTACTAAGCCGATTACTGCATTTGTCGAAGAAAAATATACCAATTTGTGTTGCTACAGCGGTCGGCATTAATTTATCCCTATTACAGTGACGCACCGCTTAGAGGTACGTTGAATTATTCATAAGTAGGCGGAGCCACAAAACTATTTATATACAACAACTACCATGTAGATTAAGGTTTCGCGTAGAAAAGGATGGTAAAATTTGATATCAAGTCTCCCCTATGATTGAATATATACGCTCACTACAAATATAATTGATTTGATAACTGGCAAAGAACAACATGGCAAATGAGATGTGTACATTTTATTCATTTTACGTGTAAGATTTTCCCCTGTTAACGGAAGGTTCTTGTTTTTCCCTCAACGTTTTCAACAGCCGTCTGCAACAAAATGGTCAAATGTTGTTATTGATTGGTCGTTTGTTAATAAAGGTAAACTCTGCAGCGAGGTATGATACATGCAAGTGACCTGGCGAAACAATAACACCCTTATTACAGGTACATATCGCCCCTATCAAAGATAGAAATAACCCCTATCAAAGGTACAGATCGCCCCTATTAAGGGTACAGATCGCCCCTATTAGAGGTACAGATCGCCCCTATTAGAGGTACAAATCACCCCTATTAAGGGTACAGATCGCCCCTATTAGAGGTACAGATCACCCCTATTAGAGGTACAAATCACTCTTATAAAAGGTACAAATCACCCCTATTAAAGGTACAGATCACCCCTATTAAAGGTACAGATCGCCCCTATTAGAGGTACAGATCGCCCCTATTAGAGGTACAGATCATCCCTATTAGAGGTACAAATCCTTATTAAAGGTACAGATCGCCCCTATTAAAGGTACAAATCACCCCTATTACAGGTACAAATCACCCCTATTAGAGGTACAAATCCTTATTAAAGGTACAGATCGCCCCTATTAGAGGTACAGATCGCCCCTATTAGGGGTACAGATCGCCCCTATTACAGGTACAAGTCACCCCTATTAAGGGTACAGATCGCCCCTATTAAAGGTACAGATCGCCCCTATTAGAGGTACAGATCGCCCCTATTAGAGGTACAAATCACCCCTATTAAAGGTACAAATCCTTATTAAAAGTACAAATCGCCCCTATTAGAGGTACAAATCACCCCTATTACAGGTACAAATGACCCCTATTAGAGGTACAGATCACCCCTATTAGAGGTACAAATCACCCCTATTACAGGTACAAATCACCCCTATTAAAGGTACAAATCGCCCCTATTAGAGGTACAAATCACCCCTATTACAGGTACAAATGACCCCTGTAAGAGGTACAGATCGCCCCTATTAGAGGTACAGATCACCCCTATTAGAGGTACAAATGACCCCTATTAGAGGTACAGATCACCCCTATTAGAGGTACAGATCGCCCCTATTAGAGGTACAAATCACCCCTATTACAGGTACAAATCACCCCTATTAAAGGTACAGATCACCCCTATTAGAGGTACAAATCACCCCTATTACAGGTACAAATCACTCCTATTAAAGGTATAGATCGCCCCTATTGGAGGTACAAATCGCCCCTATTACAGGTACAAACGACCCCTATTAGAGGTACCGATCGCCCCTATTAGAGGTACAGATCGCCCCTATTAGAGGTACAAATCACCCCCTATTAAAGGTACAAATCCTTATCAAAAGTACAAATCGTCCCTATTACAGGTGCATATCAACCCTATTACAGGTACAAATCACCCCTATTAAAGGTACAGATCGCCCCTATTAGAGGTACAGATCGCCCCTATTAGAGGTACAGATCGCCCCTATTAGAGGTACAAAAAAACCCTATTAAAGGTACAGATCGCCCCTATTAGAGGTACAAATCACCCCTATTAAAGGTACAAATCACCCCTATTTAAGGTACAGATCACCCCTATTTAAGGTACAGATCGACCTTTTTAGAGGTACAGATCGCCCCTATTAGAGGTACAAATCACCATTATTAAAGGTACAAATCCTTATTAAAGGTACAAATCCTTATTAAAGGTACAGATCACCCCTATTGAATATACAGACCACCCCTATTGAAGGTACAGATCACCCCTATTGAAGGTACAGATCACACCTATAAAGGTACAGATAACCCCTATTGAAGGTACAGATCACCCCTATTAAAGGTACATATCGCCCTTATTGAGGGTTCATATCGCCCCTATTGAAGATACATATCACCCCTATATAGCTGATGAGCAATGGCTAGGTTTCGGACCCAAGACCGGTTTTATGAGTCTTAAGTAAGCGATATGTTGATGGTTTAGAGGCATTTAAGCCCGCATTGGATGAGATAGACACCTGATGTCGATTTATAATATAGGTAAATGCCCTAAATACATTTCAAGCCCAAAACACTGAAGATCGCCCCTATTGAGTGTACAGATTACCCCTATTACAGGTACAGATTACACCTATTACAGGTACATATTGCCCCTATTAAAGGTACAAATAACCCCTATTAAAAGAACAGATCACCCCTACTACAGGTACAGATCACCCCTATTACAGGTACATTTCGCCCCTATCAAAAGTACAAATAACCTCTATTAAAGGTTGAAATTACAATATTAAAGGTACAGATCACCCCTATTGAAGGTACAAATAACCCCTATTAAGGGTACAGTTTAACCCTATTTAAGGTACGAATAACCCCTATTAAAGGTACAAATCATCCATATTACAGGTACAGATCACCCCTATTAAAGGTACAAATAACCCCATAAAAGGAACAAATCCCGCCATTAAAGGTACATATCGCCCCTATTAAAGGTACAGATCACCCCTATGGAAGGTAAAGATCATCCCTATTAAAGGTACAGATCGCCCCTATTAAAGGTACAGATCACCCCTATGGAAGGTAAAGATCATCCCTATTAAAGGTACAGATCATCCCTTTTGAATAATTAAAGGTACAGATCACCCCTATTAAAGGTACACACAACCCCTATGAAAGGTACAGATCACCCCATTAAAGGTACAGATCACCCCTATTGAATATACAGACCACCCCTATTGAAGGTACAGATCACCCCTATTGAAGGTACAGATCACACCTATAAAGGTACAGATAACCCCTATTGAAGGTACAGATCACCCCTATTAAAGGTACATATCGCCCCTATTGAGGGTACATATCGCCCCTATTGAAGGTACATATCACCCCTATATAGTTGATGAGCAATGGCTAGGTTTCCGACCCAAGACCGGTTTTATGAGTCTTAAGTAAGCGATATGTTGATGGTTTAGAGGCATTTAAGCCCACATTTGATGAGATAGACACCTGATGTCGATTTATAATATAGGTACATGCCCTAAATACATTTCAAGCCCAAAACACTGAAGATCAGACCTTTGGTTGACGAGCAATGGCTAAGTTTCGGACCCAAGACCGGGTTATGAGTCTTAAATAAGCGATATGTTGATGGTTAAGAGACCTTTAAGCCCGCAGTGGATGAGATAGACACCTGATGTCGATATATGTTGTAGGTACATGCCGTAAGTACGATTCTAGTAAGAAGCACTGAAGATCATACCTTTGGTTGATGAGCAATGGCTAGGTTTAAGACCAAAGACCGGTTTTATGAGTCTTAAATAAGCGATATTTTGATGGTTTAGAGGCGTTTAAGCCCGCAGTGGATGAGATAGACATCTGATGTTGATATATGTTGTCGGTACATGCCATACGTACAGTTCTAGCCAAAACACTGAAGGTCAGACCTTTGGTTGATGAGCAATAGCTAGGTTGCGGACCCAAGACCGGTCGTATGAGTCTTTAATAAGCGATATGTTAACGGTTTAGAGGCATTTAGCCTGCAATGGATAAGATAGACATCTGATATTGATAGATGTTGTCGGTACATGCCCTAAGTATAATTCTAGCTTAAAACACTGAAGATCAGACCTTTGGTTGATGAGCAATTGCTAAGTTTCCGACCCAAGACCGGGTTATGAGTCTTAAATAAGCGATATGCTTATGGTTTAGAGGCGTTTAAGCCCGCATTTGATGAGACAGACACCTACTATCGATTTATGTTGGAGGTACATGTCCTAGGTACAATTCTAGCCTAAAGCACTGAAGATCAGACCTTTGGTTGATGAGTAATGGCTAGGTTTCGGACCCAAGACTGGTTTTATGAGTCTTAAATGAGCGATATGTTTATGGATAAGAAATCTTTTAAGCCCCCATTGGATAAGACAGACACCTGGTGTCGATATATGTTGTAGGTACATGCCCTAAGTAAAATTCTAGCTCAAAACACTGAAGATCAGACCTTTGGTTGATGAGCAATGGCTAAGTTTCCGACCCAAGACCGGGTTATGAGTCTTAAATAAGCGATATGCTTATGGTTTAGAGGCGTTTAAGCCCGCATTGGATGAGACAGACACCTGATGTCGATTTATGTTGTAGGTACATGTCCTTAGTACAATTTTAGCCTAAAACACTGAAGATCAGACCTTTGGTTGATGAGCAATGGCTAGGTTTCGGACCCAAGACCGGTTTTATGAGTCTTAAATAGGCGATATGTTTATTGATAAGAGACCTTTAAGCCCGCATTGGATGAGACAGACACCTGGTGTCGATATATGTTGAAGGTACATGCCTTAAGTAAACTTATAGCTATAAACACTGAAGGTCAGACCTTTGGTTGATGAGCAATGGTTAGGTTTCGGACCCAAGACCGGGTTATGAGTCTTAAATAAGCGATATGTTGATTGTTGAGAGGCCTTTAAGCCAGCATTAGATGGGATAGACATCTGATATTAATATATGTTGTACAATACAAGTCCAAAGCGCCAAAAAAAGGCCTTTGGTTGATGAGCAATGGCTATGTTTCTGATCCAAGACCGTTAAAAAAAGAGTTTGGAACTGTGAATTTTGAGCGATGTTCTGCGGTCATTTTCTCAGATTATCGTCAGTTGCTACTTATGAAACGTACTTATATTTGTAGACATGGTTTTTCTGTTTATGTACATATTAAGACATTTTTAATTCGAGCATTGGCTAAGCGCCGTTCGGGGTTCAAACATGGGCCTGAAATTGACGGGAAATATGCCTTGATTGAATATGAGGAGACAGCAGAAAGCGGATCGGATGAGACTGGTCTCTGATCTTGATGCTTGTTGTAGGTAAATGTCGTAGGTATGATTATAGCCTAGTAAGCCGGTGGGTGGACCCTAGGTTTGGAAGCAATGGCTTGTGTTGGGGATCAAACCCGTGTAAAATGCAAGTTGAAAAAAGACGAATTTTTTGGAATGCTATTTTTTGCATTATTTATTCAATTTCTAGATGATCAGAGAGGTTATTCTTGTGAAATGTTTCTATAACATTTTAGTTGAACCTTATATGAAAGCAGCGGTATAAAAAATGATGTCGTACACCTGTCCGTCTGTCCGTACTTTTGTACTTTTGTGATTTTGGCCAAGTTTGAGAATGTATTGTGAGAAAAGAAGACAACATATTCTTTTAAAAATTATATGTTCTTTTAGCTTTAGGAATCTACATGTATATAGAAAATATTCAAGATTTGGTTCGACCCGAGTTTCAACAAGGTGTATGCAGTAGTTCGTCTGATCGTACAGGCGTCCGTACGTGGCCGGGTAACTTCTGATATGTTAAAATGACCAAGTTTGGGAAAGTATTGTGGGAAAGGTATGTAAGTTATAGACTTAAACCTTTTTTTAATATACCCCAATCAGTGACAATTGTCTGAGTTAATCCTGTGCAAATAGGTAGTAATTAAGGGTGACCAACTTCCCCGTGATATACAGGCTCGGTCGGTCATTTTTGGCGCATATGGTTAACCCAGGTGGTCACCCTTATACCCGTTCCCACTATCGGCGCTTCGATCCGATGGAAAGCGATGTTTTTTCTTTGTCTGTCTGTTTCATCGGGTCTCTAATGCATTGTGAATTACTCCCATAAATGGTCAATGTAATTTCGAAGTCGTCTGCTGCTGGTGGAATTCTTTCATTTAGGCCCAAAAACAGTCTCTCTGTGTAGAATGGATGAGTAATCATAAGCATATCATAATCATAGGTGTTGAGAAGATTTTCAGTGTGAGAAAGGGATGAATTACTCATACATTTATACACGGTCAATGTAACTTCAAAGTCGTCTGCTGCTGGTGTCATTCTTTTAAATTGGCTCGAGAACAGTCTTTCTGGACAGAATTGGGGAGCAAATTACCCGCATATGGACAACTACATGTGTTGCGAAGATTTTCAAGGTAAGAAAAGGAGGAATTAGTCATATATACAGATATTCATACTGTCAATGTTATTTCAAAGCCGTCTGCTGCTAAATTCGTTATTTCAAGTTTTCCATAAGCCATTGCCCATGCTCATTACTCAGGAATTCTTCACAAACCTGTTGACACTCGCTGCATCTAGCCCGCCAAAATTTCTAGCTGGAATTGCCATTAATCAGTTTTATGGTCTAATGACGACGGCGCCCTAATTGTACAGAGATTGCCTAACCCTAACCCTTACCCTGATTTCCAGTGTGAGAAAAGGAGAAACTACTCATATATAGATGCGGTCAATGTTGAATTCTTTCAAATTGGCCTGAAAACAATCTCTCCATGTAAAATTGGAAATTATCATCAGCCTATGATTGCTACGGTGTTGAGAAGATTTTCTCGAATTATCGCCAGCTGCTACTTATGAAATCAACTTATTTTTGTAGACATGGGTTATGTACATATGAAGACATTTTCAATACGAGCATTGGCTAAGCGCCGTTCGGGGTTCAAACATGGGTCTGAAATTGACGGGAAATATGCCTTGATTGATTATGAGGAGACAACAGAAAGCGTATCGGATGAGACTGGTCTCTGATCTTGATGTTTGTTGTAGGTAAATGTCGTAGGTACGATTATAGCCTAGTAAGCCGGTGGGTCGACCCTTGGTTTGGAAGCAATGGCTTGTTTTGAGGATCAAACCCGTGTAAAATGCAAGTTGAACAAAAGCGTATTTTGTGCATTTTTTATTCAATTTCTAGATGATCAGTGAGGTTATTCTTGTGAAATGTTTCTATAACATTTTAGTTGAACCTCATATGAAAGCAGCGATATACAAAAAAGAAGTCGTACACCTGTCCGTCTGTCTGTACAGGTGTCCGTACGAGGAGGTAAGTGGTGACTTTTGTGATTTTGGACAAGTTTGAGAATGTATTGTAAGAAAAGTAAAAATAACCACAACTATTAAAGGTACAGATCATACCTATAAAAGGTACGGATCACACCTATTAAAGGTACAGATCACCTATAATTCAAGGTACAGATCACCCCTATTTAAGGTAAAGATCATCCCTATTAAAGGTACAGATCATCCATTTTGAATAATCAAAGGTACAGATCACCCCTATTAAAGGTACACACATACCCTATTAAAGGTACAGATCACCCCATTAAAGGTACAGATCACCCCTATTGAATATACAAATCCCCCCTATTGAAGATACAGACCACCCCTATTGAAAGTACAGATCACCCCTATTGAAGGTACGGATCACACCTATTAAAGGTAGAGATCTCCCCTATAAAAGGTACAGATCACCCCTATTAAAGGTACAGATCACCCCTATTAAAGGTACAGATCACACCTATTAAAGGTACAGATCACACCTATAAAAGGTACGGATCACACCTATTAAAGGTAGAGATCTCCCCTATAAAAGGTACAGATCACCCCTATAAAAGGTACAGATCACCCCTATTAAAGGTACAGATCACACCTATTAAAGGTACAGATAACCCCTATTAAAGGTAGAGATCTCCCCTATAAAAGGTACAGATCACCCCTACAAAAGGTACAGATCACCCCTATTAAAGGTACAGATCACCCCTATTAAAGGTACAGATCATTCCTATTAAAGGTACAGATAACCCCTATAAAAGGTACAGACCACCACTATTAAAAGTACAGATCACCCCTATTAAAGGTACAGATCACCCCTATTAAAGGTACAAATAACACCTATTAAAGGCACAGAGCACCCCTATTTAAGGTACAGATCACCCCTATTAAAGGTAAAGATCATCCCTATTAAAGGTACAGACCATCCCTTTTGAATAATTAAAGGTACAGATCACCCCTATCAAAGGTACACACAACCCCTATTAATGGTACAGATCATCCCATTAAAGGTACAGATCACCCCTATTGAATATACAGACCACCCCTATTGAAGGTACGGATCACCCCTATTGAAGGTACAGATCACACCTATAAAAGTACAGATAACCCCTATAAAAGGTAGAGATCACCCCTATAAAAGTTACAGATCACCCCTATTAAAGGTACAGATCACACCTATTAAAGGTACAGATCATCCCTATCAAGGGTACAGATCACCCCTATTAAAGGTACAGATCACCCCTATAAAAGGTACAGATCACCACTTTTAAAAGTACAGATCACCCCTATTAAAGGTACAGATCACCCCTATTAAAGGTACAGATCATCCTTATTACAGGTACAGATCGCCCCTATTAAAGGCACAAATAACCCCTATTAAAGGTACATATCACCCCTATTAGAGGTACAGATCACCTCTATTAGAGGTACAGATCACCCCTATTAAAGGTACAGATCACCCCTATTAAAGGTACAGATCACCCCTATTAAAGGTACAGATCACCCCTATTAAAGGTACAGATCACCCCTATTAAAGGTACAGATAACCCCTATAAAAGGTACATATCGCCCTTTTTAAAGGTACAGATCACCCCTTTTATAGGTACAAACCATCCCTTTTGAAGGTACACATCACCCCTATTGCAGGTACAAATCAACCATATTACAGGTACAGATCACCCCTATTTAAGGAACATATCACCCCTATTGAAGGTACATATCGCCCCTATTATAGGTACATATCGCCCCTCTTGAGGGTACATATCGCCCCTATCAAAGGTACAGATCACCCCCTTTTTACCCCTATTTAGGACCAAATGATCATAAATTGTATCATCCATAGTCTTCTTACAATAATTGCTGATGACTATTCCTATAGCAAACCTGTTATGCATATTTATACCAAAACTTGTTCTCCTTGGCATTTACTTTTTATATGATAGAAGAACATTTTATTTCACCTGAAGAATATGCAGCTAATAAGTGTCAAAGAAAATAACAACAAATTTATCTTAGCATACACTTGTAGGAATGGTAAACAAACATACGCACACCTGTACATACACTCATCCCCTTATTTATTACTGTTATTAGTCGGACCCTAGTCCGAAAGATCCGGACGTAGATATTTCATTCTTCCACACTGTTACAGCTGTGATCATCCGGGCCGTGCTTTATGTCATGCATTAGGAGGGCTTTTAAGAATATAAGTTACTCTCTTTAACACACAATGATTTATCAATACAGTACATGTTTGATTCTAAATATAGGTATTTGGCCCCAAATACAATAATTGGAGTACTACCGCACGGAAATTCAACTTGGGATTATTGGCGCCCAATTTCACATGACGTCAACTTCGAGGGAAAATATTTCCGTTTGCCTAACCCTTCCACGAATTCGTGGCAGTTTTTGTTATATCTAAATTTTGATGTCTTATTTACATAAGGCATGATCTAAAACCCCATCCTTATACAAAACATTGTTATTTTGATGAGAACTAAAGATAGGTTTAGGAACCGAGATCTTCCAACAAAGAATCATAGAAATACGGTTCTGGTGTAAAAATTGCCCCATAAGGCAAACAACATGTTAGACAGACGGGCGGGCCGGCGGGCAGGCAGGCAGGCAGGCAGGCAGGCAGGCAGGCAGGCAGGCAGGCAGGCAGGCAGGCAGGCAGGCAGGCAGGCAGGCAGGCAGGCAGGCAGGCAGGCAGGCAGGCAGGCAGGCAGGCAGGCAGGCAGGCAGGCAGGCAGGCAGGCAGGCAGGCAGGCAGGCAGGGAGGCAGGCAGGAAGGCAGGCAGGCAGGCAGGCAGGCAGGCAGGCAGGCAGGCAGGCAGGCAGGCAGGCAGGCAGGCAGGCAGGCAGGTAGGCAGGCAGGCAGGCAGGCAGGCAGGCAGGCAGGCAGGCAGGCAGTCAGGCAGGCAGGCAGTCAGGCAGGCAGGCAGGCAGGCAGGCAGGCAGGCAGGCAGGCAGGCAGGCAGGCAGGCAGGCAGGCAGGCAGGCAGGCAGGCAGGCGGGCAGGCAGGCAGGCGGGCAGGCAGGCAGGCAGGCAGGCAGGCAGGCAGGCAGGCAGGCAGGCAGGCAGGCAGGCAGGCAGGCAGGCAGGCAGGCAGGCAGGCAGGCAGGCAGGCGGGCAGGCAGGGAGGCAGGCAGGCAGGCAGGCAGGCAGGCAGGCAGGCAGGCAGGCAGGCAGGCAGGAAGGCAGGCAGGCAGCCAGCCAGGCAGGCAGCCAGGCTGGGAGGGCAGCCAGGCTGGGAGGGCAGCCAGGCTGGGAGGGCAGCCGGGCAGCCAGGCAGCCAGGCTGGGAGGGAGGGAGGAAGAGGGGAGCGAGCGGGGGAGGGAGCCTTTTATTGATCGAAGCCTTGCCCGCCCATAGCCAATGATCACATTTGACATTGCCTATCATTCTTTCCATATATAATTATCTGCTCATTAGTGCATGAATGATAAAGAAAAATCAAAGCATGTATAGGTACATAAACAAATAACTGGCCTTACACATATGCTTGTTAGGGTAACTGAACAACACCTTTTAGGAGAAATCATGTCCATTTTAGTATGTGACCGGGCTTAGACTAATGTAGTAACCAAGCACCTAGTGATATTTTAACAGTTTTTAACAATATGTATATAGGTTGGCTTGCTTGAACTGTTTTCATACAGTCTGGAAAACATAAATGTTTGATTGGCTATTTAGTTCTGTAGAGTTCAGCATAAGTGTTCTGATAAAACTTCCCGCAAGTTTCACATGTTAGAATTTTAGGCAGATGGTTTTCAACGCATTTATATTTTCATGACACTCTGCAATAGAAAATGAAATATATAAATGTCAACTTGCTTTGATATAGATAATATATTTGGCAAAAAGATGTTTGTGTTATAAAACTAAATTATCTGCTAATTAATTGACATTCCTTCAATAATCAAATATGTAACCAACTAACAGTCACAAACAACACAAATCTACTACATGTTCTCCTACCTTTAATGTTATGTAAGAAAACTGTGGTGCACTGCAGACACAAAATAAATAGACATATGAGAAACACTTTACAGTTACAACAGTTAAACAAAATCATAATTATACTATTATATAACAACTTAATCATACAAACATGTACTTTATCATGTGAAAATGGACACCTGAATGATATTCCATATAGTATAGGAGACATACATGCATATTCATTTTCTTTTTTTCACAGTGGTTTAATATTTATTTTGCAACAATCAAACCATTGTCAACAACCACAGTCTAACTTCATATTACACAGTCTTTTCCTTCTTACATGATAATGTTTTGTTATAAATTCCAGCAACTTTTGAAAAAATAAAGAAAACCTCATGGGTTTCTTCAATATAGATGAATTAAGTTCAGAGGTGCTTTCAAGAAACACTCAACATTATCTCATTGTGTCACGTTTTCCATTCCAAATATTTTCTCCTTTTCAAACCATGTGGGACCACCAGGCGATCTGTCCCTTCTGCACCAGCATTTTTGCAGCCTGGGGAGGGAATCGAACCCTCATACATGAGTTTGAACAGGCAATGGTACATGTATACAATCGCTGTTAAACAATTAAAAACCGCTTAATAGTGCCAAATTTATTAGGTTTTCGCATGTCAACCGGTCTTGTTGTGTTATCCGAAGCAAGGCAAACAGTAAATGGTCACCTAGTGTTCATTAAATCGTTCTTACAAAGTAAATATGTGGAATATTGACATGTATTGATTGATTAAAAAGTATTTACTTTAAAACTGTAGGTAATGATCTTTTGATATTTATCTGTAATAATGGAAGTATTGGTGTACAAAGTTGCGACATCTGTCCACTATTAATTGAATTGTTTGAAAGTCTGACACGACAGGAGATATTGCCATATGTAAATTTTCTCAATAATTCCAAATCTTCACGTCCAATTATTTAAAAACTTCAAACCCCTGCACAAAATTGATCCGAATCCACAATATACTCTTATACGCAAGTCCAGATTTCTGGTCTCGAGGGCTATCATATAGATTAGTCAAATTTATTTGACACAATCGGAAAATATTGAGACGTTTTTTAATTTGGGCAATATCTACCGTCACGTCACTTTCGAACCATTCATTTAATGGTGGCCACTTCACCGTTTGAAGACCTAAATTTCCATTGTTATCAGAAATGATCGAATTATTTTACTCACAGTTGACAATTGATCCTTTTTCATCAATCCATGCACTTTACATGTCTGTATACAGCATATTTTCTTTGAAAGAACGGTTTGATAAACGTTAGTTGACGATTTTTTGCTCCCAATAATTTTTTCTGTGCATGCGCACTGGAATGGGAAAAAACCTATTCAGCGTTCTTTTTTTAATTGTTCAACGATAATTGATGCTATTGTTTGGTGGTATATAAGTTTATTTAACATATCTTGTTATATCAATTGACTTTGAATGGCCATTTGTGCTTTAAATCCGAAAATTAGAACAAAAAAATCAAACATTATTTGGACCGTTTCGACAATAATAAAGCCACAAAGTCTAATATTGGAAGACAACAGGAGAGGAATGAAAATTGAAGATCGTCCGAAAGCGATGTCCATCCGAATTTGAGAAAAAGCAATCTCATGTCTACGGTATCATATTTCAATTTGGGATTGGATGTATTAAACATTAAATGTACCATCTGTCTGACAGTGAGTCCGTCGGTGCACAAATCCAACATAATCTCTTCTGCCGGTTTCGTAAATTCTATTATAATACGTTTGTCTGTTAAAACAACCTTATGATCATCACCGTCCATGTCTTAAATCCATTCTGTGGAGAAAGACGAACAGTTTGGGAAAATTTAAATTAGTCAGTGTTATACGGGTGGAAGAACGTGCCGAAGGCACGGTCTGGAGACCGCCTATATGTTACACGTACGAAACGAAAAAATGTACCTACAAAACCAAGGATTCCGATTGACTCAGAACCCTAAAGGACTTTTTTTCGGCCATGCTTTTGCAGCCTCGTTCTGACTCCATATGGCGCCATCTTGTCCAAAAAAATATTTTTATTCAGGTTTTTTGGTAGCAATTATGTGGAAAAATCAAAGTTAACAAACAAAAAATAGAAGGATTTTCCTCCGAATATTTTTTTAAAAACCTTAAACAATAAATTATTTTGTAAAATTTAGACCGCATTTCATTCTTTTCCGTTTATTTGGTGAAGGTGGCGTCTCTCATCCTAAAACCAGTCAATTCTACACATGTTGACATGGTGATTACACCAAGAACGTGTTACACTTTCCGTTTTCGTGTATCACGTGACAAGTCAGTTTCTTTACAACTCATCATCCTTTTGATCACCGCTTCAAATCTTAAATGGAATGAAATGACCGCCTTGTTGAACGCACATCAACAACGATGACGTGAGGTAAGATAACTTTTTGTACGCTTTCATTTTCGTATAAATAACGCATATTTTTACAGTCTATTTTGTTAAAAACGACATGAATAAATCGAAGAGACTCTGGACCGTCATTCTATGTTTACAAACAAGATCATGAGGTGCACGTTACGATCACTGTCTTACTCAGAATATTGATTTTATGTTACGCATCTGGTGTCGGTGTAGTATATATTTACTCTAGTACACTTTCCAACTGTGTTAAAAACTATGGGTAATATGAACATACATTTTGGAGACGAAAGATAGGTTTGTTTACATTGAGATTGTTTCTAGGCTGAGTAACTTCGATTCTTGTTTTTGGATTGACGATGTGCTTGTTTTGTTTATTTACACGTTGTTTGCTATTTGAATATACCTATCATATTGTGACTTCCAAAACTTCTGTCTTTTCACCGACTATTAATGGGGACATAGTCGTGAAACATAGTAATGACTCTTATTCAAGTAAATTAAATTCCATTTGTCTGCTTTCCAGAGTCAGCCGTAGTTCAGACTGTGTGAAGGTCAAATCCGAACCGGCAACCAAAGAAAAGAATGTTGTGGTGCTGCATAAAGAAATATTCTTTTCTTATAAGCATATGTAAGTACAACTTATCTTTTTCATGAGTAATTATGTTATGAATAATACCTTGCAAATAGAGATCAGACAAATAAGGACATTTTTAATTGAAGAGCTTTTTACTTAAGAAAGAAGGGTTTACTTGAAATTCAGGTGTTTTATACTGTTTTCAACACTATGTCAAACATAAAATGACTTTTAGTTTGTGTACATATCAATACATCCTCTTAGCATTGGTTTTCTAGAGAAAAATTGCACTGCAATATTTACCAATTAGATTACTTTATCTTTCTTCCATTCATAATTTGATGAGAAATCTTAATAAACAATGATTAAAAAGCATGCATTATGACAAATGAATTTCAAACAAGTGGCTGGAATAGTTTTGTATTTCCATTAATGTACATGGCTGAGGAGCGTTAAGGTACATGTCTGGATAACCTACCAGTATAAGGCTAGGAAATGTTTCTTGCCAAAAAACACTTCACAGCAATTTAGGTGAATGTCTTTGAGGATCAAACCCAGGTCCACACCACTAACCATTATGCCACTGTGGGACAAAACCATGTGTATATTTAAACCTTGCTATGACATGAACCAAATCTACTGACCTTTTCAAATGATATTCATCTAATGATCACAGATAAATGAACAAAGACATCATAAGTAATTCATTAACAAGATTTTGGCAAACATGTTGACAATTAAAGGAGATTCAAAACAAAGTTTTGGAATACAAAAAAGACTCTACAGTACTTTTGAAATGATATCTATTCAACATTCATGTTTTATGTACATATATACATCAAAACACTTCTGCTATGTACAAGGTACAGTGACAAAGAAATAACCATTTAACATGGATCTTGTTTTTAACTTATGTTTCTTCCATTATCTTTTTTAAACAGAAATAGTTGTGCCTGACAGAGGAGGAACTGTACATGAAAATGCTGACATGAAAGAGAGCCTTGACAAAAAGAAAACAGATGAAGAAGTGTATGAACATTTTCCCTGCATTTTTTTTCTCCAAACTTTAAAATCTTAAACATGTGTGAAATCTATGTTTTGTAGCACAACACAAACAAGACTGACAGATATGCACATGTATTTCCCATACTGATAGATAGTTGTAGCAAAACTGTCTCAATTAGTGAGATGAAAGAAACTTTTCCCATAATGTTTAAGAAACTAGGGTTAAAAGTAAAATCATTGGACAGTTAGAGTTTTTATTCATTATTTTGTACAGTATAAGGCAGCAGGTAGCATTTAAAAAACTGAGATACATATTGCCGTTCAATTTATTGCATATTTTGCCACTGATTTTGAGGGACATTTTTACTGCAAAAGGTGCAAAAGGGTGAATTATTGTTCAATAAAATACAATAATATCTGCTTAGTTAAAATAGTAAACCACTTAACCCATTACCAAACAATAATGACATTTAACCACTTTGTTTGAAGACGACCCTTGAAAACATTATGGGAAAAGGAGAAATTGCTCTTGACAAGCAATTTTTCCTTTTCCCACAATGTTTTCTGCCCAATCAAAAGATTGTTTTTCAATTTCGTAACGTTTTGAAATGTTGCCTGCAAACGCTTTCGATTTGGGAATTAAAAAATTTGGCGTTCAGTAAATTGTTAACTCATGTAAACACATTTTGAAGCAAGTGGGGCATAACAAATTTGAGTTAAGCCACCATTGTAACTAAATTATTTTTACAGTAAGTATTCCCTTTTGTCACAATGATTTTATTTTCTGCAAAAATGCTCTCTTTGTTTCTGATTACAAACTCTTTTGATTGCAAATACTTTCTATTTCAAACAATGAGGGCTTTACATTATGAAATCATTTGGACATTATTAGAAATAAAGCATAAACAATAATAATTTCTAAATGTTATTGTGTAAAAATATTGTTATTAATACTTTCTATTTTAAAAAATGAAGGCTTTACATTTTTAAATCATTTGGAAATTTGTAGAAATAAAGCATAGAGAATAATAATTTCTAAAGTTATTGGGTAAAAGATATTGTTATTAATAGAAACATTGCTTTGAAAGATTTCCTTAAATCACATTGGCTTCTTGTTCTCTGGTAAAGATATGTTAAATTCTTACTACCCTTTGAAACGCTTTGCATGTGGCAGGAGTCTTTTAGAAAACACCTTGACAAAATCATAAATTGAGTCAAATGACTAAATGAGCTGTTATCCTTTTTCTCATCATAGTTTTAATCAAATGTCATAGTTAAATCATACACTTTTCTTGTGCTCTGCTTTAACTTTCATTGGAAAGAGTCACAAATATAGCTTGAATGAAGTTTTAAGGATAGATGATGAAATGTTGTCTGTTTACTTTCAATAGAAGATGTAATAGTTATTTGAACATTATACAAAGATGCTGTGCTTTGTTCTCAAATAGGACTCCTTTTTGTAAATTATTCAAGAAATATAGATATTACACCCTGAAGATAACATTTGATAAGTATACTTTAATTAATAATTTGTTAAAAGGAGTGACAGCTTATTGACACAGCATTGTAGCACAAGTTATGTTCAAATGTGGTAAATATGCAAATTTGTATAACTACTTTCTTTTTTCTGA